>JAOANR010000003.1:57577804-57816200 GCA_030278955.1 Hygrophila difformis
AAAACCTAAACGAAAACACAAAACCAAAGGGAGACGTCACTGATCGGGAGGCGGGAACTGTCGGCGCATGAAGTCGTCCATCTGCCGCACATAGGCGTACATGTCGGACATGGTGGCCTGCTGCTGAGCCTGCCTCGTAGCAAACGAGTCCATGCGGGTCTGATAGAGGTCCAACCTAGCGTCGAGGGCGTCATAACGAGCCTGCCCAGCTGCAAACCCGGCGTCCATACCGACCCGCATCTCCTGCATCATCTGCAGCATCTGAATCATCTCCTGCCCCTGAGGTGCCACGGCAGGAGGTGCCCCAGCAGGAGGTGGAACCACTGGAGGAGGGGGTGGCTGCTCCGGTGGTACAACGAGGATCAGGCCGCCGTCATCAGGCTGCGGGCGGAGTACAGCACGGGGAGCCCCACGACGTAAGGCGCTACGCCGCTCAGCATAAGACGGAATACGGTAGCAACGGCCAGGTGCTAGGTCGTACGGATCTGTCTCCGGTGTAGTGCGAATCCCCTGTGCCGCGCACAACCCACAGATGAGGTGAACATGGGTAATCACCCTACTCCCTCGTCCTCTGCGCATACCCCGCAAGTTGTCCTCGATGCAAGCCCCTACATTCACCCTACCGTCCCGCGCGATGAAGCAAATGGTCTCGTAGACGTGATCCAAGACAATGTGGCTCCGGGACATCGGCCGGACACGCCCGAACCATAGCTGAGCGAGCTCTCGCCAAGGGGAGTCCACCGACGTCAAACGAAGCTCATGACTGTGCTCGAACGTAGGAGGCACTAGGGTGCATAAGGTGTTCCACGCAGGAGCAAGAACGCGCCCCTCAGGCTGGGGCCGGAACACGCCATCGTCGGGCAAGCCAAAATAGACGTTGATCGCCCGAGCACTGAAGTCGAGGTAGCGACCACGGACCCATACCCGGGATAGATCGTCACCCTCCCCGAGACCGCCGATGTTGGCAATAACCTCCATAGCCAAATAACCGGAGGCGACGCCCTCGGGGTGACGTGCCAGACCAGTCCACTGTAAATGCTCCAAGACCGCACTGACCCTGTCATCGCCCATATGAAGAGGATATATGCCTCTCTCAGGGACGTAAGCCCTGTTTCGACGAAGCTCGTCGAAATAAAAGTCCTGGGCAGCCCTCGTCCTAAACCGGAACCTGTCATGTCGGTGAGGACGCACCTCGTCCGGGAGGCCCCTGAGACGCGGGCCCCTCTGCGCCTCATCCTCCTCAGACTCGCTCTCGTCGAAATCCGGCATCGCCGGAGCAGCATGACTGGGGCCAGCCTCATCAGCAACCCGTCTCCTAGTCCTCGGAGGACACATGAGAGACGCCAAAACGACCCACAAAAAGAGCAACATCCTGCAAGTTACCAAACACCAATTATAAGGCTAAGTCCCACACAGAAGTCAAGCGAAAATACGAATAGGGCATTAATATATAATCCCAACGTGAATGTACCGTAAGAACAACAAATCCTACCGTTTACTAAGACCAACCAGGAGGTGACCTAGACAAGGAATATGCTAAAATTAGTGCCTAAACCCTATGTGGCGTTTCGTCGAACACGTTATGTGCACAATAAACCAAAACCTAAGTTACTAACAACACACGGAAATCGCCCACAGAACGAAACAATCATTCTAATAACAATACGGCAAATCCTACAGCACTAAACAACGAGGGAACAAACCAATAATCACACCCCAACAGCAACCAAGCACCAGTAACTTCATAGCCTTTCTAAGGATTCGAATTCAACAAGAATTTGCCAGAAACATAAACACATTATAACATAAACGTAGGCAAGGCAATAGGGGTAACAACAATTGCCACATACACTTGCTAAATTGCACAAATCAAGCCTAAAAATCACAAACCCCCAATTTTTGTACACAAACCCTAATTTCCTAAATCTCTACACAAATCAAGTCATCCAAAACATAAAAGTTGAAATTAGTAAGTGGGTTTAGTAGACTCGTACCTAGATGAGTGGAATTGAAGTCGAAATCGAGCAAACAAGAAGGTAACTCGCCGGATTTAGAGAGAATTGGGGGGTGTGTTCTCGGATGAGAAATGGGGGAAGTGGCTCGCGCGGAGCGCGAGCCCTATTTTTTTCGAACAGGGGTTGCCGCGCGCTCCCCGCGCGCCAACGCGCGGCCACCGCGCGGGACCCGGGTGGAGTTTTATCTTTCCTGTTCTGCTCAATCTCTTTCGCTATACGCTCCTCGCTGAACCCGGGCATACATTGACAGGGAAATACGTCGACAGGGAGCATCGCCTGGCATTATTCCGAGCAAGGACGGCGGAATTGCCTCACGCCCTCCTTTCGCATGACTACAGGAAACCCCCGGGACGTAAATACCTAGGGACCCTAAGAAACTCCGTAGGGAAATGAGAACGGTATGTTAACTAACGACCCCACCACCGTTTGCTCGTGACCACAATGTGTTCCACGACCCCCAACTAAAGAAGTATGTGCCCGACATGTCGCATGTACTCCAACCGGACGTAATCGAATTGGATGATGACTTGACCTATGAAGAAACCCCGGTGCAAATACTCGACTACAAGGAAAGGGTGACAAGGAATAAAACTGTAAAGATGGTCAAGGTCCTGTGGTCCAACCACGAGACGGAGACGGCAACCTGGGAATTGGAAGCCGACATGAGGCAAAGTTACCCTACCCTCTTCCAAGACGACCCGACCACAGTTATGGGGACATAACTGTATTCTTAAGGGGGGAGGATGTAACACCCGAGGAAAAACAAATTCAAATTGTTTTGAACTACGTCATGACTTGATCCCTTCACAGGGTACGTAGGCAGCTTAGAACTAATTTCTAAGTTCAGTCACGAAATAAATCACAAAATACATCACGAATTAGACCACAAGGACGAGAGGGGATGTTGAAACCAATTTAGACTAGGCTAAGTAGGACCCGGAAATGTTGCGAGCGATAAGCCGGACTCGTAACAAGATTAAGGAGAAGATTCCGCAACGAAGACGCCCCAGGGAATCGAGCTAACACGTAGAAAACCGATAGGGGAAAGCGAGGGAAGACCCGACGGAACACGCGGAGCCGAACCGGCCGGTCCGGCCGGCCCGCGCTGTCCGCGCGCCGCCGCGCGGCCACCGCGCGGCCAAGGGCGTCGCGACGCCAGGCCTGGCACGCGTGCTCCGCGCGGACAAAAGCTTAGGTGCGCGCCACCAGCGCGCCAGAGGTGCTGAAAGTGTAAACTTTCCTTCCATGGCGATTTTCTTGCCAAAAACCACACCCCTAACCATGGCAATCGAATCTCAGCCTTGGGGAAGGCTTAAGAATACCCTAGGGGCGCCCCAAACCCTAGGTTTTCAGTAAACATTCAGCCTCCACCCTCAATTCCCTCTCCAAGTTCGAAACTCTTTCGACACCACTTTCCGGCAAGTATTCCGGCGACGACGGGACGACCGGGACAAGCCCCTGCCCTCTAGACTCTTGGTAAGCCATTGTGCAACGTTTCAATTCGTCCATAGATCTCAGAAACTCATATTCTAACCCTTTTTCCTTACTACGATTTCCCGTCGGAAAACGAACAAAAAGCGATCGGAGAAGTTGTCCGTTCGTCGTGACCCTAGGACGTCCGGAAACCCAATCCAGTGACCCTATCATCATTCTAAGTAAGTTAAAACCTTACTCACAAATTTTCGTGGTTGTTTGTTGTTTAAATCTCGAGATATAGGCTTGTAACAAAAATCGGTTTTCAAAAACCCTATTTTCGTCCAATTTTAAAGACTCGCCAAAAACTCGACCTTCGGGAATTCAAACCGAAAACTTTTCAACATAGAAGTTGTACCTAACACCTTTATCTATCTTGTGTCCAAATTTCAGCCATTGACATTAAGTTTTGCTATCCCAATTTTCGCCATGAACTTTCTGTATCAAACCGAACGATTCAAATCTGTGACAGATTCCTTCATTCAACTTGATGCATGTTTTTCACCCATTTTTCGAATGATTTAACTTTGCATTTCTAAACAAAAGTTGTAGATAATTGTGTCTAGATTATGCCTACAAAATTTCACGAATTTTGGTGTTCATTTGATATGTCAATCGGCCAAGTTTTTAGAACTGCTTTGAATTCGTTTTAAGGGCCATGAGTATGCAGTGAGTTGCACTCGATTTTTGAGTACCAAGAATTCATTATTTCCAAAAACTTAAAACATGAAAGTTGTTCCTTAATGTGTCGTGTAGTTACTGTAAAAATTTCACATCGATTGGTTTTGAAATGAATTTTTCATCGGCGTTACACGAACCTGTGACGAAAACAGTTTTTAAGACGTAAATTATTCTTTGCAATAAACTCAAATTTCAACTCACTTCGGAACCTTATTTCCAAAAACTTAAAACATGAAAGTTGTTCGTGTGTGTGTTTTTGAGTTACTGGCCAAGTTTCAGAATTTTTGGAGGAAAAACGAATTTTAAATTTAGAAAGGCGTGAACTGCCTCGAATAGGATTTTTCGAACTTGAGAAAACTCGAACTATGAAAACGCGATATCGATCCTTTGTTAACTTTGAAATACGAACTTTCGAAAAATCCCGTTCACTAGGCTGAGCCGATCTTCATACTATCATTATCTTTGAGACTGCCTCGTTAGTGGTCTCCTTACTATCTGAGATTGCCTCGTTAGTGATCTCGCGCGCTGTATTTGTGGATCGCCTCGTTAGTGGTCCTACTATCTTTTTGGATCGCCTCGTTAGTGGTCCTACTATCTTTGAGACTGCCTCGTTAGTGGTCTCCCATTGTTTGGACTGCCTCGTTAGTGGTCCTATGTTGAGATTGCCTCGTTAGTGATCTCCCGGTATGGTGTCCTCTTCTTAGTTTACGGGATGAAAAGTAAAAGACTCGTGTGAGTGTTTCATTATGCTTAAATCGTATTTATCCTGTCTTTAATTATGTATTTAAAATTTATGCATCTTAAATTATGCTTTAAATTTCGCTTTTTAAATTAAGTTCTTTAATCATGATTTTCCGCTGCTAATAAATCATGTATTTTTAAATTCTCGTACGGTAAGCGAAATCTTTAGTTTAAACACTTGTAACCCCTTTTATTTGTTAGTTAGGGATTAACTTACTCAGTATATTTTTATACTGACAACCGTTGTCATTTTTCTTTTACAGAGTATGTCGAGTGACGCATACGCATGCACTTGGGGGGGATTATTATGAACATTTCGCTTTCTGCATCATAGTACTGTTTTACCGGGTCTGTTAAACCCGAGGATTTGGCCATGTTGGCCGTGATTACTTTCCGCTGCATTTACTCTATTTACTTTTTCGCGCATGATGATTACTACTATCGTTTTAAGTATTATAAATTTCCGGACTATATCTTGAATGTTTTAAATCTTTTGCATACCCACAAGCCTTGCATTTCCTTAGCGAGCTCGGGAAGCCGTGTCTTGCTAGGGGGATGCGGCGGTGACACCTCGGCCTGGGTTATCAAATCCGGGGTGTTACATATAAACAACAAACTCAATCATAACAAGTCATTACATTACCAAATCCACTTTTTGATGTTTAACACTATTCAATGAATAAGTCTTACCTCCAAACAATCAATAACAGCAAGTTGGTGTTGTTTGGCAATTTCTGGGCTTATCTTTATTAACCGACTAAGAGCATCAATACCAAGATATTTCAGATTGTGGCTATCACTCTGTCCAATGGAGTAAATTAATTTTAGAATAAGCAGTATAAAACTAATGACTAAAGAGTAACAAAAGTTGAATAGACAGACTTTTAGAAACTTTGATACACCATCAGCAGAAGCCTCTAGCAACTTTAGGTTGTGTAATGAGGAAACACAACAGATGCATTCATAAAGAACAGCGTTCCCAATGTTGTTTGTTGAATTACCTTTTCTCATGATGTTGCTCAAAATTGTGTACATTTGCTCTCTCGCCTTTTTGTCACCAGTACCCAGCAGTGCAAGAATTTTCAGCAATTTGATCTATTGACAGAAAACAAACAAACAATGTAAATATATGAATATTGAAAGATATGAGTAGAAGGAACACAATAGTAAGCATTCTTCCATGTGGAAGTCAAAATCCAGGTACCAACACACATCTTCCACCCAACAGAGCACACTATCCAGCATAAATCATAATTCCTTTATATCATTGAGACAAAATGCAACCATCAGAAATTACATAGAGGCCCCGATTTGAAGGAGTTTGTAGGTAGCCAACAAACAATTATCTAGACAAGAAAAGCGCAGTTTGCATATGCAAAGAAGCAATTATGTCCAGTAAGGATATTCTAAACATTAATACTAATGATCCTGCGGACAGAGTCATTATCAATATAGACACTTAAATAACTAGGGCATGCCTGAATGAATGGAGCAGGCAGCTGATGGTAGTCATAACTCTTTGGTAATCGGCGTTCCGCCACTTGTTTAAGAATGTTTACAAAACTAACTACCAGATCCTTATATGCATCAGGATCAGCCATAATAAGGTCATAAAGAGGGCAAAGCGCTGCACCCATAACACCAGGATCATTATCACAGAGCCTCTGAAACAAAATTCAATTATTGTAAGCAGAAAACCCATTACCTCTGGAAACCAGTAAATTTATTTTCTTTAAAACATATAAGTAGATGGGCAATAAAGTTAACAGCTCTCCAGGATGTCTGTAACATCTACAATGAGCACATCGTCTCCAAAAACCTCTCTTTCATTAACATGGTAACTGGTAAGTGGTAAACAATAACAAAGGCATATTGTTGCATTAGCTGTACTGTATTATCAATCATTTATACTTTCAGCATCTCAACTCTACAATTAGACAACAGCATAAATTTAAAGAAACAAAAATATCCTCCTGTCAATCATAACCACCTTTAAGTAATCAAAGGATTATTACAAATCCTTTTCCATTAAAATGCTAAAGTCATTAAGCATTTTCAATTGGTGTTTGGTTTCAAATCTAACTCGGAATGCTAAACCAAACCAACAAACACATTCCCTCTGTGCAAGACACAAACCAAATACTCGATTGCTTCCATCATTAAATTAATAATACATCATTTTCACACCTACAAATCAAATGTCTAGAAGGGAACAAGAAATTTAAGAATTGTTGCATCAGTGTGCAGTCTTCGTTTTCAAAATTAAAAGAAGTGCAGTAATCGAAAGTGTGCACCTTGCGGAAATTGGAAATGAGATGGGAAACCGAGCCCGGCGCCTTCTGAAAAAATCGGTGAAGTGCCATCACGGCTTTCTTTCCCACCGCCTCCTTCTGATGCCCCAATAAAAATTATATACTCAATTCGAATAGGGGAAAAAACTCACATTTCATCAAATATATTGATTCCAAACAATTATATACTTAGCTGAATAAAAATATGAAAAATATTTATTAATGCGGACTTTAGATGCATTGTAACAGTATAATACAACACACAAACTATATCAATTATTTAACTTATTAAAGAATTATTTTAACAACGGTTTTCTAATTTTACACGAGCAAAGGCACATTTGGGCGTACGGGCTAGTCTGCATTATTACTATAAATAAATCAGTGAATTGAGTGGGTTTTCACTTTTCAGTTTGAGTCTCTGGAGAGTTGACAGTTGACAAATCCATAGCGCAAGTTACCACCGCCTGGAAATGAGAGAAACCTGTTAGAAATCAATGCAAACTTAATAATATTACAAGTGTCATTAAATAGAATATTTTAGAATAATGAAGAAATGGACTTGTGTAGAAGTCCATAGAAAAATCTAAATTAAGTATTAAAATAATTTTATTAGAATATTCTAGAAAATGGGGGAGTAAGATAGAATAATCTAGAGAATAATTAATTATAATATTTTTAGAATTCTCTAGAAACTTGCTCACCCTATAAATAGAGGTGACCCCCCTCATTTGTAAGTGTGGTGAGTTGAGTGATGTAGAAGTGTGGTAAGGAGAGTAGAGAAGTTGAGTTTAGTGTGTGGTGAAGAGTGGAGAGTTGAGTGAAGTAGAGAGGTGTGAGTTGAGAAGTGAATTGAGAATTGAGGAGTGATAAGGTGTGAGTAGTGAAATCTCTTGTAATTGTGTTTTGTATTTATAAAAGTGTTATCTTTGTTTAAGTCTCTCGGTTAAGCCTTGGTTTGTTAAGTTCTTGGTGCACTTGCATTAGTTATATGGTCGGCCCTGCCGCCTAACTAATATATGGTCGGTTATACCGTCTAATGATATATGGTCGGCCCTGCCGCCTAAGTATCCTTGTGCACTAAGAATTTTAGTCAAAGGCTAACCAACATTAAAGCGTTGGTGTTGTGTGAGTGAATTGTCATAGGTCCTCTATAATGTGTGTGTTTGTGTTTCGTAGTAGCCTTTCCCAACAGTAGGTATCAGAGCTTATTTTCCCAACAAAACCAAACGATTCATTCCTACCGATCGACCGGAGTGTAGCCGGAAAAGAAAGAGAACTGCTGCTAGCGACAAGCGAAAGGATGCCCTGAATGTTCCGTCTGCATCGTGGAATGAAGTAAAACATTTTTTGGACGGAGGCTACAGCAAGAGAGGGCTCCTTTAGGGGTGAAAGCGGTACGGTAAATATCCGACCGATCCGATGCCGTATCCGATTATATTCGAATCCGAATCCGTTTTCGACTATCCGGCCGGATATTTCAATATTCGTATCCGAATCCGAATTCGTATTTTAATATCCGCATTCGTATTCGTATCCGAAAATATCTAACCGTATTCGAGAATATCCGACCGTATCCGAAAATTGATAGGATATTATCCGGATTTTAAATATGGATATCCGAATATATTAATATATTATTATTTAATAATTAAAAATTATTAATAATTATAAAAAAATATCAAATTTTTAAAAAAGATTATAAAAAAATTATCCGATAATCTGTATCCGATTGAATCCGAATCCGTCATATATCCGTCATGTATCCGTACCGTATCCGTAATCCGAAATATCTGAAACCGTATTCGTATCCGGCCCATCCGTATTCGATACCGAATTCGACAAAAAAAATATGGATAATATCCATATCCGACACTATCCGACCGTATCCGTACCATTTTCATCCCTAGGCTCCTTGATCTTCTTCAACACTTGTAACCCTAAATAATTTCTTGTTTACCATCACTTTCTTTCAATGATCGAGTTTATGCCTGTCTGTCTATACTGAGATTAATTCTTTGTTTACATTTTTTAAGGACGGTGAATGATCCATCTATCATTGAATCAATGATAGATTATTTCAATAAAGATGGGGAAGGCAGAGGACGAACCATCTATGTGAAGTACCTGCCTAAGTGTAACAATGAGCAATTGGCTGCTGTGAGTCAATGTATTCATATATTCTTAGCTTGTGGTGGTTTATTTAATTAATTAACTTTTTTTGTGACGGTATATTGGAACTGCAGGCCTTCTCGTCTTATGGAGAGATAGAGCGAGCACAGAGCCGCCATAAAAGGACTGATCATTTCGGGATGGTGCGTTTCGGGATTGTTCTTTTCAAAAATGCACATTCTGCAGTCAAAGTCCTGAGGACTAGGACACATTACGTGAAGGTGATTTGTTATACTACATGTATACTTAATTGTAATTCTATGTATGTATGCGCGTGTTAATTTGAAATTATTATTACTTCCTGGAAATTGATTACATATATGCATGCAGGGCGAGATGGTCTTCGTGTCACCAAGAGTTCACGATGGCGCTTGAATTGCTTTTATGCCAATAATGATCATGGCTTCTCTGTGGTATTCATTCATAAATTTTCTGAATCTTTTGTGCATATATGGAGATTGATTGATTGATCTGTGGTATTCATTCATCAGTTTTTTGAATCTTTTGTGCATATATGGATATTGATTGATTGATAGTACACGTACGTACGACAGACCATTTTGTGTGATTCTTGTTGTTGAAACAACTTGTTGGATATTGAAACAGCTGGGGTAGCATGTTTTTTTGGATCATTCATCAGTTTTTTGAATCTTTTGTGCATATATGGATATTGATTGATTGATAGTACACATACGTGCGACAGACCATTTTGTGTGATTCTTGTTGTTGAAGCAACTTGTTGGATATTGAAACAGCTGGGGTAGCATGTTTTTTTGGTAAGCAAAAGGGTAGCATGTTTGATTATTGCTTATTGTTTAATTTATATAGAGAGAATTTTTGAAACAAAATATTGATAGTCCAATAGTTCAGAAATTCATGAAACATGGCAACAAAAGGTGAGGGCATTGATTAATTATGTCCTTTCCAGTTTCCTCTCAAACGAGAATCTTGATAGGATGGACACAATCTCCCACAACTATGGATGGCTCCCCAGAATCATCAATCGCCCTTTCTCCTCCTTCATTTGCTCTGCTGAAATCCTCACATGTATTCACCCAAAATTCAGTCTTGCTCTTCTCTCCGCCATTCAAACTCACTGTTTGGAATCCGATCAATTGCTTCACGGGACTCCCATTGCTTCCGTGATCGTGCTTTAGAAACAGAAGCACTGGGAGTTTACCAGCCATGGTCCCTTCGTTTTTCACCTCAACCACCACAGAAAGCTTGCCCTTTCACAAGATTTTGAACCAATTTTGGACACTGAAACAACTCGAATCTTTATTAGTGTTTGATCCTTTTCTGAAGTTGAGCTTGGTTTTGCCGACATATATGAGCTTGTAGGAGTAGTTTGTGTAGCTCAGGCCATAACCAAATTCGAATACTTCTTCTCCTCTGTAGAACCGATAGGTTTGTCCTGGATAGCCTGTTGAGGCATCCGGCCTCATTCTCATGTCACTCATTGGTACACTGGTGGTCTGTAGTTTTCCTCCTGAACCAAAACAAGGATGGTAAAATGTGAATAGTTCCTTCCATGTTTGGTAGTTAAGAATACTTTTATGTTGAAACTGAAGTACCTGGATTGTGGTCACCAAATATGATCTCAGCTATTGCTTGTCCCCCAGCTTCACCAGGGTATCCGGCCCACAGAATACCGCCTATCTTAGGATGTTTCTTGGCAAATGAGATATCAACAGGGCCACCACAGAGCAACACTAATTATTACTGGCCTTTTCGCAGCTTTAGCAGTGCTTGTGATAAGGCTTTTCTGCTTCCCCGGAAGGACCAAGCTGTCACGGTCAAGTTTCTCCCTTTCTAGATCTTGATTGAGTCCCATTTTGAGAACCACATAGTCTGCTGATTTCGCAAGTTGGACAGCTTCGTTTCTGGCAACCGACGTGCAAGTGATGGTGTTGCAGCCCGGATGGAAGTGTGTTTCCTCGACATAACTCTTTAGTCCCTCGAGTGGAGTAATTGGTTTGTAAGGAGGCCCTGCGTAGCTCCCCACCACGGTCTTTGGATCGTTACCAGTGGGGCCTATGACCGCGAGAGACTTGGTTTTGGACTTGGATAGAGGGAGGATGTTTTCGGAGTTCTTCAAAAGGACAATGCCATGGCGCGCCGCTTCCAGCGCCAATCTTCTGTGCTTGGGAGAACAAATGTGGTGCCTATTAAGTTTCCCATATGGATTTCCCCTTGGATCGCCATTGAATAGTCCCAGCCTCATCCTTATAGAGAATATATTGTGAAGGGCCCTGTCTACATCAGATATGGACACATCCCCTTTCTCGACAGCTGATTTCGTATGAGTTTTCATATACTTACCACAGTTAATATCCATTCCTGTTTTTGCAATTAGTCCATAACTAAATGTCACACACATGATTAACTAGAAATGTGGCGCAAACAGTATAATTTTTTTTTTTAAAAAAAAAACTCGAGGTTATCGGCTTTCAGCACGTCTGCCACCGCTTCTTCATCCGACTTTGCAGAACTCTGGTTCGGGTAGCGCAATCAGACACTATGTACGTAATTAAGGACTCAAATGTTAGAACAAAAACGCATTCTAAAAGGGTAAGGAAGATTGAAGGACATGTGACATGTCTATGAAGCTACAAAGTTACCCTTGAAATCCCCACTTCCGACGAGCAGTTCCCGTTAACAAGTCATAATCAGCGCAGCTCGGGACTCCATTGACAAGGTTGTAAGAGCACATAATCCCGCTGGATCGTCCTTCCTTCACACAGCTCCTGAAAGGAGGCTGGAATGTGTCGGCCATGTCCTTTTTCGTGACCTTCTCCAACATAAGTATGTGAGAAACATAGACATCTCGTATAACATAAATAGTAGATCGATTTATTCAATTCCTTGTAGCTCGCAGACATCTGCATTACCGGAGCATCGAATGTGAAACGATTCAGTCCATTCCAATTCTCTAGATCATAGGCAGTGAAAAATGCTTGCAACAAGCAGATACTAGAAGGCCGCTGTCATTGATGGCACCCCCTTCGAAACTATCGCCTTGAATCCTTCTGACATAAGACACCGCGTATCTGCTGGTAAGCAAGGGGTCCTCTCCAGGTGTCTCCTGGCCGCTCCCCCACCTGGGATTCCTAAAAATGTTGCATGTTTGGTGTCCAAAATGTCGCCCATATTGCCTCCCCTTCATTGTATATTGCTCTGGCCTCTTCCCCAATTGCCTTTCAATGTAATAATCATAGAGATACTTGTGTTAGAACTAGGGATTATAGTAATTCATTACAGAGATCATACTAAATCCAAAAGTACAAATGTAATGAGCAACTAACCCTTCCGATTCGGTACCAAAGATCAGCATCAAAGGTAGCAGCAGTGAGGATAACTTGAGGGAAGTTAGTGGCATGCCGGATAGTCCCATTGAACGGCACATGCACCACTCTCCTGGCCATGGACCTTAGCCACGCCATGTAGCGCCCCGGACCACCAATTGTAGTAGGGAATGCCAAGGCATGGAATGGCGGCTGCGTTGTGTCCTAGTTGAGAGATCTTTTCGTCTAAAGTGAGACGCGACACCAAGTCAGGGGCGCGATCGGTGATGGGCAAATCCTGGTGGCAGAACGTGTAGGAAGCTGTTGAAGGATGCTGGGAGGAGCAGGAAAAACCTCATTGCTTTGGTGTAAGAAAGAGTACTAGTAGATAGTAAGACAAAGAGTACTAGTAGGTGTAAGAAAGCTCATTGCTTTGGTGTTTGAATGAAAGTTTGGACACGGGCAAAATTTTGAATGTGGATTTTATCAGACTATGGTGGATATAAGTTGTAAGGGAAATACCAAATGTGTTTTAGAGTGAAATGAGAAATTTGTAGAATGTTGCTGTAAATGATGAATGGTAAAAGTAAAAATGACCTAGTGTAATTATAAAGTAGAGGTAATGGGAAAATGGTAGTAGCGCTATGCTAAATCTCTCCAAATGTGATCAATTTGAAAAACACTGGGAGACTTATTCACCTTACCATCATATTCTTTTCTAAAAGGCTTCAAGTATAACACCTCCTCGTCATTGAATTGCCCAAATTTTCTCAAAGAGCTCCCCCTCCAGTAGCATATTCCATGACAATAGCTACATGTATTTCTGTTAACACGACCTGTGAATTTCAAAACATGAATTGTAACATAGCAGCATAACAAAGATTTGTTCGACTCTATGATACTTATATATCCTGAAAGCAAATACTATAAATGAACTACAATCAAGAATCATGCTTCTTACCTCCTTGAATCTTATGATATTAGGATGCCGAAGTAGTAAGCTATGATTTATGATCGATCTATCACGCCACATTCCCATCAAGCTACAATCAAAATTAAGCCCCATACATCAAGCAATTTATTTGCCAAGTAAATAAACAACACAAATCAAAAGTTCATAAACAAGTGGCCCACCCACCTAATATACGACATAAAGGCTAAAACATGCAGGTAATCTAAAGTCTAAATATCCAATATAAGTGGGCATCACATAGGGAAACTTAAACACTTACAATTGAGGGCAAAAGAATTCTCAGGCAATTAACACAATAAAAACAAGAATTAGTCATTCTAAAAGGTCATTAATTAAACCAGAAACCCTCTAGAACATTCAAAAGTAAAGGTCCACTGTGTGCATTCTGATTCAGGTCATACCCATTCTTACTGCTCTAAATCTTTTAAGCTCAGATTTCTAGGAATCATTGGCCCCAATTTAAAAATTTAAAAACAAGATCAAATAAGAGAGAGAAATACATAAATCTTTATTACTATGTGTGAAGTATAAACTTACTAAGAAAAACAGAATACACAGCCCAACACCAAGTAGGGAAGTACCTAATTACACTCTGGTAAGTGTGATTTAATTGAGCCCAATCCAGGAGGTATTCACACACCAGCGCAGTTAGAAACCTTCCTGTAAGCTCACAAAGGAGAGAATCATATTAGCTCAAGGAAATCTCACAGAGCTTAATCATTCTTACTAACTCCAAATGTACTCATTTACTATGTTGCACTAAATTAATGTTCTGCAACTGTTGCGGATAGCCCTAAAGGATGGCATTAAATCAGGGAACCGGGGCCGGGCCAATATAAATGCATGACGTCATGCTATTCCAAAGATTGTCTTACATTAGTTATACCATACGATCAAGTTCCATTATCCTCCTTACAAGTTTGCGAGGACGACGATGGAAATGACCGATAATCAAATCCATGAAAAAATGTAAATTTAATAAAGTAAGAAACTTTTGAAATGACAGCATTTGTGTAAATATATATAAATTAAAAAGCTTAATTGAAGTACGACAAAACGTGAAAGAAACCAGACATGTTAAATCAATACAGGATAGATAAAAATGTAGTACTATAAAATTTCAGAAAACATAATTTTGTTTGTTGATAAATTTGGACCCAAAATATTGTTCCAATAATTAAAAGATCGAAAAGGAAAGGCACGCGTGTAAAATTCCAATTTTACCCCTCACCGTCCATCCAGGCAGCATCCACGACCAATCGACCCCTACACAGCGTCCCAAGTCGCTATATATAAAGACGCGTTCTTAGATGGTTACTGACAAAATATCATTGTAAAATCATAAATTAAAGGAACAACGAAGGAGGGTTCAGAGAGATCGAGGATTGGCATCTCTGGGTTTCGTTTCCATTGGTTATGCCGTTTATTCTACCGGTAACCCTAATTTATCCCCGCCTTGTGTTTTTGCCCCTTTTTTTTGTTTGATTTTCGATGATATAATTGTGGTTTTCATTATTGTGCGATTGGCTTGGATGACTTTTTGGAATTGCAAAAGTTTTTTTAGTCGGATTTGTCCCTGGTTCGTTAATTTAGGGTTTGGAACACTCAAAGACGTTTATTGATTTCTTTGCTAATCGTGATTGAACGGTTGTAGCATTATTCAGCTCGCTCGAATTTGGTTACTTTTATTTGGAAGTATTTTGTGGATTTGGATTAGGGCTAGGTAATCTTGATCTTTCGGATATTTTTGCACGGGGATCTTTTGAATTGTGTATGATTTATTTGTTTTGAACGAAATTATGAATATAATATTCTCTGGGCGGGTGTAAGAGGTGAGGTTTGATCTAGTGTTATGTGCAAAGCTGTTTTGTTTTAGCTGTTTCCATTTAATTAGCGTGTCTTTAGGTGTGGTAAATGAATCATCAATTTTAATTAGAATTTTCTCCTCAATTCTTCATAATCATCTATTATGCATATATCCTCAAGCTTGGGGTGTGGTGGTGTTGGTTTAAAGTTAGGGAATGGTTTGCTTTTCAGTTACATACTATACTAAGAGCTCTTGCATGCACGCAACTGAGATATGGCATTAGGTGGAATGAACTTCGAATGATGGAATAATATAAGGGTGTATTTGTTTATGTGTGAAGCAACACAGTCATCTCTATCCAATGTTTATGTTTATACTTTTTCCTCCTCTTTAATATTGGCAGGTTGTTTTAGCTTCTGATTTAAAAAGATTAGCATTACCTAGGACATGGAGCCAGTTTGCCTCTGGTCAGATTGCTACCAGCGTCGGGTTGTTTCATTTCAGGAAGTTTTCGATTGGCGGTTTTTCAACATTGGAGATTTTCTTATTTCCTTTGTCAATTGCACTTAGTGGGAATCTTCTTGTAAGTGAGTGCTAGACTACTTGTGTTGAGCCTGAACTTAGCCTTTATATATAAGCTTATATGCACATTATATTAATATTTTTGGATGTTGGTTTTGCTTATAATTTGGGGGATATTCTATTAATTAAGACATACAATTTTATTGTTGATAGTGCATGCTTGATGGTACACCTGTTTTTGGATCCTTCGGAAATCAAGTTGTGAGGTACTTTGTACTCTTTTAAGTTCTTGTATACATTTTTATGATTTGATTATTGACTGCAGTATGACAGGGTTTATCTCCTTCTTTACACCAGATCGGAAACCTGCAAGTACTCCGTGGGAGTTTTTGACTAATGACGTCTTAGGGTTTAGGAAGTACTAAAGATCTCGTTCACTGCATTTGTTCAGAGCCCTAGTCTGTAACATCTGTGATCTTTTCTGTTCTCCCCAATGACCTGTTGATAGTAATGAGGTTTGGTATAGGATTTGCTTCAGATCCATATATTGATAGTAGGATAATGTCTTGAACTTCAGTTAACTTTTCCTAGGGTCCGGTGCTTGTTAAACTAGTCAAGAATCAGTATTGCTTCTTTCTTCACCAATATCAACATGCTCTTCAGTTCCGCCTGCTGCCTTCTTTATGTTTCAAGTTCTTTGAGTTGGTCTACTTTGTGAATAAGGCTGTGACACGTGTCCATCACAATCTCATCGGTCTTCTTGCATTATAGGACAGTGGAATAATTAGTGATGGATTTTGTTGGATCAGCCAGGCCCTTAAATAGCCATTTTCTCTTATAGAGAATTTATTAAAAGCGATATCTTTTTACCCCTTTCTTCCTGTTTTACAATAAGTGCTGTTGACACGCAGTTGAAGTCTCAAGAATGGAAAGGTGCGATACTATGCTATGCAAGCTTTTTATAAATGCTGCTGGGTTTTCCCCACTTCTAATTCAGCTGTCATAATGGCTAGCGCAGGTACAAGGTTATTGAGGAAGTTGGTAATGGCACATTTGGAAGTGTGTGGCGTGCTCAAAGCAAGCAA
The DNA here is from genome assembly GCA_030278955.1 of Hygrophila difformis. Classification (NCBI taxonomy): domain Eukaryota; kingdom Viridiplantae; phylum Streptophyta; class Magnoliopsida; order Lamiales; family Acanthaceae; genus Hygrophila; species Hygrophila difformis. The sequence continues at coordinate 57,594,849 of JAOANR010000003.1, forward strand.
TCTGGTGAAGTGGTATGTGTTTACTTATTATCACCCCTCAATGTTAATAAAATTTCTTTAAAGTACTTAGATGCGAACACATTACTTTTTACAGGTTGCAATTAAAAAAATGAAGAAAAAATATTATTCGTGGGAAGAGTGTATAAATCTCAGAGAAGTGAAGGTGACAACATTTTCACTATATTGATTCTACTACTAATCTTTTATTGGATATAATTCATAAATTACAAGTTTCTTCATGGCAGTCACTGAGGAAAATGAACCATCCAAATATAGTTAAGCTGAAGGAAGTCATCAGGGAAAATGACATTTTATACTTTGTGTTTGAGAACATGGTAAGCATAACTTCCATATGTATCCCTTTTTATTGTGTTTTTAATGATCATTCTACAGTTCTTCAATATAATTTTTTCTTGGTTTTGTGATATTTTCGTAGGAATGTGATCTATACCAGCTTATGAAGGACCGAATAACTCATTTTTCAGAAGCTAAAATAAGAAAGTGGTGCTTCCAAGTGTTTCAAGGTCTTGCATATATACATGGACGTGGATACTTCCATCGTGATCTCAAACCAGGTTTGTTGTCACAATTTGAGTATCTGATTTTAGATGAACGGAAATTTGTCCCATTCTTTCAAAATTTGCTTGTCTGGCTGGTTCGCTGTTTAGTTGCTGGATTTATGGAGAATTTGAATTCTGTAAGCAGAGTTTTTTATATACTACAACTCTGCAGTTTGCGCCTACTTATCATTCCTGTGGCTATAATTGTGCTTGAATGCTCCTATGAGACTATTTTATTACCTGTTTGCACTCATTAACATTAAATGCGCGACATCATGTTTATGTTGTCTCCTGTTGTATTTGGCTTACTTGTTGATACTGTAACAGAGAACTTGCTAGTATCAAAGGATATCATTAAAATTGCTGATTTTGGTCTTGCTCGTGAGATTAGTTCTCAACCTCCATTCACTGAATATGTCTCAACCCGCTGGTTGGTGTCTCTCTCTCTCTCTCTCTCACACACACACACACACATACAGTTTCCTTCTTTTCCCCCTTTGTGTCTTAATTCCTGTGGCATTATATGTTGGTTTTTCAGGTACCGAGCCCCTGAAGTGCTTCTCCAATCTCCTGCATATGGTCCTTCAGTCGGTGGGGATAACGATATCATTTCTGCAAACTATTTTCCGTATTACTTTATTTATATGTTTCTAATTTCTCTTTCCTTTCAGACATGTGGGCTATGGGTGCCATAATGGCCGAATTATTCACACTTCGTCCTTTATTTCCAGGCTCAAGGTATAATGCTGTTCTCTCATGATTTTTTATGGAATAGATTTTATTGTCATTTTTGTGATGTGACTTAATTTTCTTGGTGCAGTGAGCCGGATCAGATTTACAAGATATGCTCTGTAATAGGCAGTCCAAACGGCACTGTATGGTCTGAAGGTCTGAAACTTGCTACTGCCATCAATTACCAGTTCCCACAAGTGAGAATTCCTGGCCCTTTTACACTTTTTTTTTTTTTTTTGGAGCAATGCAATGTTAATGCAGTGTTTTATTTTCATATGGTCAATGGTAATGGTCTAATGGAGAATGACATGATTCCTTCTGTATATGATGTGTAAGGTATTTCCAAGAAGGCTTGAAAAGACCATCTACCCTTGATTTTAGATCCACATCATGCTTGTTTCTTTATTAATGATATTTGCCATCGCTTAATAATTTTATGCTCCTAAGCATTTTCAATTTGGTATTTATTTATTTATTGTGTTTGAGGACATAATTTAAGATACTGTCTATTGGCACGACAGGTTGCTGGGGTTCATCTTTCTGGGTTGATGCCAGGTGTTAGTGCAGATGGAGTCAATCTTATCAAGGTAAGTAAGCACAATTCTTCTCAAATATGATTTTTCTTATTTTGTCTTGGAAACTAACCAAACTTATATGTGTGCTCTTCCAATGATTTGTGAAATTTAGTCCCTTTGTTCATGGAATCCATGTAAGAGGCCAACTGCCATGGAGGTGCTTCAACATCCATTCTTCCAGGTAAACTACTTTTATTTTTGATGTAATGAAAGGAGTTCAGATGAAAAATTTGACAAAATTCTTGACAATGCTGCAGAGTTGCTTTTATGTTCCACCATCACTACGCAATAAAGCTGCTGTTGCAAGAACTTCTCCTGGTTAGTTTTATGCATCTTCTCTTTATTTGTTGATGATAATAATAAGCAAGCAATAAAGCATTATGGTTTTGAGTTCTGGCAGATAGAAGTGTGGGAACTTTGGAGCTAAACTACAGTGAGAGATGCCCTGGTAATTCAACAATCCAGAGGCCCCCAAATGATTTCCGTTCTGCCAACCCAGAGACTTTCATGAGTGCAGGTACAATGTTTAAAAAATGTTAGAATTTGGATCTTTACTAGCATACTATTATGGGTTTGAGTTCTCTTGGTGAGATGTTATAACACATTCATGCATCTGTGCAGTAGCTATTCCTTCTAAATTATGGAACGAATGTTTAACTTAGTGCATCCTTCCCCTATATCACCATGTATCCACAGATGTGTGCAATTAGCTAGGTCTTGCTGAACTTGTGGAGCTTTTATTTCCTTAAATACATCTTTCAGCACGAGTTGCTTGTATGATTAAAATATATCATTGCTGTGCAAGTTTGGGATGATCAAAAGAATTGAACCATTTACCTGTTTGTTCTTGATTTAGGTATGCAGAAGAAGTTGGACTCGAATAATCAGGTCAGCTGAAATAGCTGATTCTTTTACCTAATTAATTATTATGGGATACTTTTGGCAAGATATTGAGTGACACAAGTTTTAATCGTTGTGTTTGGATTGTTTCCATGTTATTCACTTGATATAAACTATTTATGGGGCAGGGTGTTAATAAAATTGACCAGGACCTGAGGCCCTATGTGAAGCAGCAGCCAAGATATCGCCCACCTGGACTTAGGCCAAGTAAGGATCTATATTACTTAATTTTCTGGAAATTATTGTGGCTTGTAATATTTCTTACTGGACAATACATCAATTATTGCTGCTACGATATAGGTCAATTTTGGGATTAATTGAGATTACTTGGTATTTGTGAGATATTGTTCAAGGCCCAAAGTGGTAGTCGGTAGTTGCATATTTTTTCATTATGTTGTAAACTAAAATGAGAACCTCAGTTTTGGTCCAGCATAGCTACCTGAATTTACATACAGGGTTGCTATATCTGTGCTCTATTACTATGTATTGATTAAAAGTTTCTTGACAGATGGTAACCTGCTGAAAACAAACGGATCATATGGATATGATGCAGCCGAGAAGCTAGCTAACAAGGCAGCTGGCAATGATAGGCCCACGGCGAAGCCTTCTGTGCCGCCACCTATGAAGGCTGGAGGATGGCATCAGCAGTCCAATTTGTTCTTTGGACGACCACAAGATGGTATTCCTGGGAGAACTTACACCAGGAAGTTGGCTGGATGAACACATTGTGGTATTTTAGTTGTATGATTGCTCGTATTTTTATGTGTTATGCTTTTTGTCTGAACAAAACTCTTTGCTCTCAACTTACTATGCTATGTGAGAAATAATGAATAATGTGTTTTTCTGTTTTATGCATTTTGTCTGAATAAAACTCTTTGTTCTTCTCAACTTACTTTGCTATGTGAGAAATAATGAATAATGGCCGATGTTGAACTTTATGTGTTGAATCTTTTGGCAGTTTGAACCATTTTGTTACTTTCTTTTGAATGAAACAAAAAATCAATAAAGGCACGCAGATGCGTGTGATTTCCCAACCTGTTCCATTTACACTTTCTCCAATGTGTGTTAGCTAAGGTATTGATTTTGTATTCTGTCTCTGTTAGTTTCCCACCACTGTTTGGCATCCACCTCTCCAAATTTTTCGCGGCTGCAAGACAGTACAATTTAACATATTAATGCAAATTATAAGTTTCTGGTGACAATCAGGAAACAATTTAAGGCAAATGATATACTATATACACAATGATTGTGTAGTTTTGTTACCTGAACCTGACACGGCGAAGTTCTCTGGTCCCATCAACAAGTTGTCTGATGGTAATATAAACGCCAGGTTCGTCTTCTTCAATCCACTCTGCCTCAATCTCGCTTGCATTGCTTATAGAAATTGATGGCTCATCTCTGGATGAGGTTGTGGTTCTGGATGCTTCCATATAAGAAGCCTCCCCCCTTTGGCCCCCACTTGGGCGGGGGATGTCCGGTGGAAAGTAGCCTTTACCTCTGTACCTTGGAGTCCACTCTCTGTTCATGCTCTCTCTAGCAGACTCGAGTCTTGAGTAAGTCGAGTCTCTCTGCCATGGGAGCTAGAATGTGTAAGAGAGACTGTGATTTAAGTCGGCTAAATAAGTTTTATCACTTTCAATTTTAGATGACATACTCCATCCTCTGATCTTCCTGGTGTGTAGGGAACTTGTTGGTTGAATTTCTGCACATTGTATAGCTCCGTGATTCTGTCAAAATTTTCGCCCCACCATCTCTGCGCTTGCCATTTGTCAAACATCTCCCGACTTTTTTCATATTAGATGATCAAAATCTCAGATTACAGTATAGAAAAGTTGAAATACGCAGATGAGAATCTGTTTAGAACTAGCGTACCTGAAACGGATTCGTTTGAGATCATTCCCTCCACGAGGGAGGGACAAAAAGGTAATTTGAACACCAGGCTCAACTTGTGCAATCCATTCTCTAGGTTCATCTTCATCTTCGAGCACCACTTGATCAAGATCATGACCTCCGGGAGTCATGTCACCCCCGAATGAAGTGAATCCTGAGTCTCGTCGTGCAGCATAATGGCCTGCACTTGCATAGTTCCAAGCTGGTGTGGAACTTGAGCTTCCTGGAAATGCGTTGTAGTTGGGATAAGATGTTGGACGTCTCCTGAATCTTCCATCATCGGTCTCTCCAGATTTGCCTTTATGACTTCCAGAGACCTTCAGTGCCATGTCCTTGATCTGCTCAAGATAAAAGGAAATTCTTTTAACAAATGCAGTAATAAAGTGGCCATGTACAAATGAATTGATAAGAACCCAACCTCGGCAGTTTAATTTAACGCCCTCTCATTTTCGGGTTGATGTGCAGTCAGAATAGTGTGTTAACTTACAAAAACCTAATACTGCTATTTCAATTTCCACTCTTATTGTTAAAATAATAAAATAACAAAATTTATAAGTACTATTACACATCGATTCAACAAAGGCCTTTGTAGTTTATATCATAAGTAGTAATTTTTGTGTTGATATTACAAATTAAAGCGAAATACTTGTTTAAAAGGCTGTGTTTGATCTTGCACTAGCAAGGAATCTATTCCCGTTGATATGCCATGTTGTACATTGTTGTTTCACTTGGATTGGATGGAATTTTGGCACTAGACATTCACCTAGTCCCGACCCCAATGAGATGATATGTTCATTAATGACATATACACCTAAATTTTCCCAATATCCTTACATAAATACTTACATTATACATGGGATCTTTGTTTCTTCTGGAAATCACGGACATATCATATGACAATTGACAGGGTGGGAAACGGAGAAAGAATAAAATTAAAGTGGGTAGAACTTAGAAGATCAACATGTTGGGACCAATTGAGATTTGGACGCATGATCCAAGGCCAGGAACGCCTGTCACCCTCCAATTTAACTCCTTTGCCTTTTCTTACCTCTTTACTTTTGTCCCACAATATTACCCTATGTTAAAGTGTCTAGCAATGTAGCATACTGTGTCTGCTTCACTCTAAAACCCTAGACAAGAGACTCACACTAATCTCATTTGAATCAAACCTAGACACTCTCCCCAAAACCTTTTTCGTCCTACTAGTTTTTCCATCCTCCATCTTGCCAAACAAATGACGTGACACCAACAGAGCATGCCAACCCCAAAATGCACCAATGAACAAAACCAGGATTTTCATTCAACATCCTTATAAAAAGAGGCTGATCAAGAGTGGACCCCACAGCAGGACATTGGGATGTGGGAACAAAAGCAACAAAAGTTGTGTTGGCAAGGATAATAAAAAGACAAGATGACAGATAAAAAAGAGCAAAGCAAGATTACCACACTCACAATTCTGCCACAATGCTGCCGCACACTAACAAACATTTCATGCATAGTAAGTAGTAGTACTAGTAGTATCTGATATCTATCACATAAGTATAATTTAAAGGCCTACTTGATTGATTATCAGCTACAGGTACACCACCACCCGCAATTTATAAAGGAGGCTTGCATTATTAGGTATCGTACGTACCTGTGTGGTCAGGCTTTTGACGGCATCTTTTCTACGGGGAGTCCCACGCGAGGCATCCTCTTCTTCCTCCTCCTCCTCATCTTCTTCTATTTTTTGCTTTGAGCAAGTGATACACGTCAACATCTTTACCTTGCAAACAACTTTCTTCTCTGTTAGTTGTTACCTGCCATGGGTATAAAAGGATATTTATGACTACGAGTACTGAGTACTGAGCTTGGGGTCTGTTGAGTTCATTCGTCAGCTAATTACATGTGCCATATTCTTTTTTCACATATATTATTACTATATGATAGCAAAAAATGTGGGCTCAAAAGGCTACCCATCCCAAAAACGGCAAATTGCAATTACATACTAGTAAACCAAACGCACAATGGCTTACTCTATATAAATGTGTTTGGGGGTAGGTTGGTTTGTTATGTTAAATAATCCCAGGAATGCAAGAGAAAAAGGAGAAGGGGCAATATGATATAGTACTACTAGTATTCAATTAAAAGAAGTAAAAGAGAGAATCAAAATATCAATGGTCAATAATTGAAAGCAAAAATCCCTCACGAGTGGGTTGCAATGCTCCCCTCTGTGGTGTACACCAGAATAAAGATGTGAAGATTTCCTGCCGAATTTTCTGACAAAATTATTTTAGTAATATGCAAATGAGCCACCAGACAAACACAAAGGAAAGCAATAATCACTCCTTTTCGTCTCTGTAGTCTGTACAGCACAATCATTCCCTTTCTTGTTTGTGAATAATAATAATATAGTAGTTCCAAACTACTAATCCCGAGTTACTGTTTCTTCATTATACTCCTACTACCTTATGTCAAAGTAGGCAATTACTGACTCTAGAAATGATGTAGAAATTTGTCATTTTGTGATCAATGCTTGGCTTGCATAGACAACTGAATAGAATTTGATAACTAATCCAACGCTGATTTTCACTCTTTAAACCTTAACTTCTTCAACAACAGTTTACACACGAACAAAATTAAATTCACAAACCAGAACGACTCAATCAATCGGAAACTCCCAAATTAAACCTTTCATCACAAATAATAAATCAATGGCGGGCGATATAATTCAGCTTTGATATAAATTCATTGTTTAATTTTACCTCAGGTATGGATCATCGATGAAAAATTGCGATGAATTTCGACGGATTCCTCCAACTCCTGAGCTTGCCGATCAAAAAAGCATGCAGAATGAAACGAAATTATCATATGGAATGCAAATTAATCTCCAGCTAGACAAGGAGGCGGAGGCGGAGGCGCCGCCTGTACCGACGCTTCCCTTTCCTCCTCAAAAACGACAAAAATACCACTGGTTCCTGGCTTTAGACTCCACGTTTACAAATCAAAAACAGAAACAACAATCAATCGCTTGCGAAGTTGAATGAAGATGCTCGCAATTGCTTAGAAAAAAATCAATGCAAATGCAGAAATTTGAATTCATCCTGTGCGTGGTGGGAATTCACAGAAAATGTGGAATGGAAGACGAGGAAAGTGAAACACGGCTGAGGTTTTTGTTGTGGACATTTATAAAGCGACGTGACGGCGTCATCTCCCGTCGTTATCTAACGGAACACTGTGTATTTAGGCATAGTACTGGACCCGGTGCATCAGGAGTTGTACTGTATGCTTCGTTCGCTGTACGTTCCCCGGCATCATGATTGTACGTGGACATCCCCACAGCTAAGGGCTGAAAATTTATGGCAACAAGGAGGGCCCACATGTCCGGTTCATTCATGGAATGACACGTGTCATCTTGTTATGGGATGGGAATTTAACTTGGTGGATTGGACGGCAATGATGGCATGGTTGGTCCAATTTTTGTTTTTTTTTTTTAAAAAAAAATTCATATTTTAGGGTAGGAACTTTTCAGTGTTCACAGTTGTCCAGCAAGAGATTCTATTTTTTTGGGGTATTAAAATAATTTTATACTTTAAAAAATATATATATTTTTAATTATACATTATATACCCTACTAGAAAAAATCTGAATTTGGTAGCTAAAGTTGTAGTAGCTAACGAATTTCGGTAGCTAAAATAGTGGTCGCTAACAAATTTGGTGGCAAAATTGGTCGCTAAAACAAAATATTATTGTAGTGATATTCTTTGCTTTGTTCTTAAATTTCATTCTTTGATTATATTTTTGCATAATTTAATGTTATTTTTTAAACATTGACACTTATGTATGATAAAGGTGTGTGAGAGCCCCAAATAACATAAATTACAAAGGAGAATAAAGGGTGAGGGATAAGGGCTGGGGTTGGGGTGATGGGTCCGGTTATGGTGCGATTGCACAAATCCGCAGCACATCAAGGCGAAAATCTTGATCGTCCAATTAAAATCCAAGGGTTGTAAATGCAAAAGGGTAAAGTTGTCCAATTAAAATATGGAACGGTTTTATTAATTACGAAATTAACGGATTAGTACGTATCTTTAACGGATTTATTGCATATCTTAAACGGATTTGTATCCTAAAATATCTTACAACAGAAAAAATCACTAAAAATCACTATGCTTTTATTTTTAGCGAAATTATTAATTCCTAATTAAAACATTATTCTTTTCAGCGATACATCACTATGCTTCATTTCATCGAGAGTGTAACATTATTTTCAGCGATACAACGTAATTCTTTTCAGCGAGGGAATGTTATTCATTTCAGCGAGAATGCCACATTATTTTCAGCGATGACTTCAAATTCCTTTCTCCGAGATGTGCATCTAATACACTTTGCAGAGATATTATATCTTTTCAGCGATGCAGAATGCAGGATGCATCATATGTTTTTATTTTTAACGAAATTATTAATTCGTAATTACAACATATTACTGTCACAAATTATATTAATTTGTATCATTATTTTCAGCGATACAACATTATTCTTTTCAGCGATGGATGTCGCTTCATTTCAGCGAGAGTGCGTCATTATTTTCAGCGATGACTTTTGAAAAATAATTGTACACTCTCGATGAAGTGCAATTGTTTTCATCGAGATACTACACTTTGCAGAGATATTATATCTTTTCAGCGATGTTTACTACTCTTTTCAGCGATGAATGATATACTCTTTAAGCGATTTCACTTTGTACTTTTCAGCGATACATCATATGTTTTTATTTTTAACGAAATTATTAATTCCTAATTACAACATATTACTGACACAAATTATATTAATTTGTATCATTATTTTCAGCGATACATTGTTATTCTTTTCAGCGAAATAAGTTACTTCATTTCAGCGAGAGTGTGCCATTATTTTCAGCGATGACTTGAAAAATAATGGTACACTATTGATGAAGTGCAACTGTTTTCTTTAAGATACTATTTTTAACGAAATTATTGATTCCTAATTAAAACATATTAATTTGTATCATTATTTTCAGCGATATAACATTATACTTTTCAGCGATGGTATGTGCTTCATTTCATCGAGATTGTTCTATTATTTTCAGCGATGATTGAGATTCCTATTCTTTTAAGCGATGAACAACTATTCTTTTAAGCGAGTTCACTATGTACTTTTCAGCGATAGAGCATAAAAACCGCAAATCACTGAAACAATTCGTAGACACTAAAACCAGTTAAATCCATTCAAAGTCATAAAACATTCAACACCATAAAATCAAACCATAAATCAAAATCACATTCCATTCAAAATCACAGTCATAACACATCCAAAAACAATACAAAAACAGGTTCAACACCACCATTCAAAAAAAGTCATAAAAACATCCAAAAACTTCACAAATTCAAGAGTCATTCCAAAAACACATTCCAAAAACATATTAAACAGCCGGGATATTAGCTGGATCAGAGATGGCTTGATGCATCGCCCTAAGCCTATGAATCAGATCTTCCCACATATTTGTAAAAGCCTTTTTGCGTTCTCTCAACTGCGCTGGAGTATTTGCAAATGAGACTTTCACGCTGCGATAGTGATTTGACATTTCACGCAGCTGTGTGGGATCAAATGAACGTCTGTTGACATCAGCACCATTAGATCTGCCTTCATTTTGGAGGACACCAATATGAATATCCAGAGCTTCAAAGTGGGGATACATGATGTTATAAGATCTTTCAGCAGCCTCAATATCAGGATACTCAGTTATAATTTTCAACAGAAAATCCTGTGTTTCAACATATAAGAAAGATAGCTTATTAATATATAAGATGTAAATATAAGATACAAAGCAATTCATAGCACTGAAACAATAAGTACAATTGAGAGAACAAAGTAAATATAAGAAAGAAAACCATAATCAGTACAAAAGCAAACATAATCAGTTCAAAACAATCACTAAAACAACCATAATCAGTACAAAAACAATTCATATCACTAAAAAACAACCATAATCAGTTCAAAACAAAATCATTAAAACAACAATAATCAGTAAAAAAACAATTAATAACTAAAACAACCATAAAACACTTAAAACAACTCATAACCCTAGAACAACCATAATCAGTTCAAACAGTTCAAACATAAAACACTGAAACAATTCGTAACCCTAGAACAACTATAATCAGTTCAAAAAAGCATTAAAAACCATAAATCAGTTCAAAACAATTCCAACCAAAAGGTTCCTAAGCATACTCAGTTGTAATTTCAATAAGAAATACCTGTGTTTCAATAAGAATATCCTGATGCTTCTTCGGCACATACCCAGCGTTTAACATTTTTTCTATCAAATCATTCAGTCCGCGCGCATTGTCACACGTGGGATGTGTGTCCTTCAGATAATTCCCGAACATCTCCCAGCATTGTGTGAACAAGTCGGATGTGCGACTGGAACTCTCTTCCGTGCATCTTCTTTTGGACGACATTTTTGAGAAATGAAGGTGATTCCGATTACGGTTTTGAGAAATTAGGGTTTTGAGAAACGGTTTAGAAATGAAGATTCGAGAAATGAATGTGATTCCTTTTATAAGGCTCACAATTTAAAAAATTTTCCGAGGCCCATTTAATTTTATTTAGGCCCATTTCATTTAGGCCACTCCATAAAAACGAAATATATTTCCTTCCATCGCTGAAAACAACATAGACCCATCGCTTAAAAGACTTACCAATCATCGCTGAAAACAATATAGAACCATAGCTTAAAAATGCTATATTCACATTTACAAACATTTTGTCGCTTAAATGAATGTATAAATATGAAATTTTCAGAAAACTCAGAAAAGAGAAAACATATCCCAAAATGCTTGATGTCCATCGCTCAACATAACTCAGAACTCAGAAACATACATACAAAATCAAAAAACGACGATCTATCACCATCGCTTAAAATGCTTGCTCTATGTCGCTGAAAAACATACAAAACCATCGCTTAAAATGCCATTTACACATCGCTGAAAAAATTGCTCTTGACATCGCTGATAATCACATGCACAAACATAACTCAGAACTCACTTAAATGAATGTATAAATGTGAAATTTCAGAAAACTCATAAAAAGATAAACATATCACAACACATACATAAAATCGCATAAAATGCTCATATACAAATCGTTGAAAAATGCTATATACACATCGCTGAAAAGAATACATTTTCATCGCTGAAAAGAATATTCAACCATCGCTTAAAATGCTTACAACTAATCGCTGAAAAATTGATAATCACATCTACAAACGTTTTAACAAAACTGTTTTCTTCTACTTTTGGCCAAACTGTTTATCTACAAACCTCAAGTAATCTCTCACAAATTGTGGATTGGTGATCCTCACCAGCATCAGTTCCCATGCTCCTTTTATACGTTTGCAGATTAGACTTCTGAATTTGTAATCATAATGCATGATCTTCTTTTTGTTTCCTGTGTTACAATAATCCAGGGCCTTCTGATCCATTTCCATGAGGAGTTCGAGATAAGAAATTCTGTAACGCTCCATCATGGCGGACACCATGTCTCTTTCCAGGGCTTCTTTTAAATAAGACATATCTTGTGCCAGATCATATTTCAGATACTCCTCTGCCTCAGCCTTGTTCATCAATCTGTACTGTCTTGCATTCTTTCTCAGCACTGGCCAGTTCTTACGCGTTATCTCATGTAGCACTTTTTCCCTTAGAAGTCTGATGTGCTCAGCATGTTCAGGATCCACATCAGTTCCTTTTTCAGCTATCCCAACCTCAGGATCCACATCAGTTCCTTTTTCAGCTATCCCAACCTGACCGAATCGCTCCAAATCAGCCAAATAGAGAATAATACTCCATAATTTACAATGCCCATGTAAGAATAAAGAGATGTACATTTAAGCGATCACAAAAAGTGCAATATATATAACCGATTAAACAATAGACATTTAACAGATGAAACAATGTACATTTCAGCAACGAAAAATTTACATATACATTTAAGCGATGTCATCCATCGCATAAAAAAAACAGTTCATTCATTCATCAAAAACACTTCATTTCATCATTGTTTCTTTTTCCGACTCTTTTTTGGCTTAGGTGGTGCTGGTTTCTTTACCTCAAATGACTGACTATGCTGGGCAACCAACTGCATCTCTCTACTCACTTCTCCTAGCACAAAATCTTTCTTTTGATTGACATCTGACATCAATATTTCAGCGCAGACCTTGGCTCTTTTTGCCAGATTATACCTCTTGTTCTTCATTTCTGCCAACATGTCATCCATAATTAATCCTTCCCAATAATCCATATAAGACATGACAAAAACACCGCAGCTGTGCTCATCTTTCTGCTCTGCAAGCGGCGAGAAAAGCATGCGATATGATGCAAACCATTTTTCAGATTTCATCAGTGTATTTCCCAGCATCCTCAAGTTATACCATATCCTATTCAAAACATTATAATCAGCTGTCCACCCGCCTTCAGCATTCTTGCTGTTGAAGTAAAAAATTCTTCTCTTTCTCATATCAACAGAAAAAGCAACCCAGTGGTTTTGTCGACAATATGGGAAGAAGAACTGGAACATTGAGAAAACATATAATTAGAATCTAAAAATGATCAACAATATAAACAAAATGTATCTTACACTCTCTGCATTCAACACCACATCAATCATTTCTTCAGGAAAAAACTTGAAATCTTTCACGAATGCATCAACAAGTTCTGCACCATCTTTTAATGGTAAATCTGCATCCACCTCTGCCTCTGAAAATGTCTGTTTCAAAAGATACAACATATCATGCATCAAAAAGAAGTTAAATATATATATATATATGTATGTATATATATATCAGACTCACAGCAAATAATGATGAAAAATAATATTTCAGCATTGGTTTCCCATTGGCTCTTTCGAATTCACGACGGTTGATCACTTTCGCGTAACAGTTTATAACAATATCCGCAATATCACTATCAACCCTCAGTGTTTCGATGTCAAGCTTCGACAAGTTCATTTCTTTATCATCATAAACAATTGTGTTCTTCGCTTCAACCTTTCCTAGAATATTTGTAATGATTGCCCAAATAGCCACATTCAACTCTTCTGGAGTACAGGTATATGACGCCTTAAATTCTGGATATTCTTTAAATCGGGTATAAGTCATATCCATGAATGTAAACTTGTTGCATTTTTCAATAGGCTGGAGATCAATCATCATCACTCTAGGAGGCATATACTTCTCCTTCAATTTCTCAATTGTCTTAGCTCTATGAACTGTCTTAGCTTGTTCCTGAAAATTACAGATGATATATCAATCATCGCTGAAATATGAATAGGGTCATCGCTGAAAAACATATAAATTATCGCTGAAAACTATTGACATACCTCTGGATTCTCATCTCTTACAACATTCTCATTCTCGGATAAGCCCAAAGAAAAGGTTGGCACATCTTCTCCATGCATCTATACACATACTAGAGTAAATTAGAGAAAATACCTCTATTTACATCACAATTGATATAGCTAAAAACTATTAAAACCTAAAGTCACACAAGAAAATATATCAATCACCATATCCAAATCGCTGAAATGTGAAAGATTTGATCGCTGAAAAACACAGAAACCATCGCTGAAAACTATTAAAGTACCTCTGGATTCTCAGCCACATCATGTGCTGCATCTTTATCAGCCCCATCATGTCCTACATCTTTCTTAGCCCCATCATGTGCTAACTAAAAAATCACACAAGGAAAATATATCAAAACATTTTGTTACATCACAATTGATATAGCTAAAAACTATTAAAAACTAAAGTCACAAAAGAAAATATATCAATCATATCCAAATCGCTGAAATGTGGTCAATATCATCGCTGAAAAACACAGAGACCATCGCTGAAAACTAGTACAGTACCTCTGCATTCTCAGCCACATCATGTGAAGCTTCTTTCTCAGCCCCGTCATGTGCTACATCTTTCTTTGCCCCATCATGTGCTAACTAAAAATCACACAAGAAAAATATATCAAAACAGTTTGTTACAGTAACCCCTATAGCAAACATTTTGTCACTGTACATACATTCAAGGAATCGAAACTGAAAGGGATTCGGAATCGAAATAAAGATCTCTGCAATAAAAATAAACAACACAGAAAAAGCAAAAAAGAAAAAAGAATGTCAGAAACTACCTTCAAAAAATATTATGAAGTACAAAATTTATAAAACTACCTTCGGTACATTTTCAGGTAAATTTTCAGTGTCCGGGGCAACTCTCTCTTCAGTTTTGTCTTTTACATTCCCAACATCTGCATCACCTCCTTCCAGCAAACTTGTCACCTCCGGACCCCCTTGACTCATCACAACATTTCCTGCTCCTGCTAATATACCCATCAAGATTTCTCCTTCGCTTGCAGTTATATCAAGATTATTTGACTGTTCTCCTTCACGACGTCGACCCACATTAATCAACAGTTCACCTGCATCTTGATCACAAGGGGGGTGTGGGGAAGGTTCAACATCATTTCTGGATGCTTCTATGAGAGGATCAACATTGCCTGAAGCATCAGCATCCATATATTGGCAAGCAATCTTCACAATAGAGTCCATTGTGTGATCAGAAAGATGAACAACTGGTTCAGAATCAGTTGTCTCATTTGCATTAGCTTCATGGACAACAGGTGAATGCATAGGCTGCAAGCTAGAAAGATTGGCAGCTTCTTCATTTCCACTAGCATTCAAATCCACATTTTCTCCTAACTGCTCATCTCCTCCTCCATCCACACTCCTAGAAAGATTGGCAGTTGGTTCATTTGCAGTAGAATTCAAACCCTCATCTTCCACTTCTTTCCCACCCCTCCTTTTCTTCTTTAGACCAGAAACAAAAGTGCTAAGTCGATCGTCATCTTCCTCCACAGTCCTTTTCGTAGCCCTCGATTTCTTCTTAAAGTCAATATCTGGATACTTTGCATTAGGGAAAACCTTCCAGATATCAACCATCTCCAAGTATCGATCCTTTTTACAAGTAAATCCAACCAAATGAAGCTCTTCACGCTCATAGAAATCAAAAAACATGTGCTGAAAAAAACAAAAACAAACAAGATACATAATCAACAAACAATGACCATAATCAACAATATATATCACATAACAAATATAAATTGCATAAAAAACACAAAATTAAAATTACCATTAAGCAAAACAGGTCTCCACAGGGGCGTGCTTGAGCACTGGTTCCCTTATCCAATTTTGCCTTATACTCATTCAGAGATTTGATAAGAAATTGTCTAATATGAAGACACCAATTGTACCTTAAAGCTTCTTCCGGAGATCTAAGAAACTGAAGATACCTCTTGTTTACAACCCTCCCTGAGTTAGGAGTAAAGACTTTCTGCAGAGCAAACAAAACATACATCCTCCAGTAGTCATCCAATGGAATTTCATTATTCTCCGTATTCTCTAAAATAGCTCTAAGATCCTTAACAGGTATCCGATTAGGCTCCTTCTTATTCGTAATAAGAGAATACTTTTCACAAAATTCATCAGCAAAATCATAACCAATTTCATTATTCTTCAAATCTATTATAAACTTATCGACTCCCCATGGCAAACCATATACTTTATGAATGTCTTCATCTGTAAACCTCCATCGACGGTTTTTATCAATAATAAAGCATTCCTCCTGAATGCTCCACTGATTAATCAAAGTTATAACAGGATCAACCTTGAGCATGCACATTTTGAACATGAGCAGACAACTGAAGCAAGTATCGTGAATAAACTCTTTCTTCCCATCTCCGTCACTCTCGTTCAGGATATTATTTAAAAGACAAATGCTAGATGGAACGCAACAGACCTGAGTATGCACTTTTTCAGCCATTCTTGATAAACAAAAAGTAAAGTATCACCGTTCGCCGTTCGCCGTAGAAAAAAAATCGCCGTTCGCCGTAGACGCAGAGAATCGCTAAATCGCTGAAAAGCCCTAGAGAAAGTATCGACAGTGATAAATTGAAAATTGGCGGTTAAATTGACATTAAATACTACACGGTGAAATCTCGACGGTTATTTCTTATTAATTACTTAGACGGTTATTTTTTATTAATTACGCGAATTCTGAAAAAACATTGTAAAATTTTTATTAACTACTACACTGTTATTTTTTATTAACTCATCTCCATCGCTGAATTGCACTATGACGATCGCTTTTTATCATTTGTAATCATCGCTGAATTGCATTCTTTACGCGATTTTCTGAGACATTGTAACATTTTCTTATTAAATACTACACGGTTATTTTTTTTATTAAAACTAACTTTCATCGCTGAATTGCATAACGATCATCGCTTTCATATATAAGTAATCATCGCTGAATTGCATTAGTTATCACTGAACTAAGTCGATCAATACAATATTAATGAACAATACACTTCATGTCATTTCTAAAAAAACAAAAAACTTCATTTCTGCATCCGTTTACGATGTTCTAACTCTTTCTTTTTCCGAACAGCTTCAGAAATAGAGACCATTCTCTTGTTCGATTTCTTCCGCCCTTTACAAGTTTCTCTTTCCCTTAAATGCAAATTTGAGTAATCTGATGTACTTCCAATCTCTGCAAAAAAAAAAAAACAAAAACATTGAGAAACACTAATTTCAAAAAAAGCAAAAACATAAATATGTCTTTGATTAGAAATTACCCGACTCTTTGTTAATATCAATGTTGTCATACTTTGTTTTCATCAATGTCTCAAAGTCATACATAAACGATTCACAAGCATCCTCATTTCGTGACAACACAATTGCTGATTTCAAAAACAAGCCACACAATTTCCGGTATCTAGATGCTGCATTGACCACATTTGTTTCTTTTCCAACACCAACATCAACATAACTAAGATCACATTTTGCATTCCTTGACCACCGCCGCAAAATATATTTATCTGGAATAGTATGAAACACTTTTGCTCCACTTCCTGACAGAATATCCATCACCCTCAGAGCATGACAACATAAAATCCCCATATTCTCAAACATATTGCAACTGCATCCAATTGTACCATCATCAATGTTAACATTCACATGATCACCAATCAACTTTGAATCTGCATCTTCTCTCTTGCAAACACGATAAATTAATGCATCTGGTTGAAGCTCAACCACATACCCAAATGACAAATCATACTCATTGTTGAAAATATTGAACACATTTGGTGTATACTTCTCAGCTATATATTTCAATAGTGGATTCATAATAAACCTGGCAGAAACTTGTCTATCATCTGCCTTAAAATCTTCCATCCGTTCATTATCCCTCCTTGACTCCACAACCCTTTCAAAATGTGCAAAGAACTCAACATAGTTATCAACTGGCCTTAAGAACCTGTGAAATGTCAACACAATATGGGGATGTGAAAATCAAATTCTCAACTACATAAAGCAAACACACATCGCTGAAATAAATAGAACCCTCTCGCTGATCAAAACAGTATTGTCTCGCTGAAAATAACTATTCAACTATCGCTGAAAATGAAATTTATTCATACCGTTTCACAACTGAGTTAAAAGATTCACTTAGCTGAGTAGTCCTCATTCCTGCAGTAAAATGATTTTTAACCCAAGCAGCGGACCATTGACTTCTCAAATTATAAGTAGTCGACAACCACCTATGTTCAGATTGTGAGAAACAAGTTGATAGCATGTATTCCCATTCCACCTCAAATTCCATCTCTGTCCTCACATCATATACCAAATGATGAAATAGCTTATCAAACCTAAAAAAATGAGTTCAACATGTACATATCAATATCCAAATCGAAAAAACAATTGAAAGTAAAAATAACTAAATATTTACCTTGGTGTGTACAGTTGACTCAAATTTTTTTTTCGCATTTTCTATAATGTGCCAACTGCATAAAGCATGATAGGTATTAGGCAAAATTTTCCTAATTGCCGGTGCCATCGCACAATCTTGATCTGTGAAAATCGTTTGAGGTGCCTTATCCCCCATACACTTCAAAAATGTTTTAAATAGCCACTCAAATGATCTTTGAGTTTCATCAAGCATCAATGCAACTCCAAAAATAGAAGTCTGTCGGTGATGATTGAATCCAACAAAAACAGCTAATGGTCTGTAATTTTTATTTGTCCGATACGTTGTATCAAAGGTCACACTATCACCAAAAGCTTGATAATCCATCCTCATTTCAGCATCTGACCAAAAGATATTTGTAATTCTCTCATCATCATCCAGATCATACTCATGGAAGAAAAATGGATTACTGACACATTTCTCAGAGAAATACTTCAATACAACACCAGCATCCCCTACTTTTAAATTTCTTTGCCGCCTTCTAACAAGTGCATTCTTCAAATCGTCCTTTAAAAATCCTACAAGTCCACTACCTCCAGCACCCATACTCAACAAGTCATACGATGACTTCAATGACAATCCAACTTCTTCATGTATACCAGCAACAACACTGTGTAACTCATCAACTCTTCTATTCGATTTCAACATATGCTTCCTTGATGGTCCATGCAGATCATGATTATGATCACCACAGAAAAACACAACTCTATAAACTTTTTCATCAGTTTTATAATGTAACCTCACCTTTGCTTCACAACCAGTTCGGGTTTCATCACTCCTACGAAATTTCAGACTCTTAGAACGACAAGATGAATCACTATCCAACAAACAACCACGACGAAAACCTTCCTTATTGCACGCATATTGTAAATAGAACAATCTATCAACTTCATGTGGCTTTGGTCTCTCATACATTTTCCTTACCGAGAAACCTAAACTATGAGCATAATCACAATAAAACCTAAACGCATCATCAGCTGTAACAAAACTTAACTCACTCCAATTTATGTTGCCTGTGAAGAAATAAACAAAGAATTCCCATTAAAATAATAAATACACGTAGCTGACATAAACCATCGCTTAAAATGCTTAACGTCCATCGCTGAAAATGCTAGACAGTTCTCGCTGAAAAAGCTAGAAATGCATCGCTGAAAATGCTAGGCATGCATCGATGAAAATATAATGGTTCTATCCCTCATAATCACATGTACAAACGTTTTGACGCTTAAATGAACATATAGATATGAAACTTCAGAAAACACAAAAAAAAAGAAACATATCAAAGAAGAACTCAAAAACGCTAGACAGTTATCGCTGAAAATGCTAGTGATGCATCGCTGAAAATGCTAAGGTACATCGCTGAAAATATAATGGTTCTGTCCCTCATAATCACATGTGCAAACGTTTTGACGCTTAAATGAACATATAGATATGAAACTTCAGAAAACACAAAAAAAGAGAAACATATCAAAAGAAGAACTCAAAACTCAAAAAACATACATAAAATCAAAAACGACGATCTGCGATAAAAATACTCAAAATTCGAAAATGCTAAAAAGTACCATTGGACGCAGAACTCGAATCTGAAAACGTTGCCGACGCATTCAACGACATGCTAATCGCATTCATAATTGCCAACAACTTCCTCACACCGCCGCAACACGTACAGAGCAAACAAAACACAGAAGAGAACTTGTCACCAAAAAAAAAAAACAGAAGAGAACTCGGAAATCCAAAGAAGACGACGTCCAACGGCGAACAATATGGCAAATATATGAAATTACTTTTCTACCCTTAGAGTTAATCTCAATCGTCGATTTTTAAAGACAATCAACGGCTGTAAATGCCCACAGCACATCAAGTCAAAAAGGGTGATTGCACCCTAATGAAATTGTGGGGTGATAATCGAATCCCCAACCATAAATTGAAGGGAACATGACCATTAGGGAAATTTCCCATTCCCATAAAAAATTACTTTTCAACTTGTATTTCATATATAGTATATTTTATATATATAAATACTCCCCGTAATTTAAAGAATAACATTGTATAATAAACATTATTCACTCAGTAAGTTTGATTCGATTTTTCAACACAATTACATAAGATAAAACTTAGTCAAGTGGGTTGTTAGATTCGTCTCATCACATAGTTTTATAATTTTTTTATATAAAATATGAGATATAACTCTTTAAAAATGTATATTAAGTTGTGTAAAAATAAGGAATGTTAACTTATAGTACCTGTTAAAATTGAAGTTTTAACTTTTTATAATCTTACGAAACTCTCTATATACATTACATCTCATACTAATTTTATATAATCATCACAATATCATTATATGAAGTAGCGGATTTAAATGGGGGCTTGGGGCCGCCGCCCCCGAGTTCAATATTTTTTATTAATTTTTTATATAGCTACATATGTGTATTTTAGTTATGGTATAAACTATTTTTCTATAGTTTCGCTCCCCCGAACTCAAATTTTTGTCATAATTTTTGTATAGTTGTGTGAATTTTAGCTCTAATACAAGTATAATTTACGGAATAGGGAAAGACAAAGGGAAAAAATAAGGTACCATCTTTTGTTTGTGGGAAAGACAAAGGGAAAGACAAGTATAATTTAGCTATAATAGAAGTATATTTTTTTTGGCTACTATATAAAGTTGTAACTAGACTAGGGAACTTGTTTTTTATCCTAGCAGAAGCAAATTTTTATTCGATATACGGGTTATAGTATTAGAGCTTGCCCCCGACCTTAATTAAGATTCTGCGTCCGCCATTGATTATATGTACTCCAAATTTATTCTTCACATATACTCTCTATATACATTATTTTTATTAAGAATAAAACATGACCGAAAATACTTTCAAAATACCCATTCGAACGTTGTTGGTTGTAATTACTTATGACAATTCAATTCATGATGTGACATCTAACTATAATATTTATGAAATTACGTTTGGCATCATGTAAAACGAAACCCATTATGTCAATTTAAAACTAGATAGTCTGAGGAGAAACGAGAAAATCGATTAAACAAAACACAAGAAAGATTATGCAGGAACAAATATTGTCCATAAAAACATAATGGTTCGATCTAATTGTGGTTCAACATTTTAACTACTTTTAAATATTACTACAACTTTAGCTTATTATTGTATCACAATATCATCCTTCAATAATTCAAGAGGGCGTTAAAAAAGATACGGTTTGGGTGCAGCTGGCTGCATGTGCAGTTGTGAGAGAGGGGGCTTTTTTGTGATGCACGTACATTAAAATTGTGATGACTGCAATCATTTCTGTGATAAATACTGTATTAGGTTTCTTCTGATAACACTCACATCCCAAAGATGAATTATTCTATAACATTTTGCACACTTTTTAAATACTACTCCCTCCGTTTTGCTAAAATTGAAACGTTTGAAAATTGGGTACTATTCACATACGCATTTTGACTTAAAGTTTTATCATAGTTATACTAGTTTAAATATAATCAAGTGAGATCTTGTTAGATTCGTCTCATGGAGTAGTTTTTAAGTATCGAACTTTTAAAAGTTTTACTAATACCGAACTTGAGTTATTAATGATTTAAAATGTGCATTGGACTGCGTGCACTGTGGGTCCGTTTCAATTTTCTAAAAATGGAGGAAGTACTATATACAAATTCCTATTTTTACCACATTGTCTCAAATAAATGTTATAGGAATTGAGAAACTTGTATATTTAGGATTTAGGAATTGATGATGAGGGAGTAAGCTTTTATTTAATTGGGAGATTTAACACACCCACATGCATGATGTTGATTTAGTGGGATATGATTGTTATATTTAATTAGCCGGATAAATTCCATCTCATCGATTTGGCCAAAACTATAATCACAGCAAATAAGATTAATAATATCGATCCATAATTAATGATGATGATGATGATGGGTTTTATCCTACAAAGTGAATATGAAATTAGGTTGGATAAATTAGTTTATTAATATAATCTTTCAAGTGAACACTCCCAAATATATCAAATTAGTTAAATAATAGTCTACTCCATATACACAGTACATATATGCTTACATATGCAGGGGTTGGCAGCATATACAATATAGATATCATTCTTGAAGTGCTTTTATAATTAGTAGCTTAGCTTTAATAGTATCTATTATGCAATTGCTTTTTGTTTGTTGTAGCTTTATTCCATTGAGGGGCCTTGGTGCTAAGTGCACAACCCCCTTTTTGCAAAGAAAAAACAAAAATTGCTAAGAATAACAAGATCGGTACAAACAAGATTTCCCATTTCAACCCTAAGAATACTTTAACCCTTTAAATCCTTTGTCTCTGCCTTATATTGGACAAATGGCAATGCATGAGGGCTTACCTTCGCATTTATTCCCTTGTAAAATAAAAGGGGATAAAGGTTTCTGAGCAAAAAAATGGAAAAACAAATATAGAATAAGTTAAAGCAATTGTTTTTCACATTATCATTTATGCATATCTTTTCATTTTTTTGAACGAAATGATAAAATCCATTAAAAAGTTATAAACAGTGCAATTACAAGAACTAAAACCTTCAAATTAAAAAGAATTTGAACATTCAAACCAACAACTTTATAAAGAGAAATTTGTGTTAATTTTCCCACCTTCGCTTTCTTTATTTGTTTGTTGTGCACATTTGCCAGAAGTACTGTGGTATGGAGTATATTATATAGTTTATTTGTACTGTATATTTAAATGGTAAGGAGGCATATGGGACCTTTCTGCTGTCATGACTATGGGCAGCCGAAATTTATTCAAAATTTGGAGTCTAATGGCTTAAAAGCAGTATTTAATTACTTCAATATTTGGATGGAGAAGAGAATCAAGAGTTAAGACAAACTATGAACTTTTCTTTTAATTACTTCAATCTAGGTGTTCTTTTTTTTTTTAAAAAATAATTTTTTCAGATAATCTTTTTTATTAGTATTTGTTTCAAGTATTGTGAATGGTTAAATTTGGCACCATTCTTGAATTCACTGAGACATCCAAACCCTAAGTATGCATGTATTGCACGCAGTCCATAATTAAATATGGAACTACCTGCAGTTCAGTGGTTGGGCTTAATGTTTAATTCTCCAGTGGAAATATATGAGTTATGTCATCGGAAGTGAAGGCCCAATAATTTCTTAACGATGAATGGATCTTGTTTCAGGGCAGAGTGTTCGTAATTGACTTATTGTGTGGGGCATATTTCTCCATTCATTTCTCCTTTTGTCTCCTACCTACATACATTAAACCAAACACTACTCCAAACTGCATTATGGGTAGATCATAAATATTCTAAAAAGGTCTTATAAATCATCTGATATGTTCAACACATCAGAACTAGATGCTGAACTTGAGCTTCAGCCTTCAGTGCCACTGCCATATTAATCGAGCTCCATTCGTATTCATATTTTGACTAAAAAAAGAGAGGTTATTTTGCTTAAAGAAATATCCGACCCACTTCTATTATCTATGATCAAATTTCAGTCCTAATTTTCTACCCTTTTAAACCAAAGAAGTCCAAGGCCAAGAAAAATAACCTCGTCCTATGATGCAAGATTTCCATTGGGATTGGATCAAACATGGAGCACAATTACAGCAGTATTGTAATATAATCATTAGAGAGCAAAAAAATCTGAACAAACCACAGAAAACAGAGGCAAAATATAGCACAAAGAAAATCCTACTTCTTCTTGGAACCCCCACCCCAGATTGATTCCCAGAAAACAGGCCAATTCTTCTGAGCCTCATTCCAACCCAAGAGTGAGCCTTCCCTCAAAGGATCCCAACTTGCCGACACAATTCCATAGCTCACTCCTAGAAGGGCTGTCCCAAAAAAGACAAACGACACGATGACGGGTAACCAAGTGGGAATATCGATTTTCAGCCCAACTTTGAGGTAGTAAAAGAATGGGAAGAACAGCAAGCCAATGAAGAGTGGGGTTCCTACAGAGATTGCCATTCTGCTCATCATACGGTTTGTCACAATCTCTGGAATAACCCCTTCCTCCCTGCTGTCGTTTTCCTCATCCTCCACTTCATCTTCTTCCTCATCACTGTCGTATTTCTTTCTTGATTTCTTGGACTTCTTGGCCTTCTTTGGGGTGGGCCCGAAGCCTTTGGGAGAGTTTAGTGTGGCCGAGACTGGATTGAGGTGGATTAGGAAGGATTGGGATTTGCTGAGTGTTGGAAGAAGGGTTGGGAATTGAGTTCTTTGTTTTGGGGAGAGGAGTGAAGGTGGAAATGGGAAAGGAGAGGCTCTTACGTTGGTGTAGACTCCCATGATTTGTAGCTAAGGGGGTTTCCTTAGAATTTTGTGTATTTTGAAATGGTTGGATGAAAGGAAGTCCTTAGAATTGGTAGCAAAAGAGAAGCCTTATCTGGTTCAGACATGCGTACATTTACCAAGATACCCCTAAATCAATTTTGATGGCTATGTACTTGTGTATATAACCCCAACCCCAACCCCCATATCTCAGAAGATCCCTTCTCCTAACTAGTAAATGTCCTAAATATGAAGGAAGCAATTACGTTAGCAGTTAGCACGCTGTGGTTTCTAATAGGAGATACTTTCCTTTTGGCCCCAAGTAAACGTGAGGAAATATCATTGATGCTACCCAGCGTCCACTAATATGATCGATCAGCTGTACAACTAGCAAGGATGATATTTCATTGATCTAAGCTAGGAAAGTTCTACTAGTTCAATTCAAAGTAATTGTCATGGCATATTGGCATGTAATAATTGTCAGAAATATTTCACTCACAGATGAATGGATTTAAGCAGGAAAAGAAGTAACAGGAACACTGAAATCCACTTACTATATATGTTCATAAGTAGCTATATTAGTATATGCTTGATCATGAAAGCTGCTTGTATATCACATGGCCTCTACCAAGCTCAAATTATTCTGATTTAAGATACCGATTTCATGCCCAATAATTCTGCATCATCTAGATTTAATATAACCACCAAACAGCAGAGTAGCAAGAAAGCCTCAAAGACCCTTTACCTTGGACAGAAATATGAACTGCGAACCAGTTTGTCAAGTTTTAGTTGATGAGATCCCAAACCGACTCCTAAGTGATTCAATGCCTTTCTCGGAAGTCTTTGCAAGCTCAGGGATTGATACTTTGCAAACTGAAGAAACCATGCCATCATCAGAAATGAACATAAAATAAAATGTTAGGTTTTACAGGGTGAAGAGATTATATCCGGAATTGTCAAACAAATTGCACGGGACACAAAAGATATTGTGGAGTCGACTAAAATGATGACAGGATTATTGTTCGACTTCAAGTGTGGTCAATCAAGGATAAATGAGGGTCGGTAGGATTCTTACTAAGGAGTAGGAACTTACGTCGAGATGCAGTGAGCTGTGCTTCTGCTATAAACTCTGTATATGAAGTCTGGAAAAAACTTGTCATTTTAGATTAGATATCACGGTATTGGAGTTTTTATCGCAGCAATATTAGTTGTTAAGGTATTAATTTTCTGAATCAAGTAACCGACAAACCTTCATTGCTTTTCGACCTTCATTGACTTGATCCGACATGTTCTTATATTCTTTCTCTGCTTCATCCATTACTTGCTGGCAGGCTTGAGTCTGAATCTGTTTCAGTAAAAAGGTGTGGATAACTTTCTTCTTTAAGAGAACAGCGAGTGCTGAAACCACAAGATGTTAAAATGGTTCTCATGCCAAGAATTTGGAGATGGACTGCTCTAGAAGATGACATTCACACCTTGACACCAAATGAGCATCATTTGAGATCAACAAACGGTTTAGGCTTCCATAATAGATGCTATATAAGTGTCAATTAGTTGAAATCTCTCATTAGAGAACAAAATGAAAAGGAAATTCCTATGCAACACAAATATTGCACTACTCGATGGATATGCAAGCATTCAGAAGTCAGATGAATGTTATGGTTTCTGATAACCTATCAAACTCCTACCAAATGCATGAGTTTCAGCTGTTTATCAATGCTAGTATGCTACCTGAATTAGTACTATGGAAATTAACAGAAACATAAAAAAATATGAATCACGAATCAAAGTAAATATCCAGTAATTTGTCAAACGATAATCACGTCACTACCATCAGAAATAATAAACTAAGTACATATTTCCGTCCGAAAATGAAAAGAAAAAATGAATAGAGATATACGGTATTCAACTATGAATTCTATGAGATACAGCATACAGGAAGATCAATATAGAACAACCTTTAACCGCTTCTGAAGGCGACAGCGAGACGCCTCAATATCCTTCAAAATCTCAGAATGCGATCTTTCCCTTTGGCGCTTGATCGAGTCCAGATTAGTTGACGCCAGATCCTTCAGATCGGAAATCGTGTTTACGCTTTTCAGCGACGGGGAGAATCCAGCAGGTTGCATCCGTTTCGATTTCGACGCACCCGCGGTGTTGTTTTTGCTGCTTTTCGTCAACGACTTGGCAATATCAGGGAATCCATCGAAATTGAAACTGAATTGCACAGCGGGAGATTCCGCCGGCGATAGAGTGGGACTTCCCGCCTGCGCCGCCGCAGCTGGCTTCGCCGATGGAGGAGATGCTAGAAACGCTCCCGCTGCTGTTGATTTCCTCGTTGATCTCCTCCTCATCTCTCAGTCTCAGAGTGCGAAATATCAGAACTTAAAGACGCGCCAAATTTCACAGATTGAAAATGTCAAAAAAACAAAAGAAAAAAATTGAATTATACTAGCGGAAGGCGGAAAGCTTCTGTGACAAGCAACACCACTGCACCGCCACCATTCCGTTACGTATGGTTTTGCTTCATTTCAAAATTTATTGATCAATAAATGGCTAACATTTAGTAACATTTTATTTCACTGATACTGATTCTATTTTGTGAAATTGCATTCTTTAGAATATTGCCAATAAAAAGTTACTATTACAAATTCAATAAAGTAGCACATTTAAAAGGTTAAAATACAAGAGAGAAACACAAAATTCATCACTGGCTTGGAAGTTTATTTGCAAGAGGCATTATTCGATGGAAGTATATTACTATTGAATAACATGTACTATGATGCAGCAAATGCAACAAAAACTGGAGAATAATTAAGGTATAAATCCGGAGAAGAAATTTAAACTCCATAAAGGGTTGAGGAAGTTCGATCATAGACTTTGCTTGGGATGAGTTTCAGCTTCGATGAAACAGCAATGCAGTCATCTGAATAGATATTACTGATGAGTTCTTCCGATACATGTTTCAGCTGAAGCGTCCGCAGGTTTTGAAGATTTTCAACTCCCTTGGGAACCCGTTTCATCTTCTTGCAATTATTTATGAACATCCTTACAAGATTTGGCATCGCTCCATCGCGGATTACGATCTCAGCCAATTCCGGGAAATGACCGAGATGCAAATCCTCAAGCCGCGGGAAGCCTGTGGGGAAACACAATTGCTTCTTTTCATGGCTGCAGGCGTTGATCAAAGTGAGGCGCTCAAGGACCGGGAGTTCACTCAAGCACGGAATGGGATCGTCGGTCAGTTGGCTCCAGTGCAAGTGCAAACACATTACATTGCGAAGTAAACCGAACCAACGAGGAATGTCCGTTAATCTCCCTGCCAGAGTGAGTTTCCTGAGGACTGAAGGAGCGGACGATAAACGTTCCACTTTGAGGTACTCATTCTCGTCTTTTGCTACGAGGAGAAGGTGGTGCAGCCCTTTCATTTTCTCAATAGAGGCGCACAGGGGAATCCCATCGTCTTCTTTCAGATTTGTCAGCCCGAGTCTTCTGAGCTGTGTCAACTTCCCAAGACCTTTTACTATGTCCGGATTTGCCATGAGGCAATTCACAACCTGTAAGTGTTGTAACTTCACGATGGAATCTGGACCCTTCATTCCTTTTATGTAGTAAAATACTTCTTCATCAGACCCAGCATAGATGAGAAGATGCCTCAGATTTCGCAGCTTCCCAATCTCTGTGGGAAGCTCCTTTATCCGTGTTCTTCTGATGTCGAGTGTCTGCAGATTCCGCAGCCTGCTTATAGACAGAGGAAGCTCACTGATCTTGGTCCTTTTTAGGCCCAGATATCGAAGGTTGAACAACTTACCCAAAGTTTTCGGTAAGTTATCAACTGGAGCACCGATCAACTCCAACACTCTCAACAATCTAAGTTTCTGCAAAATATTGTCCATGGGGAAGGTGTCTTGATTTTTAACGAAGGCGTGGAAAGAACGAAGATATCGCATGTCCTGCTCCGGATGAGGCAATGATTCAACAGCATGAAGAGATATTCGTCGCGCCTTGATTTCAGCCTCCAGATCTTGTGGTGCACAGACAGCCAAGAAGTGCTCTTTGTCGGACACAAAACGCGCAATCTCCCACATGAGATCGTGTAGCTTGCAGAGCTTTGGCCTCAACAAACTGTCGTGCTTCTGAACTTGAAGAAGATTCCGGTGGATTAATTCTCTCAAGTAGTTCTTGCCTACTTCTTCAGCGGGAAGACCTTTTTGTACCTCCAAAAACCCTTCAGCCATCCACGTCCTGATCAGGCGTCCGGCGCCAACCCAATGCTCGATTGGAAAGCAGCAACAGTACAGAAAACAGTTCTTCAGAAAATACGGCAGCTCCTTGAAGCTAAGCAACAAGATTGTTTTCACCTCATCTAGCAAAGGGTTCTCACTTATATGCCAGTTTAGACTGTTGTAGACTTCACGCCATTTTAGTTCTGTCCTATCCTTTGAAGCCATTAAGCCACCAAGCGCAAGAATAGCAAGCGGCAGACCGCCACACTTTTCGACCAGAATCGAAGCTATATACTCGAGATCCGGCGGACAAGCTTCGCCGCAGAAGGCCTTCTTGTTGAACAGAGTCATTGCCTCATCCCCTGCCAATGGCTTACAACGGAGTATATGGCTTCCTGCGCCGTATGGGTAGCATGCAATGTCTTCCTTGCGGGTTGTGATTATTATCCTGCTTCCATTTTTGTGATCTGGAAGGGCAACGCTCACCTGCTTCCACAGAATATTGCACCATACATCATCAAGAACAATTAAGTATCTTTTACCTTCCAGCAAGTTGACGATGGTTTCCACCAGCTGTTTGTAATTTGTCTCTGAGAGGGGAAGCGAGGCGGATTTCGCATTCGATAACTCGTTGATTATCGATTTGAGGAGATCTTCGATCATGTAATTCTGGGAAATGGAAACCCAGGCGAAGCAATCGAAGGATTTCTTCACGGCACGGCTGTTGTAGGCGTGAGCAGCTAGGGTTGTTTTCCCGGAGCCACCCATGCCGACGATGGACGCGACGGACCGCTGCTTCTCTCCGTGGATCAACCAATTCAACAGCTGGCTGCTTTCCTCCTCAATTCCGACGAGAGCAGTGGCGTCGACGAAGAAGGACGTTTCCCCAATATTTTGTGCATAATTGAGGGAGTGATGCGAGCTAGGGATTTGGTCCCTGTGACTGAGATCGTACCGCTTGCTCCTCTTGGCGATTTCCTTGATTTCCTGTTTGAATTCCTTCAATTGAGCCACCGTCTGGTAGCGCTTCCACATCTCCCTGGGGAAAACCGCAGCTCGCCGGAGGCACCCAAGGAATCCTTCACGTTTGACGCTGCACAAATGGTAGAGAAACTCATCCAACACGTCTTCCGCCTTGAGCGCCGCATCCCTGACCTGCGCGACCCAGCAGCAGAGACCTTCGTTCCCGTCCTTGTAGCGCTCGGCGTCCCTGAGGAAGGACTGCATGCTGTCCAATTCGAGCTTGATTTTAGAAACCTGTTGGCGGACTCCTTCAAAGTCGAAGCCAGGGGAGTAAAGGATGAAATCAATAGTGAGTTTGAGGACCTCCACAGCAGCTTCCGCCATGATGTTTCCGGGATCGAGCCGAGGCGTTCGGAATTTCTCAGCAGCAGGCCAGGGAGCGGAGAAGAGAAGAGAAGAGAAGAGAAATGAATGATTAGGGTATGATTGATGCTGAGAATAATGGCAGTTTTGAGTGGGATATGAGTAGGAGTGGGAAGCCATGGATGAATCATACTATACGAGTATTGTAGCATAGTGCCAGTAGACAACAGGTTTTTTAGTTTTCGCTGGCCGTACATTCTGTCACGTGTACTATTATGTTCAGTTTTTCTTTTCTTTCTTTTCTCTTACTAGTATTACTTTTAACAAAATTTATTTATTTTCCCTGGCCTGTTGGCTTTACCAAAAAAAACAAAATTTATTTATTTTTAACCAAAGAAAAAACAAATTTATTTATTTATTTCTTTTTTAATAAAAGTTCTTTCACTTCTCTTCCTCTCACTCACGGTTGGTTGTCCCTACCAAAACGGTTGGTGAATGTCCACCCAATTCTTGAACAATTAATTTTGTGTAAAATGTGGCAAGGCGAAAATGGATAATCACAAAAACAAAAAAACTTATCATGTATCTTTCAAATTATAGATGATTAACGAGTTAAACTATTCGAACTTAATTTGGAACTCGGCTCGAAAAAATTCTACTTGTATTAAAATTCTAGTCGAGACGGCTAAAGAGTTTGGGCTCGAGCTCAAATACATGATACTCATCAAGTATCAAGTACTCATTTTTTATTATTATTTTATATATTTAAAAGGAAAAAATGAAAAAAAAACTAGAAAAGCTCAAATACTCGAGCTACTAGATTACTCGACTCAATTAGCAAAAAAAATAAATAAATAAATAAAAATTTGTTCTTTGATTTTGGCTACTCTTGAGCTCAACTCGACTCGTCCACAACCATTAAGCCTACCTCAAAGCAACACGTTGCATAAATATTTAATTTATATTTATTTTAAATATTAAAATACCTTTAATCTAAATATTTCCACTCAACTTAAAAAATTTGATTCATAAATAATGAAGCAGAAAAAATATTTTTAAATGAACCGGATACGATTAGAGCTTAAAATCAATTTTATCAAAAGTCAATTTTTAAACTACCCCACTTCTCATTATAATTCAAAATTTTTTAAAACGTGTATTAGTATGGCATTTAAAAAATGATTTAATTTATACATTAATATATGAATTTATAAATTAAAAAATATAGTACTTTGAAAGAAATATAACAATACATTATTGGTTGTGTAGCAGTGGAAAAATATTGCTCTCCGAAAAAAACCAATGGAAAAAGATTGGACTCAGAAATACTGGGTAATGCAAATTATATACAACCAAAGAAAATATAGCTAGTACTTCCTTCGTTTTTTTCGTTTTTTCAGTGACATGTTTTTATTACTTATGCTTTTTTAATAATTTTTATTTTTAATTCCCCTTACATTCTCCATTTTTTTGGGTCTATTATACCGTCCTTGTCTCTTTGTTCAAAATTCAAATCGTATTTTCGCACATCAATATTTCAGAAATTTATCAATCTTGAAATCAATAATTGTTTTACAAAATAATTTCCCATTTTTGAATGAAAAGAGCATGATCAGATCAGATTCAGATCCATGCTTCACCATACCCTCTCTGTCATTATTTTTTTTAAGGACTCGAAGTCAAAGAAAGAGTGGTGGAAATTCATGCTACACAAATTACAAAGGAATGAAGATGAAGGATATGGGACTAAATGGAGAATCGAACCCCCAAACTATAAAATTAGAAGGTATAAACTTTGCCGCTTCGGCAAATCCTCATCCCTTCTCTTTTATTATTTGGGAAACATAATTATTCCAGAAAAGGAAAAAGAATCCGATGCGCCTAGTAAAACATACACAAGGGCAATCGTTTTTCTCGGGAAGCACACAAAGGCAATTGTTTTTTTTGGGTGACACAACCTAAAAAGGCTAGCAAAGAAGAAATGAAAAAAGAAAGAGCAAAGAAAAGGAAAGCATAACAAAAGCACGGATCAGGAAAAAATCAATGCCGAAGCAAAACTTAATGTCTCAGGAAGACCTTGCCCGCAGCATCTTGGGCAAGGAGAGGAGCCAAGTCGTCAGGTGGAAAAACCCAAGTAGTATAGAACTCTTCACTCCCAGCAGCCCTCTTAGCCAATGCATCCGCCGCATGATACACACAAGGGCAATTGTTGATAAACTTTCAACAATTATATATTATTTGAGAATTATAAATTTAACAACTCTGACTTATCTTTGATGGTTTCAACAAAACAACTACTCCCTCCGTCCCAATTGTAATGTCCCATTTGGACTTTTTACACTGTTCATTATGAATGTGTGATCTAAATTTTTGTTCTAGTTATATAAAAAAATATCAAATGAGATCTTATTGGATTCGTCTTTTCGCATAGTTTTAGAATATATATTTTTATAATTTTTTTACTTGTCTACATTCTAAGATATTAACCGTTAAAGAAATGCATTGGATTGAGTGTCCAAAAGTTTTGAGACATTTCAAATTGAATAGAGGAAGTACTATATAAGTTTTTTGTTTTTTGTTTGAAATTGGCCAGAGAAATCGAAATCGTAGTCAGGCCACGACACACATACAATAATATTTTTACAGACATGTAACAGTTAAATTAGCATTTAGCAAGACTTAATTTGGAATATTAGTACGTTGAGCTGTTAAGCAAGCCGAGCGATGCCAAGTAATGGATACTTCGAGTTCAACTCAGTTAATAAACGAGCCAAGTCGAACTTACCTCGTTTATTAAACGAATATTAAAATAAGCTTAACTTGGCTCATTAAGCCAAACGAATCAGAGTTTGAGAGTTTAACGAGCCCAACTAGCTCAATTTCAAAAAAAAATAACTTCTCACGTTGAAACACACGGAGATTGGATAACTGTGAAACGGCCTTCTCGGAAGCCTCGGTTTGATCAGACCAAGGCTAGGGTTTCTAATCTAGTTACACCAAATCCTCCACAGAACCGCACATCATTAGATGATCGGACAACTAAACATGGAAAAGAATTAGTGGTTACAGCCCCCACGGAGATAAAGGTTGCGACCTTGGGCACAAACTCGGAGCTCGCATCGGATCTCACTAATCGAAAGATAAAGGGGAAGCGGCAAGCCGGCAACGTATCTCTAAAAGGGATGATGGCTCTACATCGACGAGTAATTCATTCCATGCACTAGAATATGTTGATAGTACAAGGGAAATTGTTCTCCCAACTCACCAGGGTTCACAGGATCAAGACTTTGTGCCTAGAGAAAAGTTTAAGCTACTGGATAACTCTCTTTTTGATTTGGCGGAGGATGACCCACACATGGACACTGAGGATGCTGAAGCGCGGGGACTGGTCACTCTTAAACCCGCTATTAATGTTTGAGTTCAACAATTTCTCCGTCCTCTCATGGAATGTGCATGGAGCCATGAGTAGGTATAAACAACGCCACATCTCGGATGTGCTTAGACAAGCTAGACCTTCGGTTTTTGTCGTGTTAGAACCGCAAGGATTATTTGATCGATTGAGAGTCATGCTCTATCGCCTTGGGTATGAAGCTCTGCACATTATTGAGTGTGAAGGTAGGGCAGGCGGACTTTGGGTCCTCATTCAGATGGGCTCGCCCTTCACATACAACGTTATCCTTCACCAGTCAAGATTGGTTACACTGGGTATTCACTGTGGCTCTTCTTCTTGGACTTTGACTGCCATCTATGCTAGTCCTTGCTTACGGGATAGGGAAGCTGATTGGAATAATTTAAGGCATGTTAGCAGTATTATTCAAGGGCCATGGCTAACAATAGGCGATTGGAACGCTATTGCTTTTGTTTCGGAATCAGTAGGCCTGGCGGAACATCCACGCCAGTGTGAGCACTTTCGAGCGGTTCTGGATGATTGTGGACTTGAGACGATTCATACTATTGGTGACCCTTTCACTTGGCAGAAAAACAATTCGGGAGGTCCTCTTGCTCGTAAAAGGCTTGATCGGGCAGCCGCCAATGTTGAATGGATCACTGCGTTCCGTAATGGATTTGTGGAAGTTATGCAGCGTCGATCATCTGACCATAATAGCCTCCTGCTTATATGTGCCGCCAAGGACAGAATTCAAGGCTCTCGCCCTTTTAGGTGGGAGATGGCTTGGTCTACTCACCCACTTTACTCTAATATTGTGGATGCAGTGATAATGACCAGAAATGTCCATTATTTTCAATCCATTTCCGTGTCTGAAACGGGCATTTGATCGCATTCTGGTCTTATATTAAATAAGAAAGCAGTTAAATTGGACTGATTTATGCATATTTTGTAAAAATAATAAGCTGGTATGAAAAATGCATAAATATGTAATTTTATTACGCATTTATGTTAGAAAAATCCAAAAACATGAGAAAAAGAAAAGAAAAGAAAAAGGAATGAAAAAGATGGGCAAAATAATAAAATAGGCCCACGAAATACAAAAGATGGGAAAAGAAAGAAAAACCCACAAAAATATATGTTTTGGCCCACCAGGCCCAATAAGGCGAGCCAGTCGCGGGACTGTGCCCTGTCGCGAGACGTGACCTCGCGACTGGGGGCAGTCTGGCGACACAACACCCCAACTGAAGAGAAGGCCAGTCCTGGAACATCCTGTCGCTAGCCCCGTGGCGCGAACCATGGTCTAGCGACACACGAAGGTTCCGCGCCACAACTCGCAGATGGAG
Source organism: Hygrophila difformis (assembly GCA_030278955.1). NCBI lineage: Eukaryota > Viridiplantae > Streptophyta > Magnoliopsida > Lamiales > Acanthaceae > Hygrophila > Hygrophila difformis. Next base: position 57,629,920 of record JAOANR010000003.1, read on the forward strand.
AAAGAACCCTGTCGCTAGCCACCCGTGTCGCGATACATGGCCTCGCGACAGGGAGGTTTCTCGCGCCACAGAAGGAGAAATCAAAAGAAAGCCAAGACCCAGTCGTGAAGCTTTGCAACATAAGGCCTCGTTTCGCGCCACAACGCGTGATCCCGCGACATGGCTGAGATGTGTGTGATGTCTTGCGACACAATGGGCTTCAGACCAAGGCCCATGGGCCTAGGGTTTCACCTCTATAAATATGTGGTGATCCCAAGGTGCCAAGGAGTTAGAAATTCATTTTGCTTGAAGACAGATTGGAGAAACTCTCTCTATGTAGTTCTTAGTTTAGGTTTATTTTTATTTTTTTTGTATTATTTAATTTGAGCCATAGTTTAGCTTAGTTTAATTTAATTTTATGTTGTTTTCTTGTTTAAGCAGCATAGGTAGCCACTGTTCACAGTTTCATTTTATGTTATTTAGTTTGATTTTAGGGTTTGTAATACTCAAATGATGGGTATTAACAAACCTCATTAATAAAGTGGAAAAATATTCACCAAGTTGTGTCCCAAAACCATGAAATGGGTCTCACAACCCATGGATTTAATGCTTTCCTCTTTATTTTTGGGTCATTTGACCTTTATTTTTGTTTTTATGCTTACTGTTCTTATTTTCTTGGATAATGGAGCATGTTTGGGTGTAATCAACCCTAGATTAGGATTTGCCTTATTTTAAATATTGTCTAGTTTATTTCATTTTTATGCAAGCATGTTCTAGGTAGATTTAAATTCTTGTTTGGTTATTTTGGGCTAGAATCACTTTTTGATCTGAAATAGGGTAAATCACGCTGTTTGCATGCTACTGTTCCACTTTTGCTTTTCTGACTCGTGTCCTGAACCACCCATGTCGCCAACCTCTTCCTGTCGCGAGGCCACGTCTAGCGACAGGAAGGTTGTTTCGCGACATGGATGCTTAGGGACACTTGTCTTCATATTTTGAAAACCTCAGTCGCGAGGCACTCCTGTCGAGAACCCACAGTTCGCGACACAACCCCTGCTTAGCGACTGAGAACCAAAACTCTTGCATTTTTTTGTGATAAGGCTCTGTCGAGAAACCCCTGTTGCGAACCCACGGTTTGCGACACACTTTTGTTTCGAGACAGGAAATTATGCCTTGTTAAAATCTTTGAAAATCCAGTCGCCAGACCATCCTGTCGCGAGGCCACGTCTCGCGACACAATCCCCAACTCTAGCGACTGGGACCCAAACACTTAGAAAATTTTCAGCTAAGCTTTGTGGCGCCAGACTCCTGTCGCGGGACCATGTCTTGCGACACAACCCCAGTCTAGCGACATAAAGCCTAGTCTGCCAAAATTTCTAAATGCCATCCTGTCGAGATACCCATGTCGCGAGCCTAGGCTCGCGACACAAATTATGGTATCATGACAGGACCCTCATCTGTTTTAAACCTCAAATTTCTGATCTTTAATCCTCTATTATACTGCATCACTCACATTTTAACCCCACGGGTTAAGATGTAATATCCCAAGATTGCAGTATAAGGCGTTATGCTGCCAAAATTTTGATTCTCCATTTTCTCCACTTACATAATTGAACCCTTAAATCAATGATTAGAGATCATGATTAGCAATAATTAAGGTCAATAATTACCATGATTAAAGGATTTTTGTTCAATTCTCACTAAAACACTTTTCTATAAACAAACTTGAATGCCTTAAGCAGATAATCTGGACTATAATTAATTATGGCATGAAGGATTATTTAAGTCATTAATTATAGATTAATTCCATGTCCATGCATGAGAAACCAATGTCTCTCATGCAAGGAATCCCTTTTTATTATTTTGTCTTTCTCGTGCTTGCGTGAAACAACTAGTAAGGAATGTATCATACTAATGTTGGCGGGTCCCACACGGATAAACTAGCTCGTAGTCTGAATATTACTTACTAGCTGTTATTTTGCATGGTCTGGGTAGTGGTCAGTGGAAGCCTTGGCGGTTCGTCCATCCGGGATTATAATAGCTGCTCAGCTGACCCCTATCCGGATACAATTTTATTTTCTTATCTTAATTTAAAACCTGAATTTTGAGCTGTAATATTATCAAATAATGTCGATCAACATTATTTGAATAATACTACAGTAAGAAAACATGTAGGTCTTTCTCTCAGTTCACAGATAGCACGAGTCTGGATAACAGCGATCACTGTTATTCTAGGCAGTTGCTATCTAAAAACTTCCCATCTTGAATAACCAGGAACTGGATAGTAGATGTTTGCAGTCCAGGTTATCCTGATTATTTCAGTCATATTTTAGCCAACCAATTCTTCTCATCTCCGGCTATTTCATCTCTGTGTTTCGCATTCTGTCTAAACCCGCCTTATATTTTGGGTTATTTTAATTTTACACTTCTCCTATAAATTTATGCATGATATTATTATGTAAATATTGTGGTCAATATTATTTTGGGATCCTTCCCTTGGACACTAGAAGTCTTGATTTTTAATCAGATACTGCGTGTTAAATCTCCAACAAAAATTCATTTATGAAATCCGGATCTAAGTAAGGGATAAATTCCTCAGTTATGACTAATTCATATTCCACCGGGGGTTGATTTTGGGAAATTAGAAGCAGAGTCAGCGATTAGGTCTCATCTAGACTGAAAGGATCTGTGTTCTTATTGAGAGTCTAGTACCTGTTTAGGGAATGATTTTCAAAATCCTTTATTTTCCAAAATTACTGTGTATTGAGAATTTAGTCTTAACTATCACACCGAGATGGGATCCACTTGGATTCAAATACAGTGTGTTAGATATTTCTAAAAGAACAATGCGTAGGCCTTGGTTATTTTCTAAAGATAGGGTTGAGTTCCTTTCAACTGCTATTCTCTTCTGCCAAAGCCTATTTTCGAGTCCTGAGTGAGTGCATCCGGAACGAATTAATTTATTAATTCGTTTCATTAGTTTGTATCTCATAACCACCCAGAAGGAAGTGAACGCTGTATGTAGTTCACCGAGAGTTGGGAATTCTTGATCCACATCCGGTCATCCTGACTGGGGGCTCTTCTTATACTACCAGGGTAACTCTTTCAAAACCTCCGAGTGATAGAATTTAAAATGCTTTCTTTACCGCTTTCTTTTAAATGTTTTCTTTAGAGGTCACTCGGTTGTATTGAGAGTAGTGGAACTGCTTCTAGGTTTGAGAGTTATGGGATAGTTCAGGCTTGATTAGAATCTTTGGGTGTGACATGGGAGAATGATATCAGTACTTGACACTTCAACTAATGAATTATCAGGTGTTGCTTATCCACCACAGATAAATGACACGTTCCGACGGGAGCAGTCGTAAGTCTGTGGTATCTTAGAATCTGTTTTCTTAAGAGCATGTAGACTCACACTGTAAGTACCTGGTCAAAGGGAAAACAGTGCTGAGAGCATGAGAATTAGCTATCTGACATAAGTATCCCAAGCAAAGATCTGTGTATAAAAACGGAAGTTTAATAGTGCTTTATCTGAATCTTGTCCAATTTTGATTCTTTTCTTCCTGTCTCATTTTATCTGCTTTCATAGAGTAAAATTACCTGCTTTCTAGACCTAATTTTAATTGCTTTGTAGCTTAACCTTATCTGCATTATAGAATAGAATTTTACGTGTTTTGTAGAATAGCCTTAATTATTTTCTCGACTAGCTTTATTTCAGTAAAGTAGTTGTTAGTCAACTTCTCAAACTTATTCGAGTAACCGAGTTGAAAATCTTATAAAATGACATGGGCCATGCTTCTATCGCACATCCTCCAGTGAACGATCCGGTCTTACTATAAATTACTGCAATTTTTGACACCGTGCGCTTTCGGGCCACAGTTTCTTAACACGAGTAATAAAAACGTGACAACCTATACATATATCCCTAATCCCAACTTCATCTTCATAATCGATTTTCATTAAATAAAAATAAAAAACTGGGATTATCTTACTTTTTAGAAAATACTCGTGCAAGGAAATTGTCAAAAGTTTCATGCAGCATGGTCTTGGGATAATACTACTCTCAATCAACGTCTTACTCAAGTTAAAGATTCTTTAATATACTTCAACACCCACACTTTTGGTAACATCACCAAGAGGAAAAACAAGCTCTTGCGCCGCATTGCAGGGTTCCAGCGTGTGCTGCATGGTATTGATTCAGCCTGCATGCATCGTCTTGAAGCTCAACTCTTAAAAGAATTGGATGACGTGTTAGCTCAAGAAGAGATTTTATGGTTTCAAAAGTCTCGCGACAGACGTATATGGCTGGGGGATCATAACACCCGCTATTTTCATGGACAGACTTGTATTCGTCGGCAAAGAGGTAAAATACTGGGGATGGATATTGACGGTCAGTGGGAGACGGATGATCATACCCTCCAAACTCATGTCAGAAATCATTTTTGTTGGCTTTTTAGGCAGTCTGATCAGGGCTCACCCCATAATGGATCCCTCTCGTCCCTGCCACCTTTGGTCAATGCTGATAGCTTGGACAGGGAAGTCCATATTGGTGAAGTTGAAAGGGCAGTCAAAGATATAAATGGATGTTCGGCCCCTGGACCCGATGGCTTCCCCGCCAAATTCTACCAACTCTATTGGAATACGGTTGGTCATGATCTATGGGTTTTTGTTCGCCAAGCTTTTACTGAAGGCTCCTTTGATCAAGCTATTTCAGCTACTTTCATTTGTCTGATTCCGAAGACGGCTATCCCGAAAGAAATTCGTCATTATCGTCCCATCATCTTGTGCAATGTGTGTTATAAGGTGCTTACCAAGGTCATTGTTAATCGCATGCGGCCTTTGTTGAATGACTTCATTGGGGAGTCCCAATCAGCTTTTTTGCCCGGGCGAGGGACCGCGGGAAATTCTATAATTCTTCAAGAGACAGTAACGGCTTTCAAAAATCCTAGGCGTCGCTCCGAGGATTTCATTATTAAAGTCGATTTGGAGAATGCCTACGACAACATTTGTTGGGATTTTCTTGACACATGCCTTAGAGATATGAATATCCCGGATCAGCTTAAAACCATCATCATGTTTTGTATCCGGTCCCCTACGTATGCTATTCTTTGGAATGGCACGACCTTGCAGCCTTTCTGTAATACCCGAGAATTTTGCAACATAAAATAAATAAATAAATAAATAAATAAATAAATATAATAAACATGAGAAAGGGATAAAGAATCATAAAAGATGAGAAATGAAATTTAAATTAAAAAGGAAACAAAATTCCGAGAACGCGGGAATCCGAAGGCAATTTAATTGAATAAATGGTTACAGGGGGACCCGACACCGATAGACTCAATAACTCGAGTCCAAATATAAATTTAGGTCCGAGTAAAATTAAGATAGGAAATCGGAGCCCGAAGATACCCCGGAAATCGGAATTCGGGAGCATAGAGGGATAGAAATCCGAAAGAGAGGAGGAAAGGCACGACGGATCGCACGACCCGCCCGGACCGAAGTCCAGGCAAAGTCGGCGCGGTGGCCGCGCGGTCCATAGGCATTGGGCGCGCCACGACCGCGCCACGCGACAGATTCGCCCGTTGCGTGAATCTCTCGCCCGAACGCGGATTTTTCGACTTTCGGTTGAACATCTTTCGACTCTAGACTCTTAGGGTCAGATCTTGGAGGCCCTAGGTCTTAGTTATCTATAAATAAGACCTTCTAAGAGCTCCGAATACATTTGAAACCCTACGAAATCTCTCTATACACATCAAACCCTAATCCCGGAGTCGTCGAAGGCACGAAGGCATTCAAAGACGGAATCTTGGACGAATTTCGGAGATCCCCGTCGCTGTGGAAAGCCTTGATCCATTCTTTTCCATATGTGATTCGAAAACGAATCCTAATTCGATCTTTTTCTATTCTAAACCCCGATCCGGATCGAGAGCGAAGAACCCGACAAACGGAGAGGATAAACGGAGGACTGGAAGCCACGTCTCCGAATCGACAGTCCCGGACGCTCAAACAATCTGTAAGTTAACACTTACATGGTTTTGGGATTAATTAAAACACGAAACCTAAAAGCTTAATCGAATCTTGCAAAAATCTGTCAACGTATGTTTTCTACCGGTGCAACAGTTTTGTCTAATTTTTCCGAACGTTAAAACAACTTCGAACGGAAAAACTTAAAACACGAAAAACATTCCTAAGGCTTATATCTATCTACTGTAAAAGTTTTAGAATTTTTAGAGACGATTTGATATGTGAAATCTACCCGAAACCGAACTGCTAAAACTTGGACCTTGAAATTCTTGACAGAACTCAGGTCCGATCTTGATCACGCTTTTGACATTAGTTCCAGACCGATTTAGATCTTTAGCCGAACATGAAAGTTGTAGATAAATGTCTTAAGAAGGTTTCTGTAAAATTTCATTAAGTTTGGAGTTGATTTGCTATGGTAGATCTTGATAATCTTGAACTGCTGTACACGAAATTCGGACAGATTAATGATATGACGAAAATTGATGTTTTTGACCTGTTTCGGTATCTCGCATTGAAAAAGTTAAAACACGAAAGTTGTTCATCTCGATGTTTCTGAGTAAGTGGTAAACTTTCAGAATTTTTGGAATTAAACTCGATTTTTAATGAATTTCAGAGTAAACAGTGGCTTACCAGGAGTTAAATCTTGAAATCTTGTTGAAACGGTGAAATTAGCCTTTAAGGTTGAAACGAGTAGAAATTCTTTGAAATAAGATACACGAAACGAGAAGGTTAAAATATTGCGGGTTATGACTAAGCTAGACACTGTCAATGTTCTCTGCGGCTTGGGACATAAGAGCCCAAGTGTATGTCTAGGTTGACGTAAGAGCCCTGGCGAAACACTGATCGTATGGCTAGCGGACGGATTAACTCTAATTAAAAGATCGACCATGATACTTACGGACATAAGAGCCCAGGCGTAAGGCTGGCGGACATAAGAGCCCTAGCGATGGTGATCTCTAAAAGATATGAAACGAGAAGTTTATGAGAATTCCAAACTTAAATCCGTATTACATTGTGTTTTTAAATTATGGCAATTTATTTAATTACTTTGCAAGCTATATTTATGATCTTATGAAATCCATGACTTTTAAATTATGCGATTAAATGAATAGATTAAATTATGCACATGTTTTCCTTAAATTTAATTAAAGGCTTTGAAACCTCATAAACATGTACGTGTTAACTTACTCAGCACGTAGTGCTGACCCAAACCATATTTTCTTTTTCCTTATTCTACAGAGTGTGAAGAATATGCATCCACATATGCATACATGGGAATTTTGGGGAATTACATTGTATTTTAAATTTTGTTTAGACTAGATCTTGCATGAACGGGCCTGTTTAACTCGTGTACTGGCCATGTTGGCCCTATTTTTAAATTCCGCTGCATTATATATGTAAATATTATTTTCCGCTGCAACTCTGATGTAATATTTTTAGATTATATATAAATGGGCTGATTGAATGTTTTAAATTCTGAAAACCATAGCCTTGCATCTCTTTAGCGAGCTCGGAGAAACCGTGTCTTGCTAGGGAGGTGTGGCGGTGACACCCCGACCTGGGTGACCAAAAACCTGGGTGTTACACTTTCTCTCCTGGCCGGGGTATCCGAAAAGGGGATCCTCTTTCCCCGTACTTATTCTTGATCGTCATGGAGAAACTCTCTAAAACGATTACCTCTAAAGTTGAGAACGGACAGTGGCAGCCTGTGAGCCTTTGTAGAGGTGCCAATCCCTTGTCTCACCTCATGTTCGCAGACGATCTTATTCTTTTCTCTAAAGCTACTGTGGAAAGTGCTCAATGTATGGACGAAATTCTCTCTTCATTTGCTAACCACGCAGGGCTGCGCATCAATCTCAGTAAGTCCCAAGCGTTTGCTTCAAAAGCTGTATCTCAAGATAATATTAGAGAGCTCTCTTCAATCCTTGGTATTAATTTCACGGTGGATCTTGGCAAGTACTTGGGTTTCCCAGTTTTTCATGGTCCTATGCGTGATAATCATTTTGGCTTCTTGATTGATAAATTACACATGAAATTGGGTAACTCGAAGCGTGGCCTTCTCAATAAGGCCGGACGCATCACATTAGCCCGATCGGTCCTCTCGACAGGCTCTTCTTACATCTCTCAATTAATATGGTTACCGTCTACTACTTGTAATAGGGTGGACCGCCTCATCAGGGACTTCATATGGAAAGATATTAGGGGCCATGGTCTCAATCTTGTCAAGTGGAGCAAGACTGCAGCCCCGAAGAATATAAGAGGTGTGGGGATCCGTATGTGTAGAGACTCTAATATGGCAATGCTTGGGAAAATTTATTCGGACTTTGTTGGCCGAGCTACGAAACCTTGGGTGACGATCTTGATAGGCAAGTATGGGCTGACGATCTTGATAGGCAAGTATGGGCATCAAGGGCGCTACATTCCATCTCGGCCGGGGGCTTCTCCTACTTACCGCGCCTTGTGTAAGGCTTGCGAGCTTCTCATGGACGGATTCAGTCTTCGCATTGGTTCAGGCACCAGCGACATGTGGAACAGCCCTTGGCTCCCGGGAGGCCCCATTGCACCTCGGTTGCCTTATGTGCATATTAATGATGATGGGATTCAAATCTGTAAGCTTTTTTTACAAAGGTAAATGGACTTGGGACAACCTTTATACAGTGGTGCCAGACTTGATCAAAGCTGAAGCTCAAAGTTTGGGACCGCTGATTCTTCATCCTCTCGCTCAAGATAAGCTTTGCTGGATGGGCACAGTTACAGGAGATTACACAGTCAAGACCGGCTACAAATGGCTTCTTGAACAGCGTGGCTGCATGCATGACAAATATAAAGCTTGGGTTTGGAATATCAAAGCTCCAGAAAAAATTAAAGTGTTGCTTTGGTTGGCTGTCCATGAGGCGCTTCCGACGAACGAGATGCGGCATAAAAGAAATTTGGCTGCATCCACCCTCTGTCCCATATGTAATGTGAGTGATGAATCAATTGGTCACTTATTCTTCACCTGTGCTACCGCAGCAGCGGCTTGGAGAAGCCTAGGAGGGTTGCCTGCTTTAGCCGAGGGTCTCTTCTCCCAACCGACTGATATGGTGCTATATGAACTCTGCCGGAGTTGGTCAGGCAATCAGTGGGCTCTTTTCTGGACCCTTTGGTGAGCCAGGAATGGTGTTTGCTTTCGGGGGGAACATCTGTCGGTTGATTCCATAGCGCACAAAGCAAAAAGGATGGGTGAGTGTATTGATAGGGTTTTTGTGAAACCTCCTCGGCATGTGGAGCTGTGCATGGTAAACTGGAACCCTCGGGCTTACCACGGTACAGTCCTTCATGTCGACGGGAGCTCCTTAGGGAATCCGGGGAGAGCCGGTTTTGGCGGTGTGATTCGAAACGAGAATGGCCACTAGGTTCAGGGTTTCTCGGGATTAGTTGGTATTAATTCCAACCTTGTTGCTGAGCTTCATGGCATTTGGAATGAGATGAAACAACTTAGAAGTTTGGCGGTCTCTCAAGCTTGTTGTTACTCGGATTCCTTGGAAGCTCTTCGGCTTATTTGGACTCCCTTGAAGACTAACCATCGCCTCTTTCCCCTTGTTAAAAACATCACTGACATCTTGGATGAGCTGCCTGGGATTGGTTGGTTTCATATTCTTAGGGAAGACAATTCTGTTGCTGACTGCTTGGCCAAGCGTGGCTCTAGTGCGGAGGAATTCTTCACGAATTGGGCTTTTCTTCCCGATGAAGCTCGCTCTCTCCTGAATTCGGATTTGGCGGGGGTGTGGTATCCCCGTGTTTAGTTTATTTTCTTTGTTTCTTCCCTGCTTTCCCTTCCCTTCTATTTTTCTGTAGTTTTTTCTAGTTTTCCCTTTGCCGACGCTTTGGCGTCTCGTTCACCAAAAAAAAAATATTAAAAATTTGAGTTTGAAAATAAAAAAAAAAGATCATTTTTGTGAATTTCTTAAGTAATTTAGCACATACTCAAGAAAAGTTTAACAAATATCTAATCTAATAATGATTAAATTTATTAAAATTTTATTGAATTTAACGAGTCAAGCCGAATTGGCTTTTTTTTTTCGATTACTAAAATATGTGTAAGTTTGACTTATTTAGTATATTAAACGAAAGAACCAAACCCGAACTTATTTCAAATCGAATCGAACCAAACCGAGCTCAATCCACTAATTTATTTTTACAGCTCTATAATAGCATGAAATATTTGTTACATCTTTTTATATGTACTTTTTGGGTAGTTTAGACTGTTAGTGTTAGGGTTTTAAATTTAATAACAAACTACAATAAATTGTACTTGTGCTCAAAGCAAAATTTTGGATTCGAACGTTGTAAATGCAGAAGATTATTTTAGAATAAGTAGAAAGTCTAAATTCAATCACAATGTTGGAAGTTTGAAAACTTAATATTAAATCAAGCTCCGATCTGGCTATCCCCTACCATAGAACTTTGTAAGGCGCCTATGAGTGAAGATTTTTATTTTTATTTCCGAATAATTCAACCTAAATTATTAATGTTGTAAAATATTGTGTATGTGTATGTATAATAATGAAAAAGAAAACAGAGAGTAGACTGGAGATAGAGTAAATAATGATTTAATTATAATATAGAAAGATAGGTAATTGACACATGTTTGATCAAGAGATAATCAAACACATGTTTGATTTCGTCTCTAAAGTCAAGAGTCAAGACATTGACAATGCATGTATTTAATACGCATATATCTATAACACTCCCCCTTGATGTCTCCGATATAAGAATATGCTTCGTTAAAACCTTACTAGATAAAAACCCTTTGGGAAAAAAAATCTAATAAAGTAAAAAGAGTACATAATTCTTGTATGTTTATTTCTCCCCCTGATCAAAACATCAGTTGAGATTCTTTAGTTGGCGCATCCCGATACTTTTCACTAACTTCTCGAATGTTGTTGTTGTTAGTGTCTTGGTAAACAAATCTGCAAGATTATCAGCTGAATGGATTTGCTGCACATCTATTTCACAATTTTTCTGTAAATCATGAGTGAAGAAAAATTTTGGTGAAATATGTTTCGTTCTATCTCATTTAATTTACCCTCCCTTTAATTGAGCTATACAAGCTGCATTATCTTCATATAGTGTTGTTGGGGGTAATTTTTCTTCAGTAGCTATGCCACAATTTTTTTAATATATGGTGCATCAAAGATCGCAACCATACATATTCTCGACTGGCTTCATGGATTGCTAAAATTTCAGCATGAGTTGAGGAAGTAGCAGTCAATGTCTGCTTCATTGATCTCCATGAAATTGCAGTACCACCACATGTAAAAACATAGCCAGTTTGAGATTTGGCCTTATGTGGATCTCATAAATATCCAGCATCAGCAAAGCCAATTATTTCATGTCGAGAATCATTTGGGTAAAATAACCCAAGATTACTAGTTCCTTGAAGATAGCGAAATATATGTTTAATTCTATTCCAATGTCGTCTTGTAGGAGATGAACTAAATCTCGCTAATAAATTTACTGCAAATGATATATCTGGTCTAGTGCAGTTGACGAGATACATTAAAGCACCTATGGCACTTAAATATGAGACCTCTGGTCCAAGAATTTCTCCATCTTCCTCTTGTGGTCTAAATGGATCATTTTTTATATCAAGTGACCTTACGACCATTGAAGTACTAAATGGATGTGCTTTATCCATATAAAATCGCTTTAATACTCTCTGAGTATAAGATGTCTGATGGACAAAAGTTCCATCATTTAAATATTCAATTTGCAGACCAAGGCATGATTTGGTTTTACCAAAATCTTTGATTTCAAACTCCTTTTTCAGGTATTCAACAGCCTTTTAGAGCTCCTCTGGAGTTCCAATTAAGTTGAGATCATCAACATAAACTGCAATTATTACAAACTCTTGTCCATTTTTCTTAATGAAAATACATGGACAGATTGGGTCATTTGTATAACCCTCTTGTACCAATGACTCCCTGAGTCAGTTATACCATATTCGCCCGGACTGTTTCAGTCCATTTAGGGATTTTTGTAATTTGATGGAATACATATGTCTAGGATTTGATTCTTATGTCTCTGACATTTTTAATCCCCCTGGGATCTTCATATAGATATATGTATCTAAATTTCCATATAGATACGCAGTAATAACATCCATCAATCTCATTTCAAAATTTTGATGGCCTGCTAAACTGATAAGATATCTAAATGTTATTCCATCCATTACCGGAGAATATGTTTCATCATAGTCAAATCCCGGTCTCTGTGAGAACCCTTGGGCGACTAATCTCGCTTTGTATGACAATTTCATTTTTGTCATTTCTTTTTCTTATAAAAACCCATCTGTATCCAACTGGCTTTATATTCTGTGGTGTTTTGATAATCGGTCCAAACACATTTCGTCTAGCCAGGGAATCTAATTCAGATTGGATTGCATCTTTCCATTTTGGCCAATCTTTTCTTTTCCGACATTCATCAACTGATTTTCGTTCATGATCCTCGTCATCATTTATGATGTCAAGTGCTTTGTGGTACAAGAATACATTATCTATGATAATTGCATATCGATTCCAAACATTTTTTGCTTGTGACAAAATTGATTGATATTTCATTATTTTCAAGTTCATGCTCCTCTGGAGCTGCAAGTTCCTGCTCATCTGGAGCTGTTTGATCTTCAAGAGCTTCTTTTTCCTCTGGAATATTTTCTGTAATTTTATCACTTTCAATGATTTGTGATCCTCTTTTCTTTCGAGGATTTTTAACTATGTAAGTCTACCACGCTTCAAGCGTGCAGTAGATTCATCTTTAGCACTTGTAATTGGTCCCTCTGGTACATTAATTTAGATGGGAACATTTGCTGCCGGTATATGGGATTTAGTTACTCTTCTAGAGTCGCATAATGCATCCGGCAATTGATTTGCAATATTCTGTAAATGTACAATTCTTTGTACTTCTAGTTCACAATTATTTGTAAGAGGATCAAAGAAATCTAACGGTGTTTTCTAGTTGATTTATTTTTCTTTCTTTGGTTGATTTTTATCTCCCCCAATGTCGGGAAATTAGACTCGTCAAAATGACAATCTTTAAATTTCTCAGTAAATAAATCATCAGTTAATGGTTCAAGATATCGAATAATCGATGGTGATTCATACCCGACATATATTCCCAATCTACGTTGTGGACCCATCTTTGTGCGCTGGGGTGGTGCAATCGGGACATATACATTGCAACCAAATATTTTGAGATGGGATATATTGGGTTCATGCCCAAATATTAATTGTATATGGGAGTATTCATGATAATGTGTCGGTCTTATCCACACTAATTTTGCTGCATGTAATATTGCATGCCCCCAAGCTGTCAATGGCATCCATATCTCATTAATAATGGTCTGGCAATTAGTTGTAAACGCTTTATAAGCGATTCAACAAGTCCATTATGTGTATGGACATGAGCAACATGATGTTCAACTGTTATGCCAACTGACATGCAGTATTCATCAAACCTCTGGGATGAATATTCACCAGCATTATCCAATCGGATATTTTTTTATTGTATAATCAGGGAACTGTGCTCGTAATTTAATGATTTGAGCAAGTAATTTTGCAAACGCATGGTTGCGAGATGATAATAATGATACATTGGACCATCGTGTTAATGCATCAATTAACACCATAAAATATTTAAATGGCCCACATGGTGGGTCTATAGGTTCACATATATCGCCCTGAATTTTCTCAAGAAAACTAGGGCTTTCAGTTCCCACTTTTGTTGGTGAATGTTTGGAAATCAATTTTCCTTGGGAGCAAACACCACATATATAATCATTATGTTGCAGCAATTTTTGGCCCTTTAATGAATGACCATGACTATTTGTAATAATTTGCCTCATCATTGTAGAGCCAGAATGGCCTAGGCGATCATGCCATATCATATATTCATCATTAAGCCTATGGCTTCCAATAGACCTCTGGCCTATTTTGGGATGATATTCATTAATGGGCCTGTGGCCATCAATAGACCTCTGGTCTATGGGGGGAATATTGGACCTGTGGTCCAAGTGATAATTTTCAATTGTATTTATCTTTGAAAAATACAATCCATATGACAATGCTGGTAAATTTTCCAATATATATTTCTTACCATGAGTGGTATTTATAATTAATAAATATTCGACATTCTCTGAAGTCGATGTCTCGAGATGATATCCATTTTCTCGGATATCTTTAAAACTTAATAAATTTCTTCGAGACTTAGGAGATAGGAGTGCATTTTCACAATTAATTTTGTTCCCTTTGGGAAAATAAGGTTGGCTGTGCCAATTCCTTGTATAATATTTGCACTACCACAAATTGTGTTTATGTTTGTATCTCCCATTTTCAAATTGGAAAAATACCTTATGTCTTTTAGTATCGTGTGCATTGAAGCACTATCAATAAGACATATATTATCACTTTTAAAGTTCCCCATTTTGCTGGAATTGAAACAAGATAATCATTAATATTAAAACAAGATTTAATATAAGTAAAATATTACAATACATAGACAATAATATAGCACACATGCAAAAGTAAAAGAAAGATACATAAGTTCAAAGCATAATAAAAACAATAGTACAACAAAACAATTAATTAAATCATTATATAAATCATCAACTTGAAATTTTGGGATATTGGGCATATTATCCTAAGAATTCATTATGTCAACATGGTTTTTTTCAACCACCCTTTTTCCTTTCTCCCTCTGGGAGTCTTGGTAGAGTTTTACCCAATGATCTCTGGTACGATAATTTTTGTACCAGTTCCCTTTTAGGCCACATCTGTTGCATTTGGCTTCTTCATAACTCTATTTTTGGACATCATCTCTGGTGTTACCCTGATTCTGATTACGTGTGTCCGTCATGGGTCTAATATAAACATTGTTGTGGAAATGGCTATTCCCACGGCCTCGATTATGTCCACGACCACGAGGTCTCTGACCTCGGCCACGACCACTACCACGACCACGACTAGAAGATTCAGTCACATGTGTATTTGGCAATGGACTACAACCAGTTGGTCTCATTTCATGATTTTTTTAATAATAAATCATTATTCTTTTCAGTCAATAACAAAGAAGTAATCAGATCAGAATATTCAGTGGAACCTTGTGCTTGGTATTGTTGCCGTAACACCGAATTGGAGGGGTGGAATGTATAGAATGTCTTCTCTAGCATTTGTTTATCAGTAACTGTTTCACCACACAGTCGTAATTGTGATACGATATTAAACAGAGCAGAATTGTAATCATTTACTGATTTAAAATCCTTGAATCGTAAGTGTAACCAGTCATACTGGGCTAGAGGGAGACTAATTGATCTTAAATGATCATATCTTTTTTCTAAATTCTCCCAGAGTTCAATTGGGTCTTTGACCGTTATATACTGTGTTTTCAATCCCTCATCAAGATGATGGCGGATGAAAATCATAGCTTTCGCGTGGTGTTGGTTTGAAGCCTGATTATCTTTTTTAATTATTTTTTCAAGACCTATTGATTCCAAATGGATTTCAACATCCATTTTTAAAGATAGATAATTATCTCCAGATACCATCAGTGGTCTGAAATCCTGCTTTGTCAAGTTATTCACAATAAAATTATTGAAATACAAAGATTAAATATTACCTCAAAAGAAATTCCGGCAGAACTCCGTCAGTGGCTCGTGCTAATAATGTGTTGTAAAATATTGTGTATGTATATGTATAATAATGAAAAAGGAAACAGAAAGTAGACTGGAGATAGAGTAAATAATGATTTGATTATAATAATATAGAGAGATAGGCAATTGAGGAAGTATGTAGAGAGAGAATGAGTTGATCGGAATGAGTGGACTGAGAATAACAATACGAGTGAATACATTTTACATACTACTCGGTTATTTATAGAGAAGAAACAACTGCTACTACACACGCTGAGGATAAGATCAAGAGATAATCAAACACATGTTTGATTTCGTCTCTAAAGTCAAGAGTCATGACATCAACAGTTCATGTATTTAATTCGCATATATCTATAACAAATGTATTATGTCCTATGTGTTTATTTAAGTTTCAAATATAATAGTAGTATATAATTATCATCATGACAAACGTTCTGGCTTATGGAATAAACATCATGAAGACATGAACATGCATGCCTCACTCCCCTTATCTGAGAAAAGCTTAAAACCCTACGTGATGTGTGAATTACAATTAAAATAAAATAATAAATATAACAATTACATTTTTACCCTTATCTAATCTATACCGTACGACTAATATAATTTTTGATCCAACGGTTAAAGTTGACTCAGCACAAACCGGAAAAACAAGTTCCAGCACAATTGGAAAAACAAGTTCCGGCACAGGAATCATATCGGGTGAGGTAAATATTTTCTTTGCCTCGACCTTTGCACTCCAATCACAAAGTGAGATTCAAATCATGTGGTTGTTTACAATTTCCTTTTTTAGTACGGGATGCACATTGCTTTTTGTTCAAATTAATGGCTTGTGAGTTTATTTGACAAATTAGAAAGAGGAATAAGAGAAGCGGCAAGGAAGGTGAAGATTCAAACATAAGATGGTAAAGTTGGAAGTTAAAAACTATTCATTAAATCAAATCCCGATTTCTAGATTTCACAATTAAATAATCGTAGTTTGTAATTTATTTTTAGTTATTTTGTACTCATATGTTTAAGGGTCCGGTTATGGTGCGATTGAACAAATCCGCAGCACATCAAGGCGAAAATCTTGATCGTCCAATTAAAATCCAAGGGTTGTAAATGCAAAAGGGTAAAGTTGTCCAATTAAAATATGGAACGGTTTTATTAATTACGAAATTAACGGATTAGTACGTATCTTTAACGGATTTATTGCATATCTTAAACGGATTTGTATCCTAAAATATCTTACAACAGAAAAAATCACTAAAAATCACTATGCTTTTATTTTTAGCGAAATTATTAATTCCTAATTAAAACATTATTCTTTTCAGCGATACATCACTATGCTTCATTTCATCGAGAGTGTAACATTATTTTCAGCGATACAACGTTATTCTTTTCAGCGAGGGAATGTTATTCATTTCAGCGAGAATGCCACATTATTTTCAGCGATGACTTCAAATTCCTTTCTCCGAGATGTGCATCTAATACACTTTGCAGAGATATTATATCTTTTCAGCGATGCAGAATGCAGGATGCATCATATGTTTTTATTTTTAACGAAATTATTAATTCGTAATTACAACATATTACTGTCACAAATTATATTAATTTGTATCATTATTTTCAGCGATACAACATTATTCTTTTCAGCGATGAATGTCCCTTCATTTCAGCGAGAGTGCGTCATTATTTTCAGCGATGACTTTTGAAAAATAATTCTACACTCTCGATGAAGTGCAATTGTTTTCGTCGAGATACTACACTTTGCAGAGATATTATATCTTTTCAGCGATGTTTACTACTCTTTTCAGCGATGAATGATATACTCTTTCAGCGATTTCACTTTGTACTTTTCAGCGATACATCATATGTTTTTATTTTTAACGAAATTATTAATTCCTAATTACAACATATTACTGACACAAATTATATTAATTTGTATCATTATTTTCAGCGATACATTGTTATTCTTTTCAGCGATATAACTTACTTCATTTCAGCGACAGTGTGCCATTATTTTCAGCGATGACTTGAAAAATAATGGTACACTATTGATGAAGTGCAACTGTTTTCTTTAAGATACTATTTTTAACGAAATTATTGATTCCTAATTAAAACATATTAATTTGTATCATTATTTTCAGCGATATAACATTATACTTTTCAGCGATGGTATGTGTTTCATTTCATCGAGATTGTTCTATTATTTTCAGCGATGATTGAGATTCCTTTAACCGAATACACTTTGCAGAGATGTTATAACTTTTCAGCGATGAACAACTATTCTTTTCAGCGAGTTCACTATGTACTTTTCAGCGATAGAGCATAAAAACCGCAAATCACTGAAACAATTCGTAGACACTAAAACCAGTTAAATCCATTCAAAGTTATAAAACATTGAACACCATAAAATCAAACCATAAATCAAAATCACATTCCATTCAAAATCACAGTCATAACACATCCAAAAACAATCCAAAAACATGTTCAACACCACCATTCAAAAAAAGTCATAAAAACATCCAAAAACTTCACAAAGAACAAGTCATTCCAAAAACATCACAAATTCAAGAGTCATTCAAAACACATTCCAAAAACATATTAAACAGCCGGGATATTAGCTGGATCAGAGATGGCTTCATGCATCGCCCTAAGCCTATGAATCAGATCTCCCCACATATTTGTAAAAGCCTCTTTGCGTTCTCTCAACTGTGCTGGAGTATTTGCAAATGAGACTTTCACGCTGCGATAGTGATTTGACATTTCACGCAGCTGTGTGGGATCAAATGAACGTCTGTTGACATCAGCACCATTAGATCTGCCTTCATTTTGGAGGACACCAATATGAATGTCCAGAGCTTCAAAGTGGGGATACATGATGTTATAAGATCTTTCAGCAGCCTCAATATCAGGATACTCAGTTATAATTTTCAACAGAAAATCCTGTGTTTCAACATATAAGAAAGATAGCTTATTAATATATAAGATGTAAATATAAGATACAAAGCAATTCATAGCACTGAAACGATAAGTACAATTGAGAGAACAAAGTAAATATAAGAAAGAAAACCATAATCAGTACAAAAGCAAACATAATCAGTTCAAAACAATCACTAAAACAACCATAATCAGTACAAAAACAATTCATATCACTAAAAAACAACCATAATCAGTTCAAAACAAAATCATTAAAACAACAATAATCAGTAAAAAAACAATTAATAACTAAAACAACCATAAAACACTTAAAAACAACTCATAACCCTAGAACAACCATAATCAGTTCAAACAGTTCAAACATAAAACACTGAAACAATTCGTAACCCTAGAACAACTATAATCAGTTCAAAAAAGCATTAAAAACCATAAATCAGTTCAAAACAATTCCAACCAAAAGGTTCCTAAGCATACTCAGTTGTAATTTCAATAAGAAATACCTGTGTTTCAATAAGAATATCCTGATGCTTCTTCGGCACATACCCAGCGTTTAACATTTTTTCTATCAAATCATTCAGTCCGCGCGCATTGTCACACGTGGGATGTGTGTCCTTCAGATAATTGCCGAACATCTCCCAGCATTGTGTGAACAAGTCGGATGTGCGACTGGAACTCTCTTCGGTGCATCTTCTTTTGGACGACATTTTTGAGAAATGAAGGTGATTCCGATTACGGTTTTGAGAAATTAGGGTTTTGAGAAACGGTTTAGAAATGAAGATTCGAGAAATGAATGTGATTCCTTTTATAAGGCTCACAATTTAAAAAATTTTCCGAGGCCCATTTAATTTTATTTAGGCCCATTTCATTTAGGCCACTCCATAAAAACGAAATATAGAACCATCGCTGAAAACAACATAGACCCATCGCTGAAAACAACATAGACCCATCGCTGAAAACAACATAGACCCATCGCTTAAAAGACTTACCAATCATCGCTGAAAACAATATAGAACCATAGCTTAAAAATGCTATATTCACATTTACAAACATTTTGTTGCTTAAATGAATGTATAAATATGAAATTTTCAGAAAACTCAGAAAAGAGAAAACATATCCCAAAATGCTTGATGTCCATCGCTCAACATAACTCAGAACTCAGAAACATACATACAAAATCAAAAAAACGACGATCTATCACCATCGCTTAAAATGCTTGCCCTATGTCGCTGAAAAACATACAAAAACATCGCTTAAAATGCCATTTACTCATCGCTGAAAAAGTTGCTCTTGACATCGCTGATAATCACATGTACAAACATAACTCAGAACTCACTTAAATGAATGTATAAATGTGAAATTTCAGAAAACTCATAAAAAGATAAACATATCACAACACATACATAAAATCGCATAAAATGCTCATATACAAATCGCTGAAAAATGCTATATACACATCGCTGAAAAGAATACAATTTCATCGCTGAAAAGAATATTCAACCATCGCTTAAAATGCTTACAACTCATCGCTGAAAAATTGATAATCACATCTACAAACGTTTTCACAAAACTGTTTTCTTCTACTTTTGGCCAAACTGTTTATCTACAAACCTCAAGTAATCTCTCACAAATTGTGGATTGGTGATCCTCACCAGCATCAGTTCCCATGCTCCTTTTATACGTTTGCAGATTAGACTTCTGAATTTGTAATCATAATGCATGATCTTCTTTTTATTTCCTGTGTTACAATAATCCAGGGCCTTCTGATCCATTTCCATGAGGAGTTCGAGATAAGAAATTCTGTAACGCTCCATCATGGCGGACACCATGTCTCTTTCCAGGGCTTCTTTTAAATAAGACATATCTTGTGCCAGATCATATTTCAGATACTCCTCTGCCTCAGCCTTGTTCATCAATCTGTACTGTCTTGCATTCTTTCTCAGCACTGGCCAGTTCTTACGCGTTATCTCATGTAACACTTTTTCCCTTAGAAGTCTGATGTGCTCAGCATGTTCAGGATCCACATCAGTTCCTTTTTCAGCTATCCCAACCTCAGGATCCACATCAGTTCCTTTTTCAGCTATCCCAACCTGACCGAATCGCTCCAAATCAGCCAAATAGAGAATAATACTCCATAATTTACAATGCCCATGTAAGAATAAAGAGATGTACATTTAAGCGATCACAAAAAGTGCAATATATATAACCGATTAAACAATAGACATTTAACAGATGAAACAATGTACATTTCAGCAACGAAAAATTTACATATACATTTAAGCGATGTCATCCATCGCATAAAAAAAATAGTTCATTCATTCATCAAAAACACTTCATTTCATCATTGTTTCTTTTTCCGACTCTTTTTTGGCTTAGGTGGTGCTGGTTTCTTTACCTCAAATGACTGACTATGCTGGGCAACCAACTGCATCTCTCTACTCACTTCTCCTAGCACAAAATCTTTCTTTTGATTGACATCTGACATCAATATTTCAGCGCAGACCTTGGCTCTTTTTGCCAGATTATACCTCTTGTTCTTCATTTCTGCCAACATGTCATCCATAATTAATCCTTCCCAATAATCCATATAAGACAAGACAAAAACACCGCAGCTGTGCTCATCTTTCTGCTCTGCAAGCGGCGAGAAAAGCATGCGATATGATGCAAACCATTTTTCAGATTTCATCAGTGTATTTCCCAGCATCCTCAAGTTATACCATATCCTATTCAAAACATTATAATCAGCTGTCCACCCGCCTTCAGCATTCTTGCTGTTGAAGTAAAAAATTCTTCTCTTTCTCATATCAACAGAAAAAGCAACCCAGTGGTTTTGTCGACAATATGGGAAGAAGAACTGGAACATTGAGAAAACATATAATTAGAATCTAAAAATGATCAACAATATAAACAAAATTATCAAAACAAAAATGTATCTTACACTCTCTGCATTCAACACTACATCAATCATTTCTTCAGGAAAAAACTTGAAATCTTTCACGAATGCATCAACAAGTTCTGCACCATCTTTTAATGGTAAATCTGCATCCACCTCTGCCTCTGAAAATGTCTGTTTCAAAAGATACAACATATCATGCATCAAAAAGAAGTTAAATATATATATATCTATGTATGTATATATATATCAGACTCACAGCAAATAATGATGAAAAACAATGTTTCAGAATTGGTTTCCCATTGGCTCTTTCGAATTCACGACGGTTGATCACTTTCGCGTAACAGTTTATAACAATATCCGCAATATCACTATCAACCCTCAGTGTTTCGATGTCAAGCTTCGACAAGTTCATTTCTTGATCATCATAAACAATTGTGTTCTTCGCTTCAACCTTTCCTAGAATATTTGTAATGATTGCCCAAACAGCCACATTCAACTCTTCTGGAGTACAGGTATATGACGCCTTAAATTCTGGATATTCTTTAAATCGGGTATAAGTCATATCCATGAATGTAAACTTGTTGCATTTTTCAATAGGCTGGAGATCAATCATCATCACTCTAGGAGGCATATACTTCTCCTTCAATTTCTCAATTGTCTTAGCTCTATGAACTGTCTTAGCTTGTTCCTGAAAATTACAGATGATATATCAATCATCGCTGAAATATGAAAAGGGTCATCGCTGAAAAACATATAAATTATCGCTGAAAACTATTGACATACCTCTGGATTCTCATCTCTTACAACATTCTCATTCTCGGATAAGCCCAAAGAAAAGGTTGGCACATCTTCTCCATGCATCTATACACATAATAGAGTAAATTAGAGAAAATACCTCTATTTACATCACAATTGATATAGCTAAAAACTATTAAAACCTAAAGTCACACAAGAAAATATATCAATCACCATATCCAAATCGCTGAAATGTGAATGATTTAATCGCTGAAAAACACAGAAACCATCGCTGAAAACTATTAAAGTACCTCTGGATTCTCAGCCACATCATGTGCTGCATCTTTATCAGCCCCATCATGTCCTACATCTTTCTTAGCCCCATCATGTGCTAACTAAAAAATCACACAAGGAAAATATATCAAAACATTTTGTTACATCACAATTGATATAGCTAAAAACTATTAAAAACTAAAGTCACAAAAGAAAATATATCAATCATATCCAAATCGCTGAAATGTGGTCGATATCATCGCTGAAAAACACAGAGACCATCGCTGAAAACTAGTACAGTACCTCTGCATTCTCAGCCACATCATGTGAAGCATCTTTCTCAGCCCCGTCATGTGCTACATCTTTCTTTGCCCCATCATGTGCTAACTAAAAATCACACAAGAAAAATATATCAAAACAGTTTGTTACAATAACCCCTATAGCAAACATTTTGTCACTGTACATATATTCAAGGAATCGAAACTGAAAGGGATTCGGAATCGAAATAAAGATCTCTGCAATAAAAATAAACAACACAGAAAAAGCAAAAAAGAAAAAAGAATGTCAGAAACTACCTTCAAAAAATATTATGAAGTACAAAATTTATAAAACTACCTTCGGTACATTTTCAGGTAAATTTTCAGTGTCCGGGGCAACTCTCTCTTCAGTTTTGTCTTTTACATTCCCAACATCTGCATCACCTCCTTCCAGCAAACTTGTCACCTCCGGACCCCCTTGACTCATCACAACATTTCCTGCTCCTGCTAATATACCCATCAAGATTTCTCCTTCGCTTGCAGTTATATCAAGATTAGTTGACTGTTCTCCTTCACGACGTCGACCCACATTAATCAACAGTTCACCTGCATCTTGATCACAAGGGGGGTGTGGGGAAGGTTCAACATCATTTCTGGATGCTTCTATGAGAGGATCAACATTGCCTGAAGCATCAGCATCCATATATTGGCAAGCAATCTTCAAAATAGAGTCCATTGTGTGATCAGAAAGATGAACAACTGGTTCAGAATCAGTTGTCTCATTTGCATTAGCTTCATGGACAACAGGTGAATGCATAGGCTGCAAGCTAGAAAGATTGGCAGCTTCTTCATTTCCACTAGCATTCAAATCCACATTTTCTCCTAACTGCTCATCCCCTCCTCCATCCACACTCCTAGAATTCAAACCCTCATCTTCCACTTCTTTCCCACCCCTCCTTTTCTTCTTTAGACCAGAAACAAAAGTGCTAAGTCGATCATCATCTTCCTCCACAGTCCTTTTCGTAACCCTCGATTTCTTCTTAAAGTCAATATCTGGATACTTTGCATTAGGGAAAACCTTCCAGATATCAACCATCTCCAAGTATCGATCCTTTTTACAAGTAAATCCAACCAAATGAAGCTCTTCACGCTCATAGAAATCAAAAAACATGTGCTGAAAAAAACAAAAACAAACAAGATACATAATCAACAAACAATGACCATAATCAACAATATATATCACATAACAAATATAAATTGCATAAAAAACACAAAATTAAAAATTACCATTAAGCAAAACAGGTCTCCACAGGGGCGTGCTTGAGCACTGGTTCCCTTATCCAATTTTGCCTTATACTCATTCAGAGATTTGATAAGAAATTGTCTAATATGAAGACACCAATTGTACCTTAAAGCTTCTTCCGGAGATCTAAGAAACTGAAGATACCTCTTGTTTACAACCCTCCCTGAGTTAGGAGTAAAGACTTTCTGCAGAGCAAACAAAACATACATCCTCCAGTAGTCATCCAATGGAATTTCATTATTCTCCGTATTCTCTAAAATAGCTCTAAGATCCTTAACAGGTATCCGATTAGGCTCCTTCTTATTCGTAATAAGAGAATACTTTTCACAAAATTCATCAGCAAAATCATAACCAATTTCATTATTCTTCAAATCTATTATAAACTTATCGACTCCCCATGGTAAACCATATACTTTATGAATGTCTTCATCTGTAAACCTCCATCGACGGTTTTTATCAATAATAAAGCATTCCTCCTGAATGCTCCACTGATTAATCAAAGTTATAACAGGATCAACCTTGAGCATGCACATTTTGAACATGAGCAGACAACTGAAGCAAGTATCGTGAATAAACTCTTTCTTCCCATCTCCGTCAGTCTCGTTCAGGATATTATTTAAAAGACAAATGCTAGATGGGACGCAACACACCTGAGTATGCACTTTTTCAGCCATTCTTGATAAACAAAAAGTAAAGTATCACCGTTCGCCGTTCGCCGTAGAAAAACAATCGCCGTTCGCCGTAGACGCAGAGAAATCGCTGAAAAGCCCTAGAGAAAGTATCGACAGTGATAAATTGAAAATTGGCGGTTAAATTGACATTAAATACTACACGGTGAAATCTCGACGGTTATTTCTTATTAATTACTTAGACGGTTATTTTTTATTAATTACGCGAATTCTGAAAAAACATTGTAAAATTTTTATTAACTACTACACTGTTATTTTTTATTAACTCATCTCCATCGCTGAATTGCACTGTGACGATCGCTTTTTATCATTTCTAATCATCGCTGAATTGCATTCTTTACGCGATTTTCTGAGACATTGTAACATTTTCTTATTAAATACTACACGGTTATTTTTTTTATTAAAACTAACTTTCATCGCTGAATTGCATAACGATCATCGCTTTCATATATAAGTAATCATCGCTGAATTGCATTAGTTATCACTGAACTAAGTCGATCAATACAATATTAATGAACAATACACTTCATGTCATTTCTAAAAAAACAAAAAACTTCATTTCTGCATCCGTTTACGATGTTCTAACTCTTTCTTTTTCCGAACAGCTTCAGAAATAGAGACCATTCTCTTGTTCGATTTCTTCCGCCCTTTACAAGTTTCTCTTTCCCTTAAATGCAAATTTGAGTAATCTGATGTACTTCCAATCTCTGCAAAAAAAAAAAAAAACAAAAACATTGAGAAACACTAATTTCAAAAAAAGCAAAAACATAAATATGTCTTTGATTAGAAATTACCCGACTCTTTGTTAATATCAATGTTGTCATACTTTGTTTTCATCAATGTCTCAAAGTCATACATAAACGATTCACAAGCATCCTCATTTCGTGACAACACAATTGCTGATTTCAAAAACAAGCCACACAATTTCCGGTATCTAGATGCTGCATTGACCACATTTGTTTCTTTTCCAACACCAACATCAACATAACTAAGATCACATTTTGCATTCCTTGACCACCGCCGCAAAATATATTTATCTGGAATAGTATGAAACACTTTTGCTCCACTTCCTGACAGAATATCCATCACCCTCAGAGCATGACAACATAAAATCCCCATATTCTCAAACATATTGCAACTGCATCCAATTGTACCATCATCAATGTTAACATTCACATGATCACCAATCAACTTTGAATCTGCATCTTCTCTCTTGCAAACACGATAAATTAATGCATCTGGTTGAAGCTCAACCACATACCCAAATGACAAATCATACTCATTGTTGAAAATATTGAACACATTTGGTGTGTACTTCTCAGCTATATATTTCAATAGTGGATTCATAATAAACCTGGCAGAAACTTGTCTATCATCTGCCTTAAAATCTTCCATCCGTTCATTATCCCTCCTTGACTCCACAACCCTTTCAAAATGTGCAAAGAACTCAACATAGTTATCAACTGGCCTTAAGAACCTGTGAAATGTCAACACAATATGGGGATGTGAAAATCAAATTCTCAACTACATAGAGCAAACACACATCGCTGAAATAAATAGAACACTCTCGCTGATCAAAACAGTATTGTCTCGCTGAAAATAACTATTCAACTATCGCTGAAAACGAAATTTATTCATACCGTTTCACAACTGAGTTAAAAGATTCACTTAGCTGAGTAGTCCTCATTCCTGCAGTAAAATGATTTTTAACCCAAGCAGCGGACCATTGACTTCTCAAATTATAAGTAATCGACAACCACCTATGTTCAGATTGTGAGAAACAAGTTGATAGCATGTATTCCCATTCCACCTCAAATTCCATCTCTGTCCTCACATCATATACCAAATGATGAAATAGCTTATCAAACCTAAAAAAAATGAGTTCAACATGTACATATCAATATCCAAATCGAAAAAACAATTGAAAGTAAAAATAACTAAATATTTACCTTGGTGTGTACAGTTGACTCAAATTTTTTTTCGCATTTTCTATAATGTGCCAACTGCATAAAGCATGATAGGTATTAGGCAAAATTTTCCTAATTGCCGGTGCCATCGCACAATCTTGATCTGTGAAAATCGTTTGAGGTGCCTTATCCCCCATACACTTCAAAAATGTTTTAAATAGCCACTCAAATGATCTTTGAGTTTCATCAAGCATCAATGCAGCTCCAAAAATAGAAGTCTGTCGGTGATGATTGAATCCAACAAAAACAGCTAATGGTCTGTAATTTTTATTTGTCCGATACGTTGTATCAAAGGTCACACTATCACCAAAAGCTTGATAATCCATCCTCATTTCAGCATCTGACCAAAAGATATTTGTAATTCTCTCATCATCATCCAGATCATACTCATGGAAGAAAAATGGATTACTGACACATTTCTCAGAGAAATACTTCAATACAACACCAGCATCCCCTACTTTTAAATTTCTTTGCCGCCTTCTAACAAGTGCATTCTTCAAATCGTCCTTTAAAAATCCTACAAGTCCACTACCTCCAGCACCCATACTCAACAAGTCATACGATGACTTCAATGACAATCCAACTTCTTCATGTATACCAGCAACAACACTGTGTAACTCATCAACTCTTCTATTCGATTTCAACATATGCTTCCTTGATGGTCCATGCAGATCATGATTATGATCACCACAGAAAACACAACTCTATAAACTTTTTCATCAGTTTTATAATGTAACCTCACCTTTGCTTCACAACCAGTTCGGGTTTCATCACTCCTACGAAATTTCAGACTCTTAGAACGACAAGATGAATCACTATCCAACAAACAACCACGACGAAAACCTTCCTTATTGCACGCATATTGTAAATAGAACAATCTATCAACTTCATGTGGCTTTGGTCTCTCATACATTTTCCTTACCGAGAAACCTAAACTATGAGCATAATCACAATAAAACCTAAACGCATCATCAGCTGTAACAAAACTTAACTCACTCCAATTTATGTTGCCTGTGAAGAAATAAACAAAGAATTCCCATTAAAATAATAAATACACGTAGCTGACATAAACCATCGCTTAAAATGCTTAACGTCCATCGCTGAAAATGCTAGACAGTTCTCGCTGAAAAAGCTAGAAATGCATCGCTGAAAATACTAGGCATGCATCGATGAAAATATAATGGTTCTATCCCTCATAATCACATGTACAAACGTTTTGACGCTTAAATGAACATATAGATATGAAACTTCAGAAAACACAAAAAAAAAAAAAAAGAAACATATCAAAGAAGAACTCAAAAACGCTAGACAGTTATCGCTGAAAATGCTAGTGATGCATCGCTGAAAATGCTAAGAGTACATCGCTGAAAATATAATGGTTCAGTCCCTCATAATCACATGTGCAAACGTTTTGACGCTTAAATGAACATATAGATATGAAACTTCAGAAAACACAAAAAAAAGAGAAACATATCAAAAGAAGAACTCAAAACTCAAAAACATACATAAAATCAAAAACGACGATCTGCGATAAAAATACTCAAAATTCCAAAATGCTAAAAAGTACCATTGGACGCAGAACTCGAATCTGAAAACGTTGCCGACGCATTCAACGACATGCTAATCGCATTCATAATTGCCAACAACTTCCTCACACCACCGCAACACGTACACAGCAAAAAAAACACAGAAGAGAACTTGTCACCAAAAAAAAAAAAAAATAGAAGAGAACTCGGAAATCCAAAGAAGACGACGTCCAACGGCGAACAATATGGCAAATATATGAAATTACTTTTCTACCCATAGAGTTAATCTCAATCGTCGATTTTTAAAGACAATCAACGGCTGTAAATGCCCACAGCACATCAAGTCAAAAAGGGTGATTGCACCCTAACGAAATTGTATGTTTAAAGCAAGGGTATCGGGTTTGAGTATTTGTGTATACAAAATTATGTTTGGGGAAAGAGATAACCCTGCAATGTCCACTAAATCGAGGGATTAGGGGGCATTTGGAATGACTTTTTTTGATGTGCTTTTGGCTTTTGCTTCTGCCAAAAATACTTTTGATGAAAAATAGTGTTGTTTTGACTTTATAGAAAAAGCAAAAGCATCTCGAAAAGCTGTAAAAGTATTTCTAGGAGAAGCAGCCCAGGTAGTGCTTCTCCGAAAAGCAAAAGCCAAAAGCACATAGTAATGTGTGCAAAGTCTTAAATGCCCCCACTAATATACTTCCTCCGTCTTTTTTTTAATGTTACACTTCTCATTTGCACGTATGCCAATGCACATTTTCAACGATTAATAACTTAAATCCGGTACAAGTAAAAATTCTAAAAATTTGATATTTAAAAAATACAAGATGAGACGAATCTAACAAAATCTCACTTAGCTATATGTCTTCTATAACTATAATAAAAATAGAAGTCAAAGCAATGAACTGTAAAAAAAAAATCAAAACATAACCTTTAAAAAAAAGGAGGGAGTATTTAAATTATACTATAAATATGTAATATTTTCATAAGTAGCATGTACTTTTTGATAATTATAACATGCCAAAAGTACTTTTCACCTTTATACATCCAAACACATTTTTTAATAGAAGCTGCTTTTTAAACATTCCATCCAAATACAAAAGTTACATGCTTCTACTTTTTTAAAAGTCAACCCAAACGGACCGGTCCAATGAGACATGGGATGATGGGAATACCCTAATATTCATTTTATTTTTTTTATAAAAAAAAGAAAAGTGAAGGGAAATGAACTGATGGTTTATTTATTTATTTGTCTAATTGAAGGAGTTTCTTAAATTTCTTTTGAGGACTAATAACAATCTTGAGGTATGATAGACTGGAATGAATAAACTTTCATAGTATATCTCAACCAAAAAAAAAAAAAGAACTTTCATAGTATATATTTTTCCCTTTTTTTTTTCCTTTCATACTTTTCTCTCAACTCGATTCCTTATCCAACTCTCTACTCGTTTACAATTTGTATGGCTTGAAATCTCATATATCTTTACCGACACTTCAGTGTTATTGATTTTCAAAAAAAATAAAAACCACCCTTATATAATTTAAATTATTAATTACGTAAAAGAAAGAATTTAACACATAAAAAAACAAAAAGAATACTAAACATAATTAATTAAACTGAAATTATGATCATTGCAATTATTCAATTTTGATAAATTATTATAAATTTTATTATCATTTGAAATTAAAAAAAATAATTATACTATTTTATAGATACTAAGCACAATAATTATTTCTCTTTTTATACATACTAAACACACCATTCACAAAATGGGCACGTTTAATATATACTATGTGCTTAAATAAAATAAAGTATGATTATGAAGACATGATAGTCTCTGCAGGTAAAGCACACTCACCATGGAGCGGACCTACTCACTAAATTCCAACAAACTACAGTATTTGTTTTGGACCAAAAGATCTGTCTGGACTTGGATCATTATCACTTTTCGACGACACAATAATGCACCACAAATTCTTAGGGGGCGTTTGGTTCGGGGATCCAAGATTCCCAGTGGGAATCTTGGTTAAGGAATGTGATATGCCTGCGTTTGGTTCACGGCATCTTTCAAGTAGGAATATCACATTCCCACTTCGGTGGGAATGTTAGGGGTTTTGGGTGGGAATGTGATTCCCACCCAAGAGGCAGGTAATCTTAGATTACCACCTCAATTTTTCCTACTTTGATACTATTTGTCTTTTATACCCTTACTTTTTATACTTCTTTTTATTTGATAAATTTAGATATTTGTATTTAAAAAATGATAAATATATGGAATTTAATTTTAAAAATCAATTGAAATTTTGTAAAATATTCAAACATATTTTAAAATAAATATTATCATATTTTGCTTAAAATTATTTATCTTCTATATACAAAATAAAAATAATAAAAATTTTGTTACATTAAATTACTAATTATCATACAATAAATTATATATACAGAATTTTCTATATTTTTAAAAATAAATTGGTTTAAATATTATCAATATTTTGTAGCAAAATGACATATTTATAAATTAAAATTGAAGGACATTATAGTAAATTAATTAGAAATGGAAATCTGATATTCCCAATCTAACCAAACGCAATAATCTTAAAACACCAAAAATTAAGATTCCCGGTCATCTCATATTCCCAGTAATCTTACATTCCCAGCAATCACATTCCCACTGGTAATCCAAGATCCCTCAAACCAAACGCACCGTTAGAATCACTCAACAAATGAATCAAGTTAACCCCAAAAGCAAAATAAAGCACACCATGATAGAAGAAATCGCCAAAGAAATGCCCGCCACATATTTTGCCGAATACGAGAGAAAGTAGAAGCCTTGGTAATGATTTATCACTTTCAGCAATGACTTAAAGCTAGTGGTGCACATCTCATTACCAAATTTTTTATTCAGGAGGGCCGAATTTGAGCAAAGTATCTATTGATCTTTACAACATACAGGGGTTCACTTAAGTCCGCATCGATGATGACGGCGATGATGATGATATAAAGTTGAAGCATCGTGTTAATTTATGGTACAAACTTCATTTCGTCTCACAACCGTTGTGAGTACCTGATTGGAATTTTGATTATTAGGAGTGTGTGTCCCTCTTTCAACCATCTGCACATTAAGTCCAAAAGTTGCATCAATTAAGTACGGTGACATAAAGTTGTGTAATATTGGGAATCGATTAACTAAAAGTAATTTGGAGGACTAACCGGTGGGTGAAAAGGCACTCCCGGAAGAAAAATTTGAAGATGCTCTAGGGATTGAGATGGACAGCTGGGTGGAGGAGAATACATTGGTGTTGGACCCATCTTCATCGTCGAGAGAGGGCCATGATTCCTTAGCAGTGGGCCACTCACTAAAGAATGGGTGTACCAGGTGTTGTTGCCGCTTCATGGATTCAGATGAACCGTATTCGCTCCCCATAAAGCAGTGTTGCTGCAGCTGCTTAGATATGGCGCCACTGACGGGCTCGAACGCGTGAGGGATGTTGGAGGAAGCACCCAGAAAGTGGGAATCGGTTTTCTGTTTCAGTAGGGAGTTTGAAGCGACCTGAGATGGCATGAGTTGCCACGTGCTAGTTCCTGCGTTAGAGCCCAAACCCAGACTCCCCACACTTCCTGAAGCGTCGGGAGAGAAACGGTGATCATTGGTTTCCGGTGTCGAACCATGAACGTACCTGTAGAATTGACAAAAGAGGAAATATACTAAAGCAATGATGTTTGAAAAATCAAATCATTTAACACCTATATGGTTAGTCTAGCCACTGAATTAGAGCACAACGAAGTATCGAATGGATTACTGAAACAAATCTATATGAGCTCCCATTTAAAACCGGTTGAACTGAAATCAAGATGTATATAAAAAATTAACTGGCAACAGCATGAATAACAAAACACAACCAATGAGAAACCCATTCTTGTTATTTTTAAAATAGATGAATAAGGAAACCATGCAGACTTATTAAGAAAAGAACTGTACTCAGTCTAATTATATGCAAGCGGAAAGTTCAAACATTTTGTTGTAACAAATGCGTAATGAAATTTCCACTTATTGAAAAGATGCAAGCTTGGAAACAGTACCAAATTGCATTATTATCTTACATAATTGACTCTTTTTCTTTTGGTAGAACACACAATTGATCTTTGATCATTCCATACATCGACTTTGTCCGAAAATTTCCAGAGAGGGATAGGGAAAATGCTTCCCAAGTTACCAAACGCTACAAATGTCTATAGCCCTAAGACTGCTGTTTCAGACACCGAATGTAAGTTGCATATCTGTAATCCCCCAAGTCTATATTTCTTAAGTGCTGCTAGACATATTATAAAAAAAAAAGTCGTGTTGACAAATTATTAAATTCAAAGAAATTATTATAAGATGTCAGCTATCAGAAAATGGGAATGATGGAGCTCTCTATATCTCATTTATTGTCTTCTAGAAGAATTCTTCACCAGGAGTTATATTAGGCAAGCGAAGGAAGATTTCCAAGTAAATTCTCACACTACTTGGAATGTAAAAATAAATGAAACATAAAGGGATCCTTCGACATTTCCCATTGTCTCCCTTTCACAGACACTAAAATAAGTGAACAAGCTAAGATATATTATTCCCCTCTATTATCTCATCTATTATGTGTTAGGTGGATAGGGACCACAAGAAACCAAAGCTTTCATCACCTTCCATAGAAATTCACTATAATACATAAAAGTTTTCCTGCATAAGCAACGTCAGCTCAATTTGAAATTAGATTGGTTTTTAAATGAAAGAGCCACCTGAATTCCTTGTTCTCAAGCCCATACGAGAGAGAGTCCATCTGCAGCTTCGTCACGTTGCCTCCATAGGATGATCCTTCTGTACCAACATTCATGTACAATGGCATGTTCTGGAAGCTTCCGCTGCTGCCACCTTGAAAGCTTACAAGGTTACTCCCACCTCCACTCGATATCTGCGACACTGCAGTTGACATTGGCTGCGACGTTGATTGGGATTCCACAGGCTTTCTTGAACGGTTGCGTCCGCGGTGCATGTGCCGCTCGCAATATTTTGAGTCCGGATGTGCATCTTTGGAACACCTCCACTTCTTCCCATCCGTCCTCCGGCATCTCCCGGGCTCAGGATCGAATTTCTTGCCATAGTACGAGCAGTAGCCCACTGCAAAACCAAAAGCCAATTTTAAGAACTCAAAAATTACTCCAGTTTGTCACTTCAATGTTTGTTTTTTTTTTATCACTTCAATGTTCAAGCCCCATAAGCAAAAAGGAATAATCTTCAAACAACTTAGCTAACATCAAGGCAAGCAAAAAAAAAAAAAAATCAGTTCTAGGAATACCAGAAAATCGGTTCGTCATAGAATCTGATAATGCAAGGAAAATCCATTCCACCGAATTAACATTTCAATAAATAGTTCTCACCAACCATGAAGCTAAAAAGCATCTACACTATCTCCTACTATTAAAGTAGCAACAAGCTATAAATAGAAGATTCAGCTACAAGGAGTAGGTTTATTTATTTTCAGTACTTTATTCTAAAAAGTTTCGACAAATTCAATGATTTCACTATTGACATGCCACAAACCAACATTAAAAGTGACTCAACATTCAAGAAAATCCATATCCTACTTTAATAGTAATAACCAAACAATTTACTCAGCAGCCTAGGCTCGTCACTACATATACAAACTAAGGATATGCTATCAAATTGCTTATTTGGTTGTGTGTACATATACATACATGCTCAGATGACAGTGTACGGGAAAGATTATTACATGAAGGATGATGGAATAAACGGGCCGAAATTGCCTCAAGGCTACGCCGGATGGGCATAACAAGGTCGGGCGGGACCGGCACGCCGGCCACCAGGTACTTGTAAATCATGGCTTGGTGCTCCAGCTCCTGATATTGCACCGCCGTGAATGGAGGCTTATAACCCCCATACCCCACCTCCCCACCTCCTCCCCCAACCCCCATCCCCACCGCCACCGAAGTCGATGTAGTTTCACTCATCCTTTCCTTATCCTAAAATTATGTTTCTCAACTTTTTCCCCGTTATGTAAAACCTCAATTTAATTCAGGTACCAGGCGCTCTTCCTCTTCACTTCCCAAGAAATCTGCAAACATAACCATCATAAATTTCAGTAAGCAAATCAAACAAACATGGACAAGAATAATAACATATGTAAAAGCAACTCCTTTCTGGAAAACCGGAATTCATTATTTCCTCTTATCGTTTCTAGTTTCTGGGATGGGAAGGGTTTCAAGATGTAATTTTTTCCTATAAAATATAAGGAATGAAATATGAAAAGCATAAACAACAGCACATGCTAGTTGCTACGCGGTATACATTAAGTGCTTGTTGAAAAAGCTGCGGTCAGAAATTAAAAAACATGGAAAAATCAAGAACACGTAAAAAAAAAATGAAAAGCAAAAGCGAAGGAAAAAGAAAAAAAAAGAAAAAGAGAGACATAAAAAACTAACAGCAAACACGGAGACAGTTTCAGGGCGAGTGAATAAGCAAAGTCAGAGCATTTCTTCAGCTAGCGGGGAACAGATCTAGGGTTTACCCAAACATGGAAGCGTAGACCGAGCTCAGACGAGAGATGGGATTTTAGATAAAGAGGAACTGAAAAAGATAAATAAAAATCCCAACTTTTTCCTCAAGTACACTGATAAAGAACAGTGTCAATCTGCGACCAATTCTACAGTCGACTGCAGCTCACCAAAAAGTACAATTACGGGCATCTTCTTTCTACCGTTTGTTTTCTTCCCTCTAGGCTAAAGAAGGGAGGGTTTTTGGTGGGTTTGGAGAATGTTTAAATGGTGGGTTTAAAGTGTGCTGAGAGCGGAGGGGGCAGCAGGGGCGGTGGGAGGCAACACGGGATGAGGTGGGGCTGGGGAATGGATTGATTGTGTGGGTGGGGTTTGTTGGAGGGGAAAAGGGGGTGGTGGGTGGGGGTGAAGGGGGTGATAATAAATGTTGTGATGCTTGTGAGTGCAGTGGTGGTCCAATGATGTTACACCTCCTCACGTGATTGAATGATGAAAAGACAGTATGCAACCTTTGTCCTTAAGTTTTCCCGAGATTCCAAAGAAACATCCAAACAAGGCTTGGCTTTGCAGTTTGCACCAAGAAGGAATGGATCAAGTCTTGGGCAGAGGAGAAAAGGGTTGTTCTTGTTCAGATTTCCACCTTGTGTTTTGTGGAAGTGATCAACAAAATAGGATTAAAGTTGGGATTTTTGATAAATTTGCAAAATCTTGTGTAATGTGTCCTCATTAAACCCTTCTTTGGGAGAGGCTTATCCATTTCTTTCAATCTTAATATGGTACGCATTTTAAGTAAATCGCCAGCGAATACCGACAAGAAATTAAATACTCATGTAGTACAAAATTTGGGCTTTTGTTGTGTGGGCTGTGCAGTATTCATCCCAATTCAAAATTCTCATGGCCCAGATGTAAAAGAAACAAGTCGTGGTGTTGAACTGTGGATTGATCATTGATGTGGTGGTGGTTGGGGCCACGGACCTCCCAAGATCCAATTTTTATCACTGTGGAAGGAAGCAACAGTGTCAGAAAAATTGATGACGCTGCCCATTAGAGTCAACTCAATGGCAAGAGAATAAAAGCATAAAAATATTCACCAATTATTATTCCATAATCACACAGCCCAACCTAACCTGGCGCCTGGTGGTGTGTTGTATTTTCAATGAGCATCTCCCCCCAGTCAGTGAACTCTGTGGTTAGAGGTGTCAATGTGGGCCGAGCCCGTTGGGCCGGCCCGCCCCGCAAGGCAAAATATGCGGGGCGGGCTTAAGAATTTAAGGCCCGTTTAGATGCGGGTCTAAACGGGCTTAGCCCGCGGCGGGGCGGGCTTTTGCGGGTTGGGCCCGCGGCGGGGCGGGCCGGCCCGTGGGCTTTGCCCTGATTTTTTTTTCCTTTTCTTTTTTTTACTAGATTTTGAATATTGATTAATTTATTTGGTAGATTATTGAATGTCTAACACTAACTCATTAAATCATCAAACATAAATCCAAAGTTTGGTTACACATTAAATTTCAAATTGTTATACAAATAGTCGACATTTAATATTTCTCTGCTTCTTTATATTATTCATATTAGTTTTTTTTAAGTATAAATTCTTTTTTATTTTATTTATTAAAAATTGTGAATACTTGTAAATTGTTATAGTTTGATTGTTAATTATCTTACTTTTAAAATATAAAATCACTGCTAAAACAGATTAACCTCCTAAAGATTTCGACCGTCAAACACAATATTTTTATCAACCCAGTCATTAATTATAATTTTTTTTGTCTTGTCCAATACTATATTTTTAAAATATAATACACCCATTTAATATTACAAATTAGAATAAATTCAATTTTAAAGAATTATTCAACAAACGTACTATTAAAGTAAATAATTATGCCAAAAAATACACACTTTAACTATTTATAATTTTAATTTCATTTATAAATCTTTATATCTTGTTTTTAGTTTATACAATAAAAAATATTCACAATTTTATGTTTTTTACATTAAAAAATAAATTTAATAATATTTTTCTAAAAAGCCCGCGGGCCGGCCCGCAAAACCCGTAGCCCGCGTGTGGGGCGGGTTGGGCCTAGGCATTTTGAGCCCGCCCCATTTAGGCCCGCCCCGTTCAAGACCGCAAAAATGCGGGGGCCCGAGCGGGCCAGCCCGTTTCGCCCCGCGGGCCCGTTTCGACACCTCTATCTGTGGTGCTCCCCAGCTTTTTTCGTCTTTCGACACTTCCCACTAATATTTTATGCCACCAAGGCAACAGCTTGGCCCAATTTGCCGAATTCTACATATAAATATTCTCCTATATTCCCTCCTCCCGGGTAAATAAGGAGTGGAAAGTGTCTGTTGCCCCCGCTGTTTTAATTTTAATCGCCCCTCTTTGTTTTCTGAACCAGCCATGAGTCTCTTTGGCCTCGGCAGGTAATTTCCCAAGTGGGATTTCTACAGCATTCCAATTGATCCTTGTAGGTTGATTTTCGTCAGATCTGCTTTTGTTTGTATTTGATTTGTTATGCTAAGTTGGTGATATGTCGATTTTGATTGATTAGTACTGTCATCTGGGTTGTTTGCGTTTCTCTGCTTTTTTTGGATGATGAGATCACAAATGAATTTCTGGTAATAGGTTTATGGTGAATTAAATCTAGTGAAGGGTTGATAAAACCCTCGTGATTTGAAGTTAACAAGCTCCCCCGATGTATGATCTGCTGTGTGAATCCAAATTTTTATCTTTTGTGGTGTTGAAATTAGTTTTACTTAGGGTTGATGTGGGGGAAAGGGATAAATTTGTTTGACGTTATGCTGTGGAATTCGGGGCCTTTGATCAATGTTAGATTCATGAACTTCTGATTATATAAGTCGGCCATCTTTTATCGTTTTCTGATGAGTCGAAACATGAATGAGTAAGTTGGCAGATTTCGTGCAGAGTGATAAGTTGTCCGCATGGAGCATCCCTGCCTTTGCCTGATCTCTGAACTCTGATATACTAGATTAGACTTTAAAAATCCAACTTTAAGTAATTTGAAGTAACAGATCCATCATCCATGGATGTACAATAATTCATGCCTTTAGCTTTATTCATTTTTAGCTTTAAAAATATAGTGAATGCTGCTAATCATCACACGATGTATCTGTAACTTAGGCTTTTTGTGGAACAAAGATAGCAGTTTTTACACGGCTAGTAGTCATCATGAGAACGCCTCGTTTTATATCCAATAAACCAAAAGAGGCCTATGTTGACTTTTCCTATCATAATAACGTTTTTATGTGGGATTCTTTTTGGAGCTAAGCTAATTGCTTATACTCTTTCACTTGCTGTTCTTGTACAGGAATCAGAAAACATTCCGTCCTAAAAAGAGTGCTCCATCAGGCAGTAAGGTGTGTTTCTTTTGCTATGTCTAGCTTATGTGGTGGAAAGCAAACTCACACTGGGAATTTTAATTTCAAGGGGAGTGAGATTTTTAATTTCAAGGGAGTGGCATTTATCAGTGATATATGAAACTTAGTGTTTTGATGTTGGGGATGCATTGATTGCTAAGCTTTCTTAAGATCTTGTTATTGAATGCAGTTCTTCTTAAATCACATACTGAAAGTAGACCATCTCTCTGTTCCTTGTCAATCTTATGTAAATATCTTCACAATCAAACACAAATCTTGAGTAATTTTTTTGGCCTATAGCTAAAAATTTTCATGTTCAATTGCTACTTCCCTGAGGCGAATTCGAATAGCTTCTTCCTTTGTCTTCCTCTTCGATTTATTTATTATAATTAGCCTATAGTTATGCATCAACCCAAAAGGACCATGTTTATTCTCTTCTTGTTTTCTTTTAATTCATGCAGTAGCTCATAGAATATGTGAGTCATACCTTTCAATCTTCTCGACTCATAATCACCTTTTATCTCTTTTCTATTGATTCGTTCATTAGTTTATATGCCTTGCTTAATTCTTTTATGAGATCAAATTTATCTCATTTTTTTCTCTCATATTGGCTGTGTGATTTAACTGTCATTCTGGATGCTGTGTTACAAAATACAAATAATAGATTTTTTGGTGGCAAATGAAATGTGCATCAAGACATGCTTTACAATTATGTATGCTGCAGGGAGCACAACTAAGAAAGCACATTGATGCCACTCTAGGCAGTGGAAACTTGAGAGAAGCTGTAAGGCTACCTCCAGGCGAAGATTTTAATGAGTGGCTTGCTGTCAATAGTATACTCTCTCTCTCTCTCTCTCTCTCTCTCTTCTCTCTCTCTCTCTCTCTATGTAATATATATATATATTATCTCGAATGTATGGTCTCATGTATACTCGCATCTCTCACTCTCTCTCTCTCTCTCTCTCTATGTATATATATATATATTATCTCGAATGTATGGTCTCATGTCTGTGTTGAAGAATATTCCCTTCCTAATACTTTGTTTACCCTAATTGTTTCGTTAAATGTGA
Organism: Hygrophila difformis; assembly: GCA_030278955.1. Classification (NCBI taxonomy): domain Eukaryota; kingdom Viridiplantae; phylum Streptophyta; class Magnoliopsida; order Lamiales; family Acanthaceae; genus Hygrophila; species Hygrophila difformis. The sequence goes on from JAOANR010000003.1 coordinate 57,669,162, forward strand.
GAAGATAAATAAGTAGAGTAAACCCATTGATTAAACAAATTCATGAAGAAAATTATCTTTTTTTAAAATGAATCATAATCACATGTACTTCTTATTATTTATCTGGTTCCCTTTCTGTCTGTGTGTTCATATTGTATATGACTTAATGACGTTACTCAGGTTATTTTGGGTTATCTGTGATAAGATGCTTTTAACTATCTCCTCCTACAGAAATATTTTCTCATCCAGTTCCTTGGGATGCCTAAACCGTTATACGCCATATCTATTGAATGTCAAATGGACAGATGTGTTTATATGGGTTCCTATGCTAGTATTGCTTATCTGCAAGTATTTACTACTCCCCGAGGATTAAAACTCACAAAACTGCTTGATTTTTATCTTCCAGCTGTTGATTTCTTCAACCAGGTGAATCTTCTCTATGGCACCCTCACCGAATTTTGTACACCAGAGAACTGCCCTACAATGTCTGCTGGTCCCAAGTATGTTGATTTTTTCATGTTCTTAAAGTATCCAGAGTGTGTGTGTATATGTTCCGTGCTGTCTACTTCTTATGGAACTTTTGATTTTGTATATGCATAATCTACAAGCATGCCTTAATTATTTAACCATATGATCATTTGGCAAACAAATCCAGCCCTTGTACCTTTCTTAGCTAGAGTAAATTATCAGCATCCCTTTGTGATAACTCGAATATTTTGCAATCATATGGATTTGTTATAATTCATGAATATCTTGTTCTCTACTTGAGACCAGTATTTCTTAACCATGAAATGATAACATAATCATAGAAATGCCCTGACCCAAATATCAATGTTTTTCAGGTATGAATACAGATGGGCCGACGGTGTACAAATCAAGAAACCTATTGAAGTTTCAGCTCCAAAATACGTTGAATATTTGATGGACTGGATTGAAGCACAATTGGATGATGAGTCCATATTTCCCCAAAGGCTTGGTAATAATGATTTCTAACTATGTTTCAAAGGCTCATTAAATTTAACTCCCAGGAAGTAAACACTACTGATGTTAGTGTTAGATGCCATCAGACAATTGGGGTGGGCGCATACATTTGTTCTTTTCAGTATTCAAACTTATCCATACAATTGTTTTTGTAGGTGCACCGTTTCCTTTAAACTTCAGGGAAGTTGTAAAAACAATATTCAAACGCCTGTTCCGTGTATATGCACACATTTATCACTCCCATTTTCAGAAGATTGTCAGTCTAAAGGAGGAAGCCCATCTGAATACCTGCTTCAAGCATTTCATACTGTTTACATGTGTAAGTCCTCCGATATTTCAACCACCAGAAGTTGTCATATTATAAAAACCTTTACTTTTTGTGTCATTACTTATATATGGTTTTTGTTCTTTTTTCAATACATTGTTATTGTCAGGAATTCAATCTAATAGACAAGAAAGAACTTGCCCCACTTCAAGAGCTTATAGAATCCATTGTCCCTTACTGAAGAACAAAAGATGCCCTGTGCTTTTCCTATCTGTACTGATGTTATCTATTGTAGAAAATCATAAAGGTGCTTGCTTAAATTTCCTAGCTGCTGTTAGAGTTGTTTTGCTGCTATTGTACCGTCTTTAATTGTGTTCTTGATGCAATGATAATATATTGTTTGCCTTTCTCAGTTTCTAAAATATTAAATTGCCACTAAGAAAACATTATGGTTCATACACAAGTACACAACTGATTTCACCTATGTACAAAAATAACCAAAACAATAACTACAGCAAGTTTGCTGCTCTACAAAAAGATACCAAGTTACCAACCCTCATTTCTCTGTACTACAATCTACTGCCTTTGCTCTATATGTTACATCCTCCTGACATAATTTCGTTTCCCTTACAAAATATTATAACAAATAAGCTATCAACTATGCCATTTACAGTTGATCTATCATTCCTCTATCAGCAAATTACAACTGCAAGTCTATTGCCAGCAACAAGCATCATCGGATTCGCGGTACTTTGGGAAATGGCTCTTCTACTTTCTTAGGCCTCCGTTTATCCTTTTGAGGGGTCCCAAACACATTCCAAAGTCTTAATGTCTCATCACCAGCTATGGATGCAACTGTGTACCCATCCGGGCTCTGCAACGAGCACACAGAAGAAGGAAAGGGCAACGATAATTAGGTCGCGAACAAAGAGTAAATACAGAAAAAGTGCAGAACATAGCATATAATTTGACAGTCATTCATACCTTAGCCATAGCCAGCACCCTTGAAGTGTGACCATGGAGCTCAGAAATCTTAAGCATAGATGGATGGCTCCAAAGAGTGAGCTGGTTCTCAGTAAATCCATGACCGCTCAGAATTTCCCTCTGATGTGTGCTCCAAAGCAATGAACTCACTTGCGAGCCAGAGTTAACCGTGTTCAAGCAAGCCCCGGTGTTGCTGTTCCAGAACCTGATTGTGTGGTCTCCTACGCCCCCACCAGAGGCGAGGAGGTTGCTCTGATAGGGGCACCATGAGAGTGCTTTGACTGCTGCAGAGTGGTCCTCAAACCGATGAAGCCATCGAGTGGAAGAATTTGCAGAGGCGCTTGAAGCAGACCATATGCATACTGAATTGTCGTTCCCTCCACTGGCTAATTGCCGGCCTGAGGAGCACCATTGCAGACCACATACCTCTTGACTATGTCCTCTATATGTACTAATCTTGTGGGATCTTACTCTTACATCATTGTTGATGATCATCCCATCCATTCCCCCTGTCGTCAGGATGTGATCGTTCCAGTCAAGTGAACTGACCCTTAATTGGTGTCCTCGAAGAGTCCTCAACTGTAAAGCGAAAAAACACAACACGAGATTGTAACTTGGAAACATCAGATCTGCAACCAGCAGCACAACAAAACACAGATTCTAAAAATTTAAAGAGAATATGTAATTTGACAAAAATGTAGAGGATACCATAGGCACAAAATCATACCAGCTGAGAAGTCGAGGAATCCAACAACTGGACAGAAGAATTGTCGAGTCCAACAGCAAGGTGCCGGCCATCTGCAGCCCATTTGAGACTTGTCACGGGTCCAATGCGATCATTGGTGGTCATTAGCTCAGACGAAGAATCATTAGAGGCGTGCCACAAGTAGACGGTATATCCCAAGGCAACAGCGATGACATTGCTGCTGCTCCAATCCAACAAATTCAGATAGAAGTCATCCATGAAATCAGGAGCATCCAATGTCCTTTCTGCAGACTGTGTAAACCAAAAATAAAGACCGCGAATACAAACTTCAGCAGTAAATCAATAATACAGTAGATGTAATGGGAACAAATGCATCAAACTTTGAACTTGCCTGAGGAATATGACGTCTCTGCTGAACAGATTTTGTTTGACACGCAGGTGAAAAAGCTTCATCAATGTTCTTTTCTGATTGTCGTGGCGGCTTGTCATTGAAAGCAAGGATTCTTGTTCTATTCATGTTGAAAATTTCAGCAAGATGATTCCTGTAGAGCTGCTTGGCTGGAGAACATGATCCGTTGGTTTCCTTTACGACCTTACCACCAGTTAGCATATAATGTGCAAAATCAAAATCCATTGCAGATCGATTCGGTATAAACCTGTCCATCTGAAATTTCAAAAGGGGCAAAAACAAAAAGGCGATTTCGTCAAGTTATCAGTAACAAAAAAAAAAAAAAAACCGCAAAATCCACGTAAAAATTATTCCATATACCGTGTTAATTAAGGAAGTAACTCTTTCACGAAGTTCCACTAATGATCAAGAAACAGAGACGTTACACTCCCGTAACAAATTTGAATTCAACGGTCTGAGACTTACAAAAGACAAGGAAGAACAAAACCAAGAATCCAGAACATTTACATTACACATCAACTAAAACAATTACTGAAATACAGAAACCAAGAAACCAGAGAATGAACCAAAAAAGAAAATAGACAAAAAAACAAACGAAAATCAAGAAATCTTTCCGTATTCTGGATTAAACGAAATTACGAGAAACAGAAGAATTACAAAATTTTACAATCAAATCCAAAAACCCTAAAAAATAAAACGAAGCAGACTATGAAAAAGAAATTTAGAAAACTAGATAAATCGCGCGGATTCCAAAAGTTGAAAATACAAAAGGCGAGGATGAATGAAACGAAAAGCATGCAAGAAATTCGGGGAAGAAACCATTATCGATCAAGGAATATTAAAAAAGCAAGATTGAGAATTGAATACATATATTTTGTGCAGAGGAAGAGTAAGAATGAGGAGACATGTTAGCGCGGAGAATGAAAATCAAAAAATGACGCTTGAATGGGCGTCTCTATTCTACTACATAGGAGTTCTTCAATTTTTTCACATTTTACCGCTATTTTTTCTTCTTCTACAAGTAGTAACTAGTAAGTACCGTTAAGATGGGCTTTTGAATACTACTAGTACTTTTGTATCATACTTCACTCATATACTCACTCCGTCCCGCGAAATGTGGCTACTTTCTTTTGGGCACAGTAATTTAGGTAGTGGAGTTTAGTAATTAAGGTATTTTGTGTTTAAAATTCTAATGAATTTTGATACTGTTTATTGTTTAACTTTGACTTAATATTATGTAATGATACAATTAGAGAAAAATATTCAAGTTTGATCTTGTTAGAATCGTCTAATCGTGTAATTTCATAATATATATTTTATACAATTTTTATTTATACCAATTTTAAAATATTAAGAATTAAAGAAATGCTAGGGACTTTGGGTAGAAAAGTAAAAGTGCATTGGAATTAATTTGTGCAGAATAGTAAAAGTGAACACTTTTAATGTAATTTGACAACAATTAAAATTCTAATCAAACTTATACTTATTATTTTAATTTATCTAAAAATGGAAAGTGGCCAAATTTCGTGGGACACCCCAAAAAAGAATACTGGCCAAATTTCGTGGGACGGAGGGAGTATAAATTAATTTTGGTAACTTTAAAATAAGAAAGATATAAGAATAAATAAATAATAGTACTATTATATAGAAGTATAAACACACAGTATTTTTTATTTATTTTTTTTTGTAAGCCAAAGGCCAAAACACAGTATTTTGAAAGAAAGTGGAGGAGATGAATTTAAAAAAAAAAAGTAAAAAACCTGGGAACTGGGACTTGACCTAGTAATCGTGTGTCACGTGACTTTCAATTTCATAGTTGGAGGTTCGATTGCTACCCGATCCCTATATTCATCCCATTTACCCCCTCTTTGTAATTTTTGTGGCTTGGGCTGTCAGCATATTTGGCACGGTATATTATGTTGTATTACTGTACAAAAATAATGTTATCCCATGTTTGGTAGCATCTTTTAATAAATGCGTAGGTGTTATTTTAATGAGTAATTTGATATATAATTTCAGACCTTGTGGAGTGGGTTTATGCCGTATTATTTTGTATTCATTCTTTTTTTCTTTTTTCTTCTTTGTTTATTCTATAATTATTAAATATAATGATATTAAAAATTTATTATTTCTAATATATGCTCCCTCCATTTTCAAAAAAGTGAAACGGACTCATAATGCACGCAGTTCAATATACATTTTAAATCATTAATAACTCAATTTCGGTACAAGTAAAAATTCTAAAAGTTTCATATTTAAAAACTACTCGACGAGACGAATCTAACAAGATCCCACTTGGCTATATTTTAAGTTGTATAACTATGATAAAACTTTAAGTCAAAGTGCGTGTGTGAATAGTGTCAAATTTACAAACGTTTCAATTATTTTGAAACGGAGGGAGTATTATTTATTAATATATAAATTAAAGTTTTAGGAAATTAATTTTTATTTAATTGTTTAAAATACATCATGATATAATACATCAAAAATGAATTTTATATAACATTAATTTAGTACATCTTGTCTTGTTTGACTTTTTTACCATGTTCATTGTTTAACTTTAACATAATATTATTGCAATGATATATTTGAAAAAAAACAATCGATTTGGGTCTTGTTAGAATCGTATGATCATGTAATTTTAGAATATGTTCTTTACATAATTTTTTATTATACATATTTTGAGATATTAACAGTTAAAAACATGCATTGAACTGCGTACAAAAATCAAACAAGATAATTAAAATGGTACGGAACAATATACAAATGTAGGAGTATTAAATACTCCCTCCGTCCCACTACAAGTGTCTTGTTACTGTTGGGCACGAGAATTAAGGTAGAGTTGGTTTGTGAGTATATGGTGGGGTCCATATAGTTGTTGGAGGGGAAAATTATTTCTATTTATAGAAAGAAGACATTTGTAATTGGACATTCAAAAATAGTAAGTAGGACATTTGGAATGGGACGGAGGGAGTAATAATACTCCGGACAAACATCAGCATGTTCCCATGTCATGCATGCCTTCATGAGAGTTACATCCGGACAAGATTTTACTACATTTATTTAGTTAAAACGTAAAAAGAAAATGTTATTCGCGATTTATTATAGAATCTTTCATTAGATATTGCTATATTTGTTCTTGCCAAAATAACTATTTTTTTTTCCGGGGTGCCAATAAAAATAACATTTTTAACTAATCTTGATTGTATTTTTAGTGAAATAATTATTGTATGATTTGTAATTTGTGTGACTTGAGCTTCCGCACACCTTTGCCGAGATATGAGTGTCAATGTTTTAAAAAAAATTGTTGTGTGATTTGTAATTTAAGTCATTCCTCGTTCACGAAATTAAATAAACAAAAATTGGTATTTATTTATTTATATTGTGTGGATGATACTATTAAACAACATAATGATCATCGATGCGAATAATGATCAAACTCTAATATTCAGTTGTAATTCATTTGGGACACAAGTAATAAATTTATTTATAATAGATAGCGCTTCAAGTATTCATCCATGCGAATGTAGTTGACTTGTGGATATAGTTTGGAAGCTTCTTCTCCGTCTTCACCGATCTCGAAATTGGTCAGACATCCCTCATAAAATATGTGGTAGAAATGTCCGATCCCCACCTGAGCTGCAAATTCAGCTCCTGCATTCATCCACATTAATATTTTCATTACATCACAAAATATTGCCAATATTTGGAATTTTTTTGTTTCCGTATACCGGATATTCTCAGGTCAAATTTGGCCTAAAACTAATCCCTTAAATATCTGCTAGGACTAATATTTGGATTTGTAATGTACTCCTATTTCTTAATTGATTAACCACTAAACAATACGTCACTTCGTTTATATAATCCACCAATTTAACGGAATATGGTGTCTTAAAATGTACTACCTTGGAGTCTAGCAAGGAAATCCTGTGCAGAAATGGTGATCTTCTCCAGTGTCCCCCCTGATAGCTTCTCCCATATTCCAACCAGCTCCACCTGGCTCAGAATGTTCTCCGGCGGCCTCAGGTACACCGTCTTGTTGAGCGTACGAGGGTCGTCTACACACTTAATTGTGTACCTTGCCACATCGTCTTCGTCCATGAACACCGCTGTTGTAATAAAAACATAGATACAAATAATCAACAAGGTTTTAATATTTGTAATGTTGTTACACATTATTCATGCCGTGTAAAGAATATTTGCTTAGTATTTGTCCATACAGTCTTTGGTGGGGAAAAAAAAAAAACCCATATCATCCCATAATTTTTAAAAAAGTTCCAAAACTGTCCCACAAATATCGAATTAGACGAATCCGTCCCATAACTATCCTAATTATAGCCGAACCCGTCCATGAGCCCGGTTTTTTCGCTAATCATCACCGAACGCGTCCCATAACTACCCTAATCATCGCCGAACTCATCCCACCATTAGGGAAGTTATGAGACGGGTTCGACAATGATTAGTGAAAAAACCGGTTCATGGAAGGGTTCGGCGATGATTAGGGTAGTTATGGGACGGATTCGTCTAATTCGATATTTGCGGGATGATTTTGGAAATTGAAAAAACTTATAGGACTAAATGAGTTTTTTTTTTTTTTTTTTTTTTTTTTCCGTCTTTGGTGTGTATTTTGTTATGTACCTTTGGCATTTCCATGGCCATAGATGAAGACCTTGTGTTTTGGTGGGAGTAGGGTTTCCATCTGACACAGGTTTCCGACAAAGTAGCCGGCGAAGCAGTTGGCGGATATGTAAGTGTGGGGAATGTTGGCCTCTTCGATGGCTTTTCTTACAGTCATCTTTTCGTCAAAGGTTACCCTCCCTGGCTCCATTGCGTGCTCCATTTGTGCAGGATCGACGCCAAACTCCGATGGAAAAAATCTCTTGTACCAAAAATATGAATAAAAATAATATTTTAAAATATTGACCTTTAATCAAATAAGTGCATCCTACTTCGTGACAAAATCAAATGAGACACTTCTTCTTGAGATAGAGGAAAAAATCTTTTAATAATATTTTTACAAATATTTTCATATTACTTATATTCAATTCCTATTATCCTTCTGGTTCTTCAGATGGATGAAATGAAACTACTCATCTTAACAATCAGGAAAAAGTTTTATAAGCGCTCGTATTTTCAGTACACCCTCCGTTTTTATTTATGTTTACCCCTTGCATAGTAGATATTATTTATTAAGTAAGTTTGATTCAACTTTTTAGCATAGTTATATAAGATAAAATATAGTCAAGTGAGATGTTGTTGGATTAGTCTAATCGCGTAGTTTTAGAATATCAAATTTTTATAATTTTTATTTGTATATAATTTGAGATATTAATAACTGAAAATGTGTATTGAATTGAGTGTTGTGCATAAATGGAGAGGTTATAAAAAAATAGAGGGAGTATATAGTAAATGATAATTTTTTTTTCTTTTTAAAAAACTTATAGGAAATAGGTGGTGGAAGCCTATGTCACATAAAATACAATGGTAATGATAGGAGGCCAGGTCGGGTCAGAACCCCAATCAGAAGGTTTTAAGTCAGAAGACTTGACCATTTGTCCAAATACTTATCCTTTACACTAGATGATAATTGATCATTCATCATGAGATAATGATAGATATACCTTGACATTTCCAGCTTCTTTAATGGCAGCAACAAGCTTGAGTTGCTCCAACAAGTTGTGGCTTCTAAAATGCACACCGGACATGGCACAAATGACCACGTCAGCTTGCTTCACGGCATCCACCAGGCTCCGGTGGTCGGAAAACGAGCCCTCTATCAGCCGCGCACCCTGTCGCTTGAAATCCAAAAAAACCTGCAGTTTGTCGATGTCGAGGCCAATATCCGGCCGGAGGAGGACAGCCGTCGGATGGCCCTCGGCAAGGCTGGCCTTGACAAGGCGCTTTCCGATGTAGCCACTTCCACCGACTATAAGAATCTTGCTCTTGTCCATTGTGGTTGAGCCAACTATGATGTTGCTCTGTATTGGTGTAATGATTGAAACCAAACAGGGGCTTTATGCATATATATAGAGGTTTTTAATTTTGGAGAGTATGAAAATGGAATTATTTTTTATTTTAGTAGTGTAGTTGTTTGGCTCTGGTGTAGCCAAGGACCTTTTTCTCCTCAAGGGAGGCTATCGGAAAAGGATCAAACCGATTACGGGTTCGAATTAACAATAATGCGCCCACAATTGAATGAATCTTCCTTGAATTGATCAACAATAACACGATACAACGGAGAATCTGCCTGTTGTTAAGAAACAACGGCGGAATTCACCAAAAACAGAGAACCAAACTACCAGCTGCTAAGGAGCAACGGTGGATTTGGAAATGGTAACCGCTACAAACTAGGCTAAATTCTAAGGAAAGCTGTAAAGGAAAGCTGTAAAGAAAGCAGTAAAGATAACAAGGAATTAAAATTGATAAAAGTAATTTGGGGGTTGGATTGATCTCCCTGATTTTGAGTGCGTCGACCCCTATTTATAGCCGGAGCTGGAATAACCGCTCTCCGGCTAACTCCCCTGAGCCGAACTCTTTCTCTCTTCAATTCGGTTGTTTTGGTTTCGGCTATTTCTTCCCATTTCGGCCGAAATCTTTATCAGCTTTGATTTCCTTCCTTCGGCTTACTATGTACTTTCGGCCTTACCAATCTTGAGCCCACCTTCTTTTTGGACTTCCTCTTTCCTCCGGCCCATGTCTTATGGCCCAATAGCTCTTTCGCGGCCCACTATTCCGTATGGCCCCAACAGATGCCCTCCTTACTTGGGCGAATTGCTTCCATGCGAAAGAGCCCAAGTAACCTCCCTTTCTTCTTCCTTTTGGCGGTTATTTTCTCCTTCTCGAGGATGCTCTCCCTCATTCCCCTATTTACGTAGCCCCCCACGTACTCGGAGTGAACTGCCTTTCCAACTTCTCCTCTATCTCTCTCTCTTTCCACTTCCTCCGATGGAAAATCCCTCTGCTCCTGTTACTGCTCTTTCTGCTGATCTTCTTAGAATTGAGAACTCTTTTGCTTCTCAATCCGCAGTTCGTCTCTTGCCTGAGGGCTTCTACGCCTTAGGTCCGTTGGGCATTCCTGAAGATATCGATGAATGCACTGCTCGGATCTTTGAAAATCGTTCCGTTCTTCTATATGAGCCTTGTTTCTCTTCCAAGCTTTTCCCTTCATCTTTCGCTAATTGGTCTTCGCCCTCTCCAGATTATGTGGCGTGGTATCATCACCTCGAGCCCCACTGTCGTGACTCTTGGCATAACACTACAAGAAAAATTGGTTTTACCGACCGCAGGTGCGGTCGGTAACCTCGGAATGCGGGTCGTTTCGGGGCTTACCGACCGCACCACCGACCGCAAGGGTCGGTCGGTAATACCTTGGTAGGTAATTTTCCTCCGACCAAAAAAATTTGCCGTCGGAAACTTACCGACCGAATTACCGACCAAACGGTGGTCGGTAAATTTACCGACCGAATTACCGACCGCAAATGCGGTCGGTACTCTCTGGCCCCAAGAGGTCCCGGAAAAATTTACCGACCGAATTACCGACCGCAAATGCGGTCGGTAATACTATTTTATGAAAAAATTGTTTTTGGGAGGGCTCGAACCGCCCACCTCACCATCACCATCCTCAACCCTAACCAGCTTGGCTAGGTCTCTAACCGATCAATCATATTCTGACGTGTGTCCTATATATAAACCTCCCCAATTATATATGTTGATAGAATTTGCTGAGGAGAGGCCTCGAACCCGGGTGGGGAGATAGATCCCTCGCGCGTGTGACCATCTAAGCACTCCATGTTTCATGTCATTTTATTAAATGTTATATATATAACCTATATAAGTACATATATACATTTAAAATGTGTAAATTTGAAACGAAATTAAAATATAAAATAAAAATTAAAATTATATTAATTAAAAAAATAATTAAATTATAAACTGTTAAATGGTTGAAATAAATAATTAAATTAATTTAATTAAATTAATTTATATATTAATTAAATATATAAATATATTAATTAAATAAATAATAATAAAAAAATAATAATTAATTAATTATAAATATTTAAATAATTAAATTATAAAATAAATAATTAATTAAATGGGTTGAAATAAATAATAATTAAATTATATATTAATTAAATATATAAATATATTAATTAAATAAATAATAATAAAAAAATAATAATTAATTAATTATAAATATTTAAATAATTAAATTATAAAATAAATAATTAATTAAATGGGTGGAAATAAATAATAATTAAATTATAAAATAAATAATGCTCAAATAAAGGAATAATTAAAATTTAAAAATAATTAAAGAAACATTTATTAAAAATAAAAAATAGAAAATGTGAAAAAAATTTAGCGACCGAAATTTCGGTCGGTAATGCGGTCGGTAGATTATTTTATTTTTTAAAAAAAAATAATAAAAATTTAAAAAAAATTGGAAAAAATTGAAAAAAATTACCGACCGCAATTGCGGTCGGTAATGCGGTCGGTAACACCGACCGAATTAAATTTGGTCGGTGCAGCGGTCGTCCGAAAACCGGGTCCACCATAACGGCTCTAAATTACCGACCGCATGTTGCGGTCGGCCCTGCGGTCGGTAAATCCGACCCGCAACATGTCGGTCGGTAATTTCGGTCGGTAAAACGCGTTTTTCTTGTAGTGTAAGTCATATGTCTACCGTATGATTTCCCTTAGTACCTTGCCACTTCCCACAGATCTTCGCCCCATTCAGGCCCTTCTTTGCTTCTGGAACCCTTCTGTGAACTGTTTTTGTTTCCCTTGGGGGATGATGACTCCCACCATTCAGGATGTGAAACTTCTCCTTGGCCTCTCTGTTCGTGGGGATAACCTCGCCATTATGTCGTTGCCCAAAGAGAAAAATACTGGTTTTCCCTCTGGAGATTCCTTTGCTAATTGGATCGTTTCCCATCAGAGTGATCCTATTTCGCCTGCTCCACACCCTTCAGAGCCTCTGGCGTTTATGATGTATTTCCTTACGAAATTCTTCTGGTGCGTTCCTTCCAAGGGTGTTCTCCTCGAAACACACTCTTTTGCTTCGGCACTTCTTAATCATGTGACCCTGCCTTCAGCCGATTTCTTCCTCGCTCATCTGTATGCGGGTATTTCGGCTACTGTGTCGGGTTGGGAAAAAGGTTCGTCTGATAAAGCCCGTGGCCCGTTATGGTTCCTTTACTTGTGGTTAGTTTGGCACTTTCGCGACATTTCCCAATTTCCTCCCCATGATATTCGTCCTAACTATTTCGTCGCTCCTGATCTTCTTAGAGCCCCCCTTCCTCCTTTGTCGATCCCTCACTGGATCAACTATTTCCTGGGTCGTACTGCCGATCAAGCCTTTTCTCATTATCATTACCGGAAAGCTGACTTTGCTTGGGTCAGGGATATTGTTACTTCCCCCTTCGGGACTCCTCTTCCTTTGGCTTTTGCTCAAATATGGAACAGGTGTATATTACCCCGCCCGATCTTCAATGGTTCCACATTTGTTCCTGCCAAGTCTGCTATTCCTTTTCAAGTTTACAATCCCCATCTGGTTAGCCGCCAATTCGGCTTTGGTCAAGACTTAGTGGAGGCCCTCAGAGCCGGTAGACGCCTCTCTGCTTCTACCAGTCGTCAGCAATGCTCCCTCTATCACAAACGTTTGATCTCCTTCAAGGTTTGGAAGTTTGTCGCTCGTCCAGGGTCTGTTACCTCCCGTTTCCAGTCTTGGTGGAACGGTGTTGCTGGTGTCTTCTTTAGTGCCAACCTTGATTCGGTCCTGCGGAGGGGTGGTTTTTCTCCTATTCTGGCATTCTCCACTGTCCCTTCATCATCTCCGGGTTCCGCTCCTCAGCGCATTCTCGGTTCGTCCTCCGCTTCTCGCCCAGGTATGTTTCTTTTCCTTTCCTTTCTTCTTCAGTCGTTACTCGTTCCTTTTTCTTTATATCTTCACTTATCCGATTTCTCCAGATGTTCCTTGCTCCTCTACTTCAGAACCTGGTCGAAAAAGGCCCGCTTCGCCTTCGGCCTCTCTCGTCGACCTTCTCCCCCCTACTCAGACCAGGAAGCGTTCGTCTCATTCACCGCTTGGCAGAATCCCTGCCTCCCTCTTTGCGGTTCGTTACACTATTTTCCTCCTTTTCCAGGCTCCTTTCCTTCGACTAATTCCCTTTTCTTATTCTTGTCAGGTCCCACCTATTTTGCCACAACCTGATGTTCAACCACTTCCAACTGTGGTATCGGCTTCTCCGGTAGCCGAATTTCGCACATCGGCCAGTACCAGTAATTTGGCTGTTCCTGCTAGTTCTTCTGTTGTTACCCCTCAGGGTTTAATTGCGAGCTCTACTTCGGCCGACCCTTCCGTCCCTCTTTCGGTCGATCGTCCTCAGCCTATTACGGATTCTGCCACACCTTCATCCTTAGTTGTTCCGACACCGTCTGGCTCCTTTCCTAGTGGTATGGCTGCTGATGAAACCCCTGCCGATCAGGTCCCTTTATCGCCATTTCCTGATCGGCATGTTTTGGACGATTTCTTTTCTCCTGCGTCTCTGGTTTCTCGTCCATCGGATCTTTCTACTCACCTTGGCGATTGTCTGGCCAGGTTATGCAATCTAATCGGCCGGCAATCTGACGTGGAATTCGTCAACCCTAAACCGATCCTTATTCTCTTGTCCCATCTTGAGCAGCAATTTCATGACGAGATGGTATCTCTGAATCTGAATGGTACCCTTCAGATGATTACGAAGTCTGTCCTCTCGATGGATCAGGAACTCCTGGCTCACTTAAAGATGCGACATAAGCTTGCCGCCGAACGTGAGGCTGCAGCCTCTTCACGAGCCATCTTTGACAATTATTCTGCAGAGTATCGGGCTCAAATGAGTAAGCTGTCTGAAGTGGAATCTCAGGAGCTTAAACAGTCCGAGGATCTTGCTTTGATTCGAGCTGAGATAGCCAAGCTCCAAAGACAAGAGAAGGATTTAGAATTAACTTTGGCTCACACTAAGCGAAAATCGGCCGATCTGAAACAATCGATCAAAATTCTTCGTCAATCGGCCGAAGCTCCTAGGGCCAAGATCTTGGATTCTCAGGAGGATGCTTCTTATTTGGCCATGCGGATCAGTTTCAACGATTACATTATTGGTACCTTCCAAGAAAAATGGGCCGAAACCCAGTCCTTAGTTGGTCAACTGGATTCGGCCATCAAGAGCCTTGGTGGGCACAGTGTTGTTCATGTCCTTTCTCCACACGTCTTGTTTCCTTTGGACCCCTCCGAAATAGAGTCCTCCCCTTCGGGCGATAACCCACCTTTGTCGATCATTCCTTCAGGTACCTTGCTTCCTTCCATTTCCTGTCGTGATTTCTCTTTTATGCTCTCTTATTTATTATTCCCTTTTCCTTCTTTTCTCCTAGGGAAAACTGGTGCTTCCTGTGGTGCTGGTTCATCGACCGTTCAACTCCCTCCTGGTGAGACTGCTGGTCCTCCTCCCTCGGCGAGTCCGAATCTGATGACATCTTCGGCTAATCCTGCTACCGCCACCTCGCGAGGTTTGGATGATGTTGTTCCTTCTGACGCCCAGGAAGACCACTAATTTGTCTTTGCATATCAGTTCTGTGTTTTGATTCGTCCTTTGTCAGGTGTAAATTTCGGTCACTTTTCCCTTTCTTGATAGCTGTAATCGGCCTTTTTTAGACTATGTTGGCCGATACATTGTACTTGGATTCGTATCTTTTGTATCTTTTGTAATGCGATTCGTATCCCGTTAATTCCATTGTTTTCGGTCTCCTTTATTGCTGATTTCTGAATATTAGCAGCTTTTTCCGGGAATCAGCTGTAACGTTTTCCCATAAATAACATTTACTATTGACCGTTTCTTCCGCCAAGCACTTATCTCTTTCTATAAATACCCGGCATTGTTGACATTTATCCATCACTTCCCTTTTTTCCCTTTTTCTTATAACAATATGGATCTTCCTTCTTCCTTATTCAACTTCCTGTCTCCAGTTCCCCCATGGCCTCCGGCAAGTATTCTCGTGCGAGGATTTCCAGACGTGATACGAAAATTTTTTGCTTATGCAACACGAGTTCAACTAATGCCCTTTTCACCATGTTCGTATGGGCGAGGATCTTTATATGTTATTCCAAATGCAGGTCTCGACGGCTATGCTGATGTGCCCCTTTTCGACTTTGCGGATGCATATCCAGTCGGACCTTTTCTAATGGGGGGAATAACTTCCCCTAGTTATGCCTCCCTCCTTTCCCCCTTCCACCGCTTTTGGGTGACTGCCTCGCTGCACTCCTCCTTCTTCTGTCTGAGGTCGTGCGGCGGCTGTACCCGAGTTTGACTTCTACCTCTGGGACGTTGTACTTTTCGTTCTATCGTATCCTAGAGTAGAAGTTCGGTGGTAGGACTTAAATCGGCAATACTGTTCTGGGGCAAGCAACTGTGCCCCGCTTCTGTGTTGCCGATAGTTTTAGCGGCATTTCTACAAGGCTGAATGTCTTTCAAGGACCTTTCCCTTGTATATGCCTGCTTAGTATAGGACGTTTCCCTTGTATATTGTAATTTCGGGCTATCGACGCCGCTTTCGGCCGAAGTAGCACCTTCTTTGTACTTATTCGTTCATGCAATAAAATCTTTACTTTTTCGCATCGCTGAATGTTTGATCCCATATTGATGGATAATATTTCTTCATGTATCTTGCATTAACTGGATTTGACATTTGCTCACCATTTTCGTCCACCAAAACGTACGCTCCATTCGGTAATCTTGTATGAACAATAAATGGTCCCTCCCAATTGGGACTCCACTTACCTAATCGGCCGTCCTTCTGCTTCGGCGGCCATATAACTTTCCAAACTAAGTCTCCAACTTCAAATCGCTTAAGACGAATTCGCTTATTGTACCAATCGGCCACAATATCTTTATTTTTCTGCAAATTCTCCAAGGCCTGCACTCGATTGGCATTTATCTCCAATAACTCATCTTTCATTGCACCATCATACTGTTCGGCTGACATCGAATCCGCCTGGCTTGTTCTCAAAGTCGGCACTGTTATTTCGGCTGGCAATACTGCATCCATTCCATAAGTCAGCCGAAATGGTGTGAACCCAGTAGCTGAGGTTTTGGCGTTTCGATAGGCCCACAGTGCTTCAGATAACTTTTCGTGCCACTTTCTTGGTTGATCTTCAATCATTTTCTTTATGATTCCTATTAGCTGTTTGTTTGTGGCCTCTGCTTGTCCATTTCCTTGCGGGTAATATGGTGACGAATGTACAATTTTTATCCCGTATTCGTCCGCAAAGGCCTTGACTTTTTCTCCCACAAATACCGTTCCTCTATCTGTTAAAATCGTCTGTGGGATCCCGAATCTATAGATCAACTGTCTCTTAATGAACTCAATCACCTCCTCTTGTGAAATGCTGACATACGCCTGAGCTTCGGCCCATTTTGTGAAGTAATCTGTTGCCACTAGCACGAACTCATGTCTTTTCGACGACGAGGGATGAATTTTTCCTATGATGTCCATGGCCCATCCTCTGAATGGCCATGGTTTGATCATTATATGTAATTCTTCGGCCGGTAATTTCTGAATCGGCCCATGCTTTTGACATTCGGTGCATCCTCTTGCATATTTTTCACAATCAGGACCCATACTCGGCCAATAATATCCCAGCCGAATAATGCTCCACTTCATCGACTTTCCTGCCCGATGCGCACCACATATTCCTTCATGAACCTCCCCCATTACCCTTCTAGCGTCTTCTTCTCCGACGCATCTGAGCAATATTCCATCAATAGCACGCTTGAATAATAATCCTCCTATTATGACGTAGTCCAGCGCTTTTCGTTTTTCGGCCGGATTAGCCTCCGAAGGATCTTCTAATGTCTGTGCTATCTTTTTAATCCATTCGGCCTTCTCTGTCTCGGCCAAACGCACTTCTACATTTCCCGCTATCGGCATCAACCGATATTTAGCCGCATGTTGAGCCAATTCATTGGCTTCTTCGTTCTTTTCTCTCGGGATGTATTCAATGTACACCTCATCAAATTCCTCTAACAAAGTGACCGCTTCTTCATACAATCTAATCAATTGCGAACTCTTAACCGAAAAATCGCCTAGCAGTTGCTGGACAACTACTTGCGAGTCTCCTTTGACAGTGATTGCTCTGACTCCTTCTTCTATCAACCGTTGTAATCCCGAAATTAACGCTTTATATTCGGCTTGGTTGTTCGTATATGACTCTGGCAGTTGCACGAAATATTTGTATATCTTGCCCTCCGGCGTTTGCAGGGTAAACCCTGCTCCAACTCCTGAAGCGGCTTTAGAACCATCAAATGTCATTACCCATGGTTGCAAGTATACAATTCCTATCTCACCAACTTCTTTTGGCCGATCCTGATGATCGATGTCATCGGTTATCGGGTGTGTCACATGATCAGCCAGAAAATCGGCTACAATCTGTCCTTTCATAGCCCTTAAAGGTTGATATCTCAAATCGTATGCATTTAACTTCATGGCCCATTTGGCCATTCTTCGGCTACTGACCGGATCATTCATCATAATCTTAACTATGTCAACCGAAGCTACCACTATCACTTGCCTTGGTTGAATATAATATTCTAATTTCTGGCATGCATGATAAAGGCTTAAACATAGTTTATGAATCGGCGAGTACCTTACTTCGGCGTCCCTTAGGATTCGGCTAAGATAGTAGATCGCCCGATCCCTTCCTTCATCGTCTTCCTGCGCCAGTAATGCTCCAATAGATTCTTCGGCCGCTGCTATGTATAATTTCAATGGCCGTCCTAAAATTGGAGGAACCAACACAGGTGGATTCATCAAGTCCTGCTTCAATTGTTCAAAGGCCTTTTGCTGGTCGATTCCCCATTTGAACTCCTCTTCCTTCTTTAACCTCAATAAATCGGTTAGTGGCTTCGACTTTCCAGCCGCATTTGCTAAGAATCGTCTCAGAAAACCGATTTTTCCAAGAAACTTTTGTAGACTCTTCTTATCATGTGGAGGTTTGGCTTCTTGGATGGCCCTGGTTTTGTTCGCATCAACTTCTATTCCTTTGTTATGTACCAGGAACCCGAGAAAATTCCATGCCTGTACTCGGAAAGCACACTTGGCTGGATTCATCTTGACTCCATGCAGCCTCATCCTCGCGAATACTTTCCGCAAATCGTTCAAGTGGCTTTCGATATCTTTGGATCGGACCATGACGTCATCAATATAGACTTCAACACAATCCCCTATGAGGTCATGGAAAACATAATTCATGGCTCTCTGATATGTAGCTCCTGCATTCTTCAGCCCGAATGGCATCACCACCCATTCATATATCCCTATGGCGCCAGGGCACCGAAATGCAGTCTTGTGAATGTCTTCTTCGGCCATAAAAATTTGGTTGTACCCTGAATATCCATCCATGAAAGATAGCATCCCCTGTTTTGCGGCCGAATCAATCAACAAGTCAACAATAGGCATCATATACTCATATTTTGGAGTGGCTATATTAAGATTCCTGAAATCAATGCAAACTCTCAATTTTCCATTCTTCTTTATTACAGGAACAATATTTGATAGCCATTCTACATATTTAGCTGGCCTAACAAACCCGGCCGCTAACAATTTCTCTATTTCTTCTTTTATTTTTGGGACTATTTCGGGCGCTGCCCTCCTGGCCGGCTGTTTATGCGGCCTGAACCCTTCTTTGATAGGCAGTCTGTGCTCTACAATTGACCGCTCCAATCCTGGCATCTCTGTATAGTCCCATGCGAAACAATCCTTGAATTCGACTAGCACCTCCTTGAATCGGCTTGTCATCTGCTGATCAAGATTCGCACTCAACGGGATCTCCCTCGGGTGTTCGTCTGTACCAACATTGACCATTTTCAAGGGGTCTTGAGCTTTGAAATCCGGCGTTCGCTTTGGAATTGCGTCTATTAAATCGCTCCATCCTGCTTTGTCGTCTGAAACTTCGAGTTCGGCCGATTCGAACTCGGTCGCTTGATTCGGTTGTGACTCCATCATTTACTTTCTTCTTCGATTGGCCGTTCATCGGCCTGGTATCTGATTTCAAACCCCAAATCAGTCCAATCACACTCGATCACTTGCGGGTACCGATCCCCTACCACTGCTAGGAATGGTTGAATCGGTTCTTCATATAACACCGCATCAATTCGTCCGGCTGAGCTGACTGGAAATGGAGGTTGATCTCCATCCACTTCTTCTACTGTGCCATCTTTCTTCCAGAACCATACTTTCTGGTGAAGCGTCGATGGCAAACATCGGGATGTATGAATCCAGCATCGGCCTAATAGGGCCGCATACGGAACTTCTGCATCCACCACAAAGAACATGGTCGGAATTGATATTGTTCCGACCGTTACATCCACCAGTATACATCCTTCGGCCGCGGTTTGAGCCCCCACAAAGCTCATAACCTTCATTCTCGTAGGGAGTAAATCTTCCTTCGAGCGGCCTATCTTCGTTAGCGTGGATAGTGGCATGATATTAACTGTGGCTCCACCATCAATAAACATTCTCCTGAGTGGTCTCCCATTGACCCAACCTTTAACGTATAAAGGCCTCACATGCTGGGACATTTGCGCAGTTGGAGGCAAAATCGTACCTGGTTGAGCTTCCGGAACGAATGCCTTATATCTTTCCTCAAAAGATTTCTCTATTTCGGCTTCTGGCCGAAATACCTCAAGTTTATCGAAACAGAAATCCACTATGGGTTCTTCATCACCATAGTATTCCCCATCCTTTTGACAAAAAACCACCGCTGGTTCGGAATCCGACCAGTACTCCTCTTTCTCTTCGGTGGTTACTGTCACCATATTCGCACTAGACCCGAAGTCGAATTTAAACTGCCCAACAGGGGGTGTATCACTATTCGGAATGATAGTTGTCTTCGGCTTCCACTCCCTGGTTCGGACTGGTCTAGGCTTCCATTCCTCTTTCGATTTCAGCTGTTCACTTTCAACTTTCGGCTGTATTACTTTTGGCCGAAATTCAGTTTTGTTCTTCAGCCGATCCTGTCCTTCTTTCGGCTTCCTCTCTTCTTTTGATTCAGACCTCAAACGAGCCGAAAATACCCTATTGAGTATTCGTCCTCCCGAGAACGAACAATCATCAGGGAAGTCTTCCTCCATATGCATCATATCATACTCCTCTTGCTCAGAAGCAGCAGCTGCTTTAAGCCGTTGCATTCTTCGTTTGAAAGTACGATATGATCCCTTTCCTTTTGGGACTTTCCTTTCCTCTGCCCTCCAAGCTGAATGGTCAAATCGGCGTTGATCGAAATGCCTTCTTTCTGGAGAGTTTCGGACCCATCGGCCTACCTGAGTATTTGCTGGTGGCCTTCTAAGCTTTTTCATTTCGGGGCTAACAGCTTCTTCCGGTACCGTGATCTGTATCACAGTCTTTCCATTCTGCTTATCGGCTGTTAACTTCATCTCTGAGTCCCATCCGTTGGTTATGATTTTCAACGTTGGTCTCTCACTCTTATCTCCAACCTCGATCTCCTGATGTCTCTCCGATTGCTTGATCCACTCTTTCACCTCATAATTCCCCAATCGGTCAAAAACATCGGTAACTTTCTCCTTTCCCTTCGGAGATCCTAGCCTTTTCCATACTCCTGACTTCTGAGCCGATGGCTGATCCCCAAGCCGATCGTGCACGGAGCTCTTGCTAGATGATGTCTGATCCCCCAATCGGCCATGCACCGATTTATTCTGGTTGGGCTGCACCATCACCATGTTGGCAGCCGGGAACGGATTCTTATCGACTGCCATAAGCCTTTCTGGGAACTTCAGCTTCCCATCATCAACATGCTTCTGAATCAGCTTCCTAAAATGCCCACAAATGGCCGTGGAATGAGTAGCTGATCCGTGGAACCTGCACCATCCGGCTTCCAACTGATCCTTGGTAGGCTGCGGATGGTTTCCTTTAAACTCTAGCAATCCATTCTTCTGGCAATAATCAAATATTTCGTCCATTTGTGACAAGTCGAAAGAGTAAAACCTTTGAGATTCATCTCCTCCTTCTTTCTCCTTGCCTCTGGCTGGCCGAAGTGCTGGACACGTCATAGGCTTCTTTATGATTAACTCTGCCCTTGCGACCTCGGCTAAAGCAGGAACGTCTTCCGCATTGTACTCTTCCTGAATTTCACATCTATCCAGAGATTCAGCAAATGAGGCAGCTGATTGGATAGGTTGTGACCTTCCGCTTTGACTTCGGCTTGATTTGAAAGCCGCCTGTTCCGCCAGATATGTCTCCATCCTTATCGCTTCAGCCGTCAATTCGGCTACCGTCCTCGGTCTTGTTACCATCAATCTGTCCTTGATGGCAAACTTCAAATTCTGCTTTAAGATTTGAATATATTCATGCTCAGGCAGCATTGTCTTCACCTGAGCCTTCACTGCATAAAATCTCTCAATGAATTCAGTAACCGATTCAGACGCCTTCTGTTTGGTTGACGTCAGATCAACTACCGAGACTTCAGGACTAGTATTATAGAATCGGTCATGGAATAACCGCTCCATTTCAGCCCAAGTATTGACCGATCCTGCTGGCAAGTTAATGTACCACTCGAATGCTGGGCCAGTTAATGACAAACTGAACAATATCAGCTTGTGAAAATCATTTTGGGCGATTCTGGTACATTGAGCTGTAAATCGACCAATATGCTCGATGGTAGAGCGGCCGACTTCTCCAGAAAAAGTGTTGAAATCTGGAACCTTCACCCCTCTAGGCAGTGGATACTGCTCTTCGATGTAATCTGGATAAGGTTTCCGATACATCGGCCTATTCTCCTGGCCGATGAGATTCCCAAACTGTGTGCGAATAATCTCGGCAATCAGCTCTCTGTCAACCAGTTGTGGTGGATTCTGCTGAAGTGGTGCGTATTGTTGTTGAACCACTGGAGCAGGCGGTTGAGCTACTGGTTGAGGCGGTTGATTCTGTTGCTGATCGTACCTCTGCTGCGGAGGAACAAAAGGCCGAGCTCCATGCCCTCCTGGCGGCCTAAAGGCCTGCTGCTGAAAATTGTGATTATTTTGCGGTGGATTCTGCGCCACTGGAGCTTGCTGCGCTCCCATCGGATACATACTCCTCGCAATTTCGGCTCTAAACATGGCTGGCATCGCTGCCAGGATATTTCCTTCGATTTGACGAACCGAGTTGGTAACCGCCGCCTCCACCATAAATTGAACCTGATCTCGGAACCGCGGGGTTAAATCATCATTTGAAAACTCCTGATTATGGAAATGTGATGGTCCGGGGAACCCTGGGGGGAATTCTCCGGCTTCTGGTGCGCGCTCTTCCTGAATCGGCGGCAAATCAGTCCTCGCCACCGTGTTTGCTGCTGGAGTTGCTTGTTCAAACGCCATTTTGCGTCCCACTGGGCGTGCCACTGTTTGGCTCTGGTGTAGCCAAGGACCTTTTTCTCCTCAAGGGAGGCTATCGGAAAAGGATCAAACCGATTACGGGTTCGAATTAACAATAATGCGCCCACAATTGAATGAATCTTCCTTGAATTGATCAACAATAACACGATACAACGGAGAATCTGCCTGTTGTTAAGAAACAACGGCGGAATTCACCAAAAACAGAGAACCAAACTACCAGCTGCTAAGGAGCAACGGTGGATTTGGAAATGGTAACCGCTACAAACTAGGCTAAATTCTAAGGAAAGCTGTAAAGGAAAGCTGTAAAGAAAGCAGTAAAGATAACAAGGAATTAAAATTGATAAAAGTAATTTGGGGGTTGGATTGATCTCCCTGATTTTGAGTGCGTCGACCCCTATTTATAGCCGGAGCTGGAATAACCGCTCTCCGGCTAACTCCCCTGAGCCGAACTCTTTCTCTCTTCAATTCGGTTGTTTTGGTTTCGGCTATTTCTTCCCATTTCGGCCGAAATCTTTATCAGCTTTGATTTCCTTCCTTCGGCTTACTATGTACTTTCGGCCTTACCAATCTTGAGCCCACCTTCTTTTTGGACTTCCTCTTTCCTCCGGCCCATGTCTTATGGCCCAATAGCTCTTTCGCGGCCCACTATTCCGTATGGCCCCAACAGTAGTGAAGTTTAAGAATTTTGATGACTTGGTCACTTGGGTGTTCGAGTGTCAATAATGAAGAAATTAATAATGGTGGTTGGCCAACTACTAAAAAATCGCGATCCTGACATATATAACTTGAAAATTCTGAATGAATATATATGGAGTAATTGGTAAGGATGATTACTGGATTAAGACAAAAGTCTGCACAAATTTTAAGCAAAGCAACATGTGGCCCTGCTAGGCGCTAGCCCATATTTGGCTCCATGATGACACATTCATGACATATACGGCAATATGGCACATCAAACATATTTTATCATTTATATATGCACTAAAAAATATATTCCATCGGTTAATACCGTCACAAAAATTTTGGGAACAATATTTAGCTAGAATGTGTTATTGTGTTAAAATAGAGCAATTAGTTGATATAATGGATATTTGGGGTACGGTTATGGTACAATCACAAAAAACCGCAGCACATCAAGGCACCAATCTCAACCATTCATTTAAAATCCAACGGTTCAAAATGTAAAAGGGTAAATTATCCAAAAAAATTTATAATGTCAAGTCGCTGAAAAATACATACAATGCTATCACTGAAAAATACTATCTATGTCACTGAAATACACACAACTTGTCGCTGAAATACACACAGCTCGTCCCTGAAAATACACTTAGCTCGTTGCTGAAAATATAATAAACAAAAGAATTGGGGTTCCAACTTTTATGAAGTCGCTGAAATGCACAATATCAAGTCACTGAAAATTACTATAGCTTGTCGCTGAAATATACTATAAAGAGTCGCTGAAATATACTATACTACGTCGCTGAAAATAAAGAATTGGGGTTCCAATTTTTATGAAGTCGTTGAAATGCACAATATCAAGTCGCTGAAAATTACAATATCTTGTTGCTGAAATATACTATAGAGCGTCGCTGAAATATACTATACTATGTCGCTGAAAATATACGAAAGGCGCGCTGAAAACAATATGCACGTCGCTGACAACAATATATTAATCAACAAATCGCTGAAAAGTACATACGTTGTCGCTGAAATGTACTAAAGTATATTTGGGAGTAATATAGCAAAATTACTTTTTTACCCTTCCAGTTCATCTCAACCGTTGATTTTAAAACTTAATCAACGGTGGGGAATTTCCGCAGTACATCATGTCATTCCTCTTAGTCGCACCCTAACAATTGCCGAATATTTGAATTGAGAAAAAGTAAAGTAATTATTTGATATGATGTTTTAGTTGATGTTTATTGAGTACAAATTTTATAAAAAAGTAAATGTGATAATTATAGTGGGATAGATAAAAAAAAAAGTAAAGTAAGACCGACTTAGTGGGACGGATGGGAGAGTATTGAACTGTTTATACAGAGGATGGAGTATTTGGTACGAGTAGCTAGAAATAAAATGTGATGGGTTTGATAGGATGCAAAAGTTGCATAGTGCACATGGATGACAACTAAAGGGGTTTGCAATGGAAATAGGAAATATGAAATCAATGCACTGCATTAGTCGTGCAATTTTTTATTTTATTTTTTCTTTTTATATATAGTACTCCATCTTTACCAAGTAAGATGTTATGTTTGACATTTACACACAATTCAATACACTTTTTTAATTGTTAATATCTTAAAATATATAAAAGTAAAAATTATGTAAAATAAATATTCTGAAAGTATACAATTAAACTAATCTAACAAGATCAAACTCGACTATTTTTTTTCAGTTATATACTTATAATAATATTGAGTCAAAGTTGAACAATAAAAGTATCAAAAGTCAAACATGACATCTAAGGTGGAACATAAGGAGTACTATATAGCCTATTAATGATCATGGCCTCTATATTTCATGAACACAAACTCAATCTTCATGGAAACGAGGACTTGCTTAAGCGCTTACAAGAAAAACTGTAGTTCATGCCTTCCAACCTTATGGTTGGAGGTTCAATCCCCTTCCGGCCCCCTATCCGTCTTCTTTATCCATTTGTAATTTGTGTGGTATGAGCACTCCTAAAAAAACAAAAAAAAACTCAATCTTCATAAGATTCACTTCACATGCTATACTATTCATGATAACCACGTTCTCTTGTTCCTCTCCACCATAATTTTTATTTTATTTTTTTAATAGTCGAAGCCAGAGAAAAGGTGGTGAGAGTTTATGCCACATATATTATAAATGGATAAAGGAAAGGGATATGATACTGGGTGGGGAATCGATTCCCCAACCTAAGGTTGGAATGCATGAATTTTGCCGCTTGGGCAAATCCTCCTCCCCAATTTTTATTTTATTTATAAACATGTACTAGTACAAATAAAATATACAAGCTTCTCCAAAATAAAATAAAATAAAATAAAATATACAAGTATATATTTAAATTTTCTTCAATAATTTTACTTTCTTCTTGAAGCACTTTTTCTTTGTTGGATCCTTCTTGAAGCATTTTAACAACAATACTAATGTTTTTTTTTTTTTTTAATATTCTGAATGATTATAAAAGAATAATGGTATACGGGAAATTTTAATTACCAAAAATTAAACTTCTAAATATTGCGTTGGAATAACTAAGAAATACAATCACAAAGATGACATTTTAAAATACTGCGGAAGTGTTGTTGTAATATATGAGGGTGTTCTGATTATGTATTTAAATCATAGCATACGTGATTATGTTGGGATTTTCCTAAATTGGTAAAACTCTAACAAATGGGGGATGGGATAAAAATTAGTAAAAAGAAATTAAGCGGTGAATCAATTAAAGAGGGCTTAAACCCAGCCCATGCGATGATCCGCGGTAGTTTCCTTTTTTTTTTTACTTCGGTTAAACTCCATTCCTAGAATTATACTTCCTCCGTCCCATGAATTGTGGCTCGTTTCTTTTGGGCACGGTAATCTATGTGGTGGGGGTGTGGTGATGTTTAGTGGTTAAAGTGATGTGCGTATTTGTGTTCAAAATTTTAATGAATTTTGACTTTCTTTATTGTTTAACTTTGACAAAATATTATTGTAATGATTTAATTAAAGAAAAATATTCAAGTGTGGTCTTGTTAGAATCGTCTAGACGTCTAGATTAAAGAATATATATTTTATATAATTTTTATTTGTACCAATTTTAAAATATGAAGAATTAAATAAATGCAACGGACTTTATGTAGAAAAATAAAAGTGTATTGGGAGTTGTGCAAAATAGTAAAGGTGATTACTTTTAATGAGATTTAGAAACCATTAAAATTCTAATCATATTTATATTAAATAAATTTATCTAAAAAGGGAAAGTGGCCACAATTCGTGGGACAGCCCAAAAAGGAATACGAGTCACAATTCGTGGGCGGAGGGAGTAAGAAAAAACTAGCACCATACCTCAGTTGCAAGGTTGTTAAGATCGGGATCCTATATGGGATCGTTTTTCCCTTTGCAAGATCGGGATCGTATGATCGAATCGGGATCCTAAGATCTTATGAAATTGCAATAATGAATAAACTGAATTATGCATACTAACAAGTAAAATATTATTTCGTGTAATTACGAATCTTGCAAGTTAATTAATACAATACAGTACAAAAACATCACAATCAAACATAAAATATTTTCACATACATACATATTATATTTTTTTTTACACATCATACATAAGAAATACAAGCTCTTAATTTTTAAATTAAAGGAAAATTGTTATTTTGATCGCAAATCATAGAATACTACAAAAATTTTATGCGTTTAAAAGGATAAGATCGTAAGATCATAGAAGTGTTGGAGAGAGTATGACCATAAGATCGTAACATTCTACTATCAGGATCGGGATCTTACTAATTTTAAGATCCTACAAGGATCGGGATCGTTTTAGAGATGTGTGATCGTAAAATCGTAAGATCTTAAGATCAGGATCGGGATCTTAACAACTATGCTCAGTTGTTTTAGTAAATCAGGAATAATTAAAAACAATTAATCTTTATGAGGAAAAAAGGACGGTACGTGCGAATCGAATCTTTACCTTTTTTTTTTTAATAAACTTGAAATATTTAATTAAGCTGGCAAAGCCACATGCCATTTTCGAAGGTGATTAGTCAAACTCCGATCTAGTGGGATGTAAGTCTCAAAACTTCTATATTTTCCGTGACTTAGATTTTTTTTTTTTTTTTAAGTTTAAATGTATTTTTTCATTTTCCTAATTTTAAATCGTGCATGTGTGAATCGAGCCCTCAAATTTATTTTTATATTTTTCGATTTTAAAATTTAATAATAAACTTTAAGTTATTCTAATTTTTCAAATAAATGCAAATTATATTATAAAAATAACCATAATTAAAGCGAAATATAAAGGGGCGCAAATGAAAGGTAGTTCACATTTTCTCCCACATGGGTTGTGTCCATATAGTTGCCGATGTATTTTTGCTTGCTTCCCAAAATCAAAAACAAAAATGAAAAAATAGAGAAAAAACAGTATTACTCCCTCCGTCTCATATAAAATGTCTGGTCTGATTTTTTTAACACTGTTCATTATTCAACTTTGACTCAATATTATTATACACCTATATTTGGAAAGAATAGTCGACTTCGATTTAGATTCGTCTAATCATATAGTTATAGAATATATATTTTACATAATTTTTACTTATATTTTGAGATATTAACGGTTAGAAAAATGCATTGAATTGTGTGCAGAAGTGAAACATGACATCTTAGTTGGAACAGAGAGAGTAGTTTTTTTTTTTTTTTTTTTTATGAAAAATTTTCATTCCATACCATATCAAGGTTTTGTTACATCAAAGCAACAAAGCAGTCCATAGGGGAACATACCCCAAAGTTACAACAGCAAAACCAACTACTAGCTATTGCACGAAATACCAAGGGCCCGTTTGGATTGGCTTTTAAAAAAAGCAGAAGCCAAAAGCAGAAGCAGGTAACTTTTGTGTTTGGATGGAATGTTTGAAAAGCAGCTTTTTTTAAAAAGTGTGTTTGGATATGTAAAAGTGAAAAGTGCTTTTGAAATGTGTAAATTACCAAAAAGGATATGCTATTTATATATAATAAAATAGTATATATTTATAGTGTAATTAAAATAAATTAATAGGGGCATTTATGACTCTGCACACATTACTAGGTGCTTTTGGCTTCTGCTTTTCGGAGAAGCACCCCCTGGGCTGCTTCTCTCAGAAGCACTTTTGCAGCTTTTCGAGGTGCTTTCGCTTTTTCTAAAAAGCCAAAATAAACATTATTTTTTCTTCAAAAGTGCTTTTGGCAGAAGCAAAAGCCAAAAGCACTTGAAAAAAAGTCATTCCAAACAGGCTCCAAATCAATTACTACTGATTCTTGCTACTGCCTAAAGAGAAAAAACGTATATAACAACACCCACCGCAGCCTTTATACACTCTGAACTGTTGAATATTAAGCAGCATCATTAATACCATCTCCAACCGATTACACCATACTCAAACCCAAAATGGTGTAAATGTCACATCCTACAGTAACTCATCTCCAACCGACTAC
This sequence comes from Hygrophila difformis, assembly GCA_030278955.1. NCBI lineage: Eukaryota > Viridiplantae > Streptophyta > Magnoliopsida > Lamiales > Acanthaceae > Hygrophila > Hygrophila difformis. The sequence continues at coordinate 57,698,063 of JAOANR010000003.1, forward strand.
ACTATTGTCGAGTGGTCGTCTAAACTACCAAATAACGAGTGGTGTGTGCACAGAGTATTTAGCGGAAAGTAAAAACACAAGAATTTGGTGACCCAGTTCGATCCAACGGATCTACGTCTGGGGGATGCCAATCCAGGTGACTTATACTAATACTCAAGAAAAACCTAGACCTAGAAGACTAAAAAACGATCAATTCAAACTCTAATGCAACACTTCCCTGTTTGCAGACAGACTGCAGTCGTGACTCCCCCACAACTCAGTCTCCGGACGATCCTGTCCAATTTGAACTCTCTGGTTGTTCAGGCTTCAAGAACCATGGCATCTCGGCATAGAAGTCCTCCTGAATTCACCTCCTTCAACCTTTGAGCGCTTCCACAAAAGCCTCTTCAATCGGGTGTTGTAGAGAAGATTTGTCCAACAAGAACACTTGTTAAATCAATGTAGCGCAGACCTTGTGTGTATGTAATGATCTTCAATTTGCAGAAGAACACAATGAATTTTCTAAACCACTCAAAGAATAGAACGATCAAGTCTTGGAGAGAATAACTGACTCAAGTGTGTGTAAAATGTGTAAAGTGTGTAAAATACAACTCGATAATGCTTTTACAAATTACAGGGAACCTAATCGCAAGTATATAGACTCAGAGATACAGATTAGATACGCCTAAGTCGGTTAAAACACGCGCACAGGTCAAATAACTATCGCACATGTCTGTCAATAACTGCTCTCGTAGTTCTGGCGTAGTTTCAACAACCATGGAACTACATCATCTGCACAGGAGCAAGTTAGTGATAACAATGCCATGGATCGGATTGTTGGATATGATTGATAGAACAAAACAAAAATAAAGGGAAATCGGATACCGAAGGCTACCGGTTTCAAGACACCGAATTGGACTCGACTATGCACGACTGCAACGCCTAATCCCTCTCCCGTTCCCATTACGGCATCTATACGATCGAGCACATCTCCAAGCTCAAAAGGGAAAGCCAACATGAGTGGAATTCCATGGTGAACCTTGAAGCTCTCGGTTTCTCACAACCAAAGAGAATACTCTCAAACTAGATGTATATTTATTCAAAGTTGAAATGAAACAATGTTAAGGCATGCCTATATATAGGCATCCTGGATTACAAAGGATTCAACAAGCTAAGCTACGAATTAAACAAGCAAGGAAACCCTAATCTGGACAGGTACGACGCTACGTCGCTTTGCAGCATTACGACGCTACACTGGTCTAGCGTCGTAGACGGATGTAGCGTTGTAGGCGGTCTTAGGCTCTTTTGTCGACGAGGGAGGATACGACGCTGAAGAGGTATAGCGTCATAGTTGCCCTTCAGCGTCGTAGATGGTTTGGCGTCGTTCTGGCCGATCTCTTCACTTGTTTAATTATTCCCATGCACGCACGTACTTGTTGAATCCGACTGCTCTTTCAACAATGTTGGATGTCGGATCCATGGAAGTGGGTCCGGGGTCTTCAGTTTGGATCAGTAGTTTCAGTCCCAATTTCCCGGCTTTGACTTTTGACAGCTCCTGTTCGAATCTCCGGTTCAACAGCTCTGCAATTCGGGTCATGAACCTCTTTGTCTGCTGTTTTGATACCAGACCTTCGGCAAATGTGGGAATCAGCAGTGCCCTTGGGGAGGTTGAGCCATCAACCGACCAAGATCTTCCTCGCCCCTCTCGAACAGGGATAGATCTGCAATATTAAAGATAGGATTAATATGGCCATATTCATCAGACAACTGTAGTTTATAGGATTATTATTAATCCTTTCTAAAACTTTAAAAGGCCCATCTCCTCTCGGAGACAATTTGTTGCGTCGGTTGGCGGGAAACCGCTCCTTCTTCCAGTTCAACCACACCCAATCGCCAGGGTTCAATATCAGCTCCTTTCGCCCACGGTTGTTATACTTGGCATAGCCCTCGGCTGCCTTGGCCAAGCTGTTTCTTACATCCCGATGCATCTCTTTGATAGCTGTTGCCCTGTTCCTGCCATTAATATTAAGATGCTCATTGCGAGGCAATGGCAGTAAATCCAATGGCGTTAGTGGATTAAACCCGTACACAACTTCAAAAGGTGACATGTGTGTGGCACTGTGTACGTGTCTATTATATGCAAATTCAATAAAGGGCAAGCATTCATCCCAACTCTTACTGCTTGAAGCAGTGATGATCCTAAGCAAGTTTCCCAAAACGCGGTTAACTGCTTCGGTCTTTCCATCAGTTTGCGGATGATATGCAGTGGAGAACAACAACTTGGTACTTATTTCTGCCCATAGAGATTTCCAGAAATAACTTACAAATTTAGCATCTCTGTCGGAGACTATGGTCCTCGGGACTCCATGCAGTCTAACAACCTCCTTGAAAAATAGTCTGGCAACGTGGTGCGCATCATTTGTCTTGGCACAGGGAATGAAGTGTGCCATCTTCGAAAATCTGTCAACAACCACAAATATGGAATCTCTTGCCCGAGCAGTACGTGGCAGTCCTAGGACAAAGTCCATGGATAAGTCAATCCAAGGCCCCTCCGGTACTGGCAATGCTTGATAAAGTCCATGTGGCTTTGCTGTCGACTTAGCTTTTAAGCACGTGATGCACTTGTCGATAAAATCAGCGACCTGTTTCTCGATCCCTGGCCAGTGGAAGCGTTCGGTCAAAACATTCATCGTGGCAATCCTACCAAAATGACCCATCATATCACCAGAATGTACTTCAGAGATTAACAGTTCTCCGATGGATCCTTTCGGTATACACAGTTTATTGCCATAATACAGAAAACCGTTCAACTGAGAATATTCTTTGAAAGCCAATTTCTCGGTTTTCTTGTATATCTCTCCAAGATCAGTATCCTGAGCATATAACTCCTTAATGTGCTCGAATCCTATCAGATGGGTAGTAGCAAATGCAGCGAGATTTAATCTGCGCGAGAGGGCATCTGCTACCACATTGTCCTTGCCTTTCTTATAACAGATCACATACAGGAATGATTCAATGAAAGAGCTCCAGCGGGCATGTCTTGCATTCTTCAATTGCCCCTGTCCTCGAATGTGTTTCAGCGTCTCGTGATCTGTATGGATTATGAACTCACGTCCTCGTAGGAAGTGTTGCCAAACCCGCATCGCTTGTACCACAGCGTACAATTCTTTGTCATATGTCGAATAGTTCAGTTGAGCGCCTCCAAACTTCTCACTGTGATACGCAATCGGTCGGCCATCTTGTAAGAGTACTGCGCCCATGCCGGTTCCTGAAGCATCACATTCGATCTCGAATAGGAGGTCAAAATTCGGCAATGCCAACACGGGTGCATGCATGAGCTTATCCTTCAACTCCTCGAATGACTTCTGCTCCTTGGGTCCCCATTTGAATTGCAATCCCTTCTTCAGCAGAGATGTCATTGGTGCAGCGATCACACTGAATTGTGGCACAAACCGTCGGAAGAACCCGCACATGCCCAGAAATCTCCTCACTTCATTGACATTAGTTGGCGGGGCCCATTATGAGATGGCAGTAATCTTGGACTCATCCACTTTCAGTCCGTGCTTCCCGACAACAAATCCTAAAAAGGTGACTTCTGGTATATGGAATGTGCACTTTTCAAAATTCCCATAGGTTCAGCTTTCCTCAGCTTTATGATCACCTGCACAACATGTTTGATATGATCAGATTCGTTGTGGCTATATATAAGAATATCATCAAAATACACAACGACAAATTTGCCCATAAATTCTCTCAGAGTTTCGTTCATTAAGCACATAAATGTGGACGGAGCATTTGTGAGACCGAAGGGCATCACAAGCCACTCATACAACCCAAACTTGGTTTTAAAAGCCGTTTTCCATTCGTCTCCAGGACGCATGCGTATCTATTGATATCCACTCTTCAGATCTATCTTGGTAAATATGCTCGCTCCGCCCAACTCATCGAGCATGTCATCTAATCGTGGAATTGGATGGCGGTATTTGATAGTGATTGCGTTGACAGCTCGACAGTCGACACACATCCTCCACGTTCCATTTTTCTTCGGTACCAGAAGTACAGGCACTGCACATGGAGACAGACTCTCCCGAACCCATCCCTTGTCCATCAATTCTTGCACTTGTTTCTGGGCCTTTTTCATTTCATCTAGGTTCATTCGGTAGGCAGGCCGATTTGGAATCGAAGCTCCTGGTACGAAGTCGATCTTATGCTCCACACCTCTCAACGGTGGCAATCCTGCTGGCAAGTCTTTCGGAAAGACATCCATATTATCTTTCAGCATCCTACGAAAATTATCAGGCACATTAAGTGTAGCAGGAGAGTTCTTAGAAACTTCTTCAATAGGTTTAACGAATGCTAAGAAACAGTGACCTGGTGACGGCGCATCTTCGATGCCTGCCTCCAGTTCTTGCTTTTTGAACAACAAGCATCGTTCAGAACCTGCAAGCAATAAAGGAGATTGATTAGATTTATCAGAATTAATTACAATCTCTTTACCTCGCTGTTTGCGCTTGAACTCTTCTTCCTCTTTCCGGATGTTTTCCATTAAATTATGATGATCAATCTTGACAGTTTTAGGAGGTAGTGACTTCATCAAAATTCTGCTTTGTCCGTCCCGGAATGACAGGTCATTTTCTATGCCGCGGTATATGGCGCTTTTATCATACATCCATGGTCGGCCTAGCAAGATATGGCATGCTTTCATGGGGACTACATCACAAAGGATCTCCTCGGAGTAAGATCCGATGGTGACCTGTACTCTTGCCTGTTTGGCTACCTTTGTTGTCCCACTCTCGCTCATCCAATGGAGTTGATACGCTTGGCATGATCTTGCATAGGTATACCTAACCTGCACACAATGTAGAGACTCACAGCATTAACGCAGCTACCATTATCAACAATTAATGAGGCAACATTACCTTTAAGTTTACAATGGTAGTGGAAAAGGTACTCCCTTTGTTTGGGTGCGTTGCTGGTGGACTCTTCGCCCTTTTCTGCATTTAAGGCTCTCATCACGATGAAATTGGTCACGTACTCCTCATCATTTCCTTCCAAGACTACACGGCTCAGATTGCCTTCGTCTGGATAGTGATCATCATTTTCAACGTTATGCTCTTCTTGCTCAGCTTCTTCTTCATCTTCATCAGAATCTACCTCTCTCCAAATTCCTTGATCTATCATGACCATCCGCCTTGTCTTCTTATTGCGTCCCGGGAATAATGACCCTTCTGTCCACACGTGAAACAGGTGACATCCTTGACGTCCCTTTTGTGTTTGTCTCAGTCATCCTTCCTATATCTGTTTGGATCCTTAAAGTCTTTACCCATCTTGAAAGTTTTGGGCCTATTGGGCCTATCATCCTTCTGAGCATTGGGCTTCCCGTATCTTTCATTCGGTTTGGAGGGCTGTTCACTGGATCTGGTGGTCCAATATTTGGTAGTATTGGAGTTGATGGTTGATTTGACTGGTTTATCACTGAGCTGGCGGTCAATTTCAACTGCAAGCTGAACCAGATGTTCGAGCCCAGTATATTCCCTCAATTTAATTTCTACTAAAACTTCTCTTCTTAAGCCTCTTTTGAACCTCGCCATCAGTAGCGGTTCATCTTCATTGATCCGCGCTCTCATCATGAGGCGTTCCAGCTCTTTATAGTACTCGTTGGTAGTCCTGTTTCCCTGCACACAAAAATTTACTTTCAGATATAGCTCATCGAAGTAACTACTTGGAACAAACCTTTCTTCCATAGTATGCATAAGTTGGGTCCATTTGGAAATGGCTGGCAGTCCCAATCTCTGAGTATCGCGCTGCAATTTCTGCCACCACTGTAAAGCATAGTCCTTAAATTCACATACGGCTAATTGGATCTTAGTGAACTCATTATACTGTTGACAGTCATAAATTAATTCAATGGACTGTCTCCAATCAATGTCTGGATCATTTGTTCCTTTGAACGCTGGTATGGTGAATTTGATCCCTCGAAGATCAGCCTCCATTCTGTTTGGCTTGTTTTGTGCTCGTGGTGTATCATCTTCTTCGAATTCATCCTCATGCACTGGTTCTAAATTCAACCTTTTTCGGGCAGGCTGATGCGGTGGTGGTTGCTGCACAGGCGGTCTGTGAATAGCTGCGGATGGTGCGGTGGAGGAGGTGGAGGCATTTGGACTTGAACATTTGTCGCCACTGGAGGTCGAGGTGGATTTGGGGCTGGAGCCCGTGGGCCTCGTGGACCTTGCTGCCTCTTGTAAGTCCCAAAGTGCAACCCTTGCTCCTCAATAGCAGTTTCAGCCTCTTCCATATCTGATCGATTGACTCCCCTTGTGCTACCCGGGGTATTGGTCTGTGGCGAAGGTGTAGGCTGAAAAGCCTCTTCGATCCTTCGATCCACTTGTTTCAAGACTTGAGTCTGCAATGCATTCACCCATAAAGCATCTCCCCTAGTTACTTGGGTAGTCAGATTATCCAAGCGCTGCGTGATTTCAGTGACACGAGTTGCATTTTCTGCTATATCTTTGCGCATCGGCTCTAGATCAGTCCTTCGAGCAGTGGTCTCAGCTAGTGCTTGGATGGCGGCCAAGACTTGGTCAAATCTTTGATCGCTATTGCCTGCCATATCTGATAAGAAAACAGAGAAAACTAGATATATGTATAAGAAAGTTAGAGAAGACAAACAGGAAATTTGTAGAGTGATCTCACAAAAGTGTATCTCTCACTGGGTCCACTTCTCCACCAGTTGGTGCTGTCAAGCTGAAATGTGCTCAAACGTATAGATCAGCCAACTATCAGAGGTGAGAAAACACTTTGGACGCACAGTGCAAGAAATAGAATGCACAGTTCGACTCTATCAAATAAAAGCTCAGAGTTGTGTGTGAAGTGATCGATCTGAATTAAATGCAGTTTATGGCGTTAATTAGCTATGTAGCAAATATCCGGACTCCTCGCAAGTTAAAAGTGTAAAGTAAAATATCTGCCTCACTCACACAACCCCAATAACAACAATTACCAAGCCGATAAAACAACTGGTAAAAATTACTGCTGAGGAACTCCACTATCTGTAATTACAGACGGAGCTTCAAATCTGATGGTTTGTAAAATAAATCAGCGGAACAGTGCAAGCACTTATTCCTCAGAGAATTCCACTGTCAAGTGCGGACACTGACGGAACTTCAACCCGATAGATTGTTCGTGATTTATCTTAGTGAAACCGTGCAGTAAAAATAATACAGTCCAATTATTACAGTCCGAATTACAAATAACTGCGATACAATGAATATCCTCGGAACAGTATAATGGATACGTGGCAGGCTCTGATTGGACGCATAAATTCTGAAAATTTTGCACAGGTAGGACGCTGAACTGATGTTACGACGCTATACGTGTGTAGCGTCGTAGGCTCGTGTAGCGTCGTAGTACTTGAAATTTGGCCTCCTTGATTTTCTTGATCTTCTTGATCTTTTTGAGAATTACGACGCTAGATGTTGCTTCGTCGGAGAACTTGTATAGCGTCGTAGTGCTTGTCGACGTAGACCTTTAGCGTCGTACTGCTTGAAAAATGCCTTGGCCTTGATTCGACTCTTCGTTGTGGAATGGTGTTGACGACGCTATCCTGGGATAAGGTCGTAGTGTTGTGTAGCGTCGTCCTTGAAGGACTTTGCTGTTGTTGGCCTCGTACGACTATGCGTCGAGAGGCGAGTGTTGCGTCGTAGAATCTATAGCGTCGTAGACATTATAGCGTCGTAGGGCTGAAACTTGCTCTCCAATTAACTTCCCTGGACACTTGTCGACTCCACAGCTCACCAACACAAAACCCACTAAAACCCTAGCCCCAATAAAATCCAAACACGCACAACCCCAAGAACAATATGAAGATCATCCAATATTCAAAACTCCCAAAACACTCGGAATGCTCTCTAAATGGATTTACGCCACATATAATACCAATTAAAGCTCTAAAACATGCGATTAAATCCAAACGAACCACAAGAACACACGAACACTTGCAAAAATTCAAAATCCCAACCAAGAAGAAAACTCTCGGCCGAAATCCAAATTATGCAAATGGATATGGAAATAGATGAAAATGGTGCCAATGGACTCGGATTGGAATGGGTAACACGAATCCAACCTCACAATTCAAAAGCAAACAAAATCACCCAAGGAAACGGATGGAACAGTAACCGAAATGAAGAAAAAATGAAGAACACAATATTTTTGGATTTTCGATTTTTATAAGAAAGAAAACAAAGACAATCAATCCAACAATGGCTCTGATACCAAAAAAGATGCCATGGATCGGATTGTTGGATATGATTGATAGAACAAAACAAAAATAAAGGGAAATCGGATACCGAAGGCTACCGGTTTTGAGACACCGAATTGGACTCGACTATGCACGATTGCAACGCCTAATCCCTCTCCCGTTCCCGTTACGGCGTCTATACGATCGAGCACACCTCCAAGCTCGAAAGGGAAAGCCAACATGAGTGGAATTCCATGGTGAACCTTGAAGCTTTGGGTTTCTCACAACCAAAGAGAATACTCTCAAACAAGATGTATATTTATTCAAAGTTGAAATGAAACAATGTTAAGGCATGCCTATATATAGGCATCCTCGATTACAAATGATTCAACAAGCTAAGCTATGAATTAAACAAGCAAGGAAACCCTAATCTGGACAGGTACGACGCTACGTCGCTTTGCAGCATTACGACGCTACACTGGTCTAGCGTCGTAGACGGATGTAGCGTCGTAGGCGGTCTCGGGCTCTTCTGTCGACGAGGGAGGATACGGCGCTGAAGAGGTATAGCGTCGTAGTTGCCCTTCAGCGTCGTAGATGGTCTGGCGTCGTTCTGGCCGATCTCTTCACTTGTTTAATTATTCCCATGCACGCACGTACTTGTTGAATCCGACTGCTCTTTCAACAATGTTGGATGCCCGGATCCATGGAAGTGGGTCCGGGGTCTTCAGTTTGGATCAGCAGTTTCAGTCCCAATTTCCCGGCTTTGGCTTTTGACAGCTCCTCTTCGAATCTCCGGTTCAACAGCTCCGCAATTCGGGTCACGAACCTCTTTGTCTGCTGTTTTGATACCGGACCTTCGGGAAATGTGGGAATCAGCAGTGCCCTCGTTCCGGCTCCTGTGCCAAACAACATATTCATTATTCTACCCACTTTTACACTCTCAAACCTAAATTTGCGTTTGCTACAGTAAAACGCAAATTTGCGTTTGTAATTTGCGTTTTTGGGTTTTTGCGTTTGAGTTTGGATTATGGTTGGAGAGAATTTACACCATATATTGAGTTCGGGTTTGGGTTTGGAGTACGGTTGGAGTTGCTCTAATACCATTCTTCCTTGCAGCTAACTCCCAATGCCCCGCTCTTTGCCCACTTATCCTCCAAATCATTTCGCTCTCTCAAAATGTGTTGTATGTGGACTCCCCCTACAAAATGTTTCACTGCCAATATTGGAACCGGCAGATGATGGAACCTCCATGGCGCTGCTTCCGGTTTATTAAGCCAACAGACCATATTATATGAATCACTTTCAAAAATCAACTTCGGTAGTGGGAATGTAGTATTGGAGTAGTACTGTTTAGCACAAAAAATATAGTACTGTTTTTTCTTGGTTTACACTCGAGAGTGAGATTATCGAAATTGTCTTTACACCATATACGATGATTTTAAGAATTTATCGTTGGTTAATTAAACAAATTCAATAATATTTCAAATTTCAATAAACAATTCACTTTACTTTCAAATATGAAATGAAACTGCAAATCACTTAATTTTTTTTAGGAGTCATTGAAGGCCTGAGAAATGGGTGGTGGGAGCTCATACCACACAATTACAAAGGGGAATAAAAAGGAGGGATAGGGGGCCGGTGGGAAATCAAAACTCAAACCTTCTATTGGAAGTCAAGGAACTTAACCACTTGGGTTAAGTCCTCGTTGAGTACTACTCCCTCCGTTTTTAAAAAATATTAATGTTTGTATAGTAAACACTATTTATTGAGTAACTTTGATTCGACTTTTTTACACAGTTACATAAGATAAAACATAGTGAAGTAAGATATTGTTAGATTCGTGTAATCACGTAGTTTTATAATGTTAAAGTTTTATAATTTTTTATTTTATAAAATTTGAGATATTACTCTTTAAAAACGTGTATTGGATTGCATGAAAACAAGGAATGGTAATGTTAGGTCCGTTTGCGTGGATAACCAATTAAGTAGTCCTGAAAACTAGTTCAAGCACCTTTCGTGGACACGTTAAACAGTTTAAGAAATTAAGCAGCGGAAAGTAAATAAACTGTAAAAATAAAGAACTCAAGGTTTGTTGACCCAGTTCGGCACAAGCCTACATCTGGGGGATACCAATCCAGGAGATTCACTAATTGTTTTGGTTTGATCCTCGATCTAAACAATAGTGAATTGTTTCGCCCAACTCCAATCACCAAGCGGACTGAATTGTCAGACCAAGACACTCCCCCTGTCTTGGTGAAGATCTCCCCGACCTTGCTTCAATCCCTTGAAGGTTCCTCCTTCAAGTTTGCCCTTGGTCGAAACCTGTTGGCGACTCTCATTGATCTTTTCAGTTAAGCTCTTGAGTTTGACGACTCCTTGAAAGCCTTGATTGAATCCGTCTACTTCAATCAAGCACACAGTAGCACTCTATCGATCAATCCACCCAAGGAAGTGTTGATCGGATTTCTTCCTTCGAAATGATAACTCGCGAACACGGAAGGAATATGATTCTCTCTTCACAAAAATACTCTCGATTACTCAAGTGTGTAAGTCAATTCATTCAGCGCCCGGATCCATTCCTTGGCCGCCCTATTTGAAGAGAATCACATTGTCTCTATTCTAAGGTAGAAGATCTTCTTTCCATAAATGCACGGATCCTTAGAATAGAGTTGCCCGAATTAAGAGATTTTAGTTTCCATACTCCGTGTGCAAGATCAGCTAGCCGTTGGAGGATCTTCATGAGTATATTAGCCAGCTCTTCTTCCTTTACTTAGTTTGTCTGTTGTTGACGTGGTTGGTCCAACAAAGTAGTTCAGACATCGGTTGTGAACACATTTGCTCAAAACTGGTTACCAACAATCTCCCCCTTTTTGGCAGAATGTGGGCCAGTACAAGAGTTGATTCAACCGATGTCTAAACAATTGACACAAGAACAATGATGTTGAAATACTTCCCATTGAAACCCAACCACCAATTACAATGGTTCCCAATTCAAGACAAACTATACTAATGCTCCGTACAAGATAACCTATCACATATTCTAGGAGCATTCAAATTAAAAGTAAGCACATGGCAATAATCATAAAATAAAGCATGTAAGATCACAATTCAATTATTACAGGCCATTGTGCAGTTGTCCAGCAAAAACAGTAGTTTACAAAAGTAGTTCAAACAAAAAAAAATTTACCCTTCAGGAGAGACTTTCTTCCACCAGGCTGCCCCATGTCGATTGTAGTGCATACCAGAGGAACCGATCAACGGCTACATCAACTTAACTCCCCCTCTGGCGCACATTTTGCCCAAAAAGGGCATGTCACTCAGACTCCTCAGAGGAATCCTCAGCCGAGTCGCTGGACTCCTCTGCTGGATTGGTATCCAAATCCTGTTCATCATCAGACCAAACATCAGGAAGCTGTCTGAACAGCTTTTCAGCAGCTTGGACACGACTGTGCACTTGAGCCTCCAGCACTTTGAGGTGGTTGATGTGGTCTGTGAGTTCATCTCGGAGCATGGAGAAGGCGTCTTTAGCAGGGATCCTCCCTCCTGGTCCAACCAAGTCTGGCTTCTTCTTTGCAAGATTTGAGGAAAGTTTAAAGTCGGCAATGTCCTCAGGACGATCTGCTTGCTCCCAAGAATGTGGAGATGCTTCAGGTACTCAGATATGAGGCCAGGAAAGGGAAGAGTGGTGTTGTACTTCCTTTTGATTGTGCCCGCAAACGCCAGCATTTGTTCGAGCACAAGGGCTCCATAGTTGATCTCGTACTTCTGGTCTATGGCAAACAATAATTTACACATGCTTTTTGACACAATAGAGTGGTTAGCAGTGGGCATGATGTTGTGTGCACATAATTTGTAAAGCAGTGAAAACTTTTGAGTTAGGACACCAGCACTTAACGCCTTTCCTTGAAACTTTTTCCCTTCAACTCCAGTGAGTGTTTCAGCAATAGTATTCATAGGGAACTTGGCACTTCGAGAATAAACAGATTTCAGATGAGTTCGTGGTACCTGGAGAAACCGGTTCAGTGCTCTAGCTTTGAGAAACAGTTGGCCATGTGCATAACTGAGTTCGAACCAAGGGCTTTTGGAGTTCAGGACATCAGAGCTCAGGTTTGCATAGAAATGCCTAACTAGCTGTCCCTTATATTGCTTGATCTCCGTTCCCTAGAATAGAAGAGATCTGTCTTCCAGGTATTTGTGCCATCCCATTTCCTCATACCGCACAGCTACAAATCTGATCTCAGGGTGCACCTTCATCCTTTCCAGAACAGTTGAGAAGTATTGCTCGGACCCTACATAGTAGAAGGCAGTTGATGTGGCGTTTTTGAAACTTTTGACAAGTTTCATTAACACGAGCATTTTCTAAAATTATACCAGGTTAGATTTATTAAATGAAAAGCGTTATGATTCACGGGAAAGGGTTTAGGGATACATCAAGATTATTAGTCTTTTTATTACTCAAGTGTGGTGCTTTGGTTTCAAATGGCGCTGTGGTCCTCTCTGTCATGAAATGTTGACAAATCTCATGGCATAGCCGGGATAGGTTGACCTTCAGCCTGTCACACTGAGGATCCCCGGCAAATATGCCATGATACTTCTCATCAATTCTTGCCATAAGATTTCCTGCCATGAAACTTTTGGCTGGTTCCCACTACATGAGTATTTTCCGAAAAATCATGGTCCTGGTTTAGGTTTTATTTAACGAAACCAATTTATGATGGCGGTGTTGTGATTAGGGATATATTTATACGTAGTCATGTTTTTAGTGCTCGTGTTTAAGAAACTGTGCCCCCGAAAGCGCACGGTGTCAAAAATTGCAGTAATTTATAGTAAGACCGGATCGTTCACTGGAGGATGTGCGATGGAAGCAGGGCCCACGTCATTTACTAAGATTTTCCACTCGGTACTCGATTCAAGTGTGTGAAATGACTAACAACTACTTGACAGAATTTAAACTAAGCTATGAAAGCACTTAAAACAAAGCAGGCAGAATTATTCTAGAAAGCGAATTAAATTTAATCTAAGAAAGCAATAAAATTAATCTAAGAAAGCGATTAAGATTATTCTAAGAAAGCAGATTTAAAATGAGACAGAAGAGACAGGAAGAAAAGAATAAAGGTTGGACAAGATTCAGATGAAACACAGTCAAACTTCCATTTTAATACACAGATCTTAGCTTGGGATAATCCTTCAGTTAGCTAACTCTCATGCTCTCTATACCATGTTCCCTTTAACAGACAGGTACTTACAGTAAGAGGTTACATGCTCTTAAGACAGCAAAATCTAAGATACCACAGACTCACAACTGCCCTCACACGGCCGTGTGGAGGCATGTTATTCATCTGTGGTGGACAAGCAACACCTGACAAATCATTTATTGAAGTGGCAAGTACCGCTATCATTCCCCCATGTCACACCCGAAGATTCAAATCAAACCCTGAACTATCCCTTAACTCTCAATTCTAGTAGCAGTTACACAACTCTCAATACAACCGAGTGACCTCTAACAAAAGCATTTAAAAGAAAGCGATAAAGAAAGCATTTAAAATCCTATCACTCGGAGGTTTTTGAAAGTCTGACCCTGGTAGTAAAAGAAAGCCACACATTCTGTGAATTTGGATAAAAACCCACTATCTGTGAATTGCCTCAAATGACAGATAGTGAATTTCAGGTGGGATGATTTTTAGATAGTGAATTGCCTCAAATGACAGATGCCGCCGTCATCTCAGACTCCACTATCTGTGAATTTGGATAAAAACCCACACATTCTATTACTGCAATAATTATTAGATAACATTGGCACATATCATCTAACATTACTACAGCTCCAGATTCAGGTTTGAAATTAAAATAAAGAAAAGAAAACTGTATCCAGATGAGAGTCAGCTGAGCAGCTATTATAATCCCGGAGGGACGAACCGCCAAGGCTTCCACAGACCACTATCCGGACCATGCAAAATAACAACTAGTAATTAATATACAGATCACGAGCTAGTTATCCGTGTGGGAATACCCGCCAACATTAATCTGATATATTCCTTATTAGCTGTTTCACACATCACGGAAAAGACAAAATAAATAAAAGAAAAATATTTTTGGGTCATCTTGCATGAGAGACATTGGTTTCTCATGCAAGGGTATGGAATTAAATCCATAATCACTCTTTATGTCTAAATAATCACTCATTCCATAATTAATTAATTAATTACAGTCCGGATTATATACTTAGATCATTAGAGTTTAATCATTTGTAGAAGAATCTTTTAATGGGGAATTGAACAAAGTTCTTTATATCAAATTGATCGTGGGTTGAGATCATTGGATCTCAACCTCAAAATATTAATATAAAGGTTCAATTGATTAATGGATTGAGATGAAGAATGAACACTTGGCAAAAAGGTGCCACCTTGTCGCGATGCAGAGTTTGTGTCGCGGAGCGTGGCTCCGCGACAAAGGTTTCGCGACAAAGGGGTGGGAAATAAGAGGAATGGAATTTTGAAAATTTAGGGTTTGCTTTGTCGCTAAGTAAAGAAAGTTGTGTCGCGGAACGTGGTTCCGCGACAAGGGCATAGCGACAAACAGGTTGAAAATTGGACAAGGCATAATTCTTGTCGCGGAACAAGAGGTTTTGGCGCGGAACGTGGTTCGGCGACAAGGTTGCTTCGCGACAAAGCCCTTCCAGAATAAAATCACAAGTATTTGGGTCCTTGGTCGCTAATCAAGATTTTGTCGCAGAACGTGGTTCCGCGCCAAGGGGTGTTTCGCGACCAAGGGTTTTAAAATAATGGTCAACAAATGTTCTTTGGCACCTTTGTCGCCAAAGCACCATTTTGTCGCGGAACGTGGTTCCGCGACAAGAGTTGTTCCGCGACAAAAGTGTGTCCAGTACACATGTCAGAAAAGTAAGGTGGAACAGTGGCATGCATTATGTGTGATCTCACCCATTTCAGATTCAAAAGCTAAACTAAGCTCAAAATAACAAGACAGAATTTGAATCTAGCTAGAACATGCTTGAACATAAAAGAAACAAAACAAACTTAAAACTTAAGAAACCCTAATCTGAGCTTGATCACCCATAAGCATGCAACATTATCCCAAGAAAAAGTCACCAAGCAGTGACATTAAAATGCAAAACGAGGGTCAAATGACCCAAGGAAAACGAAAACAGTAAGATCCATGGGGTGTGAGACCCATTTCATGATTTTGGGACACAAATGGAGAATGTTTTCCCATATTATTAAACGGTGCTGTTCATACCCATGGTTTGGGTACCACAAACCCTTAAACAAAAGTTTAGGACAAGAACAAGGTGTAAAACTGGCTATCTAACCCAAGTGCAGTAAACTACTTCTAACTAGTGCATAAATTAAATAATACAAAAAAAATCTAACTAAACTACCCTAAACTAAACTAACTACTGAACTTCCCACTTGTCTTCAAGAGTGAGTATCTTCTCTAAAATTCTTCCCCCTCTAGCTCAAAGGAAACACCTCATATTTATAGAGGGGAAACCCTAAGCTCATGGGCCTTGATTTGAGCCCATTGTGTCTCAAGACATCACACACATCACAGCTTTGTCTCGGAGCACCAAGTTTGGTCGCGGAACACACTGCATGTGGCAAAGCTTCTCGACTGGGTCTTGTGTCTCTAAAAATGTATCTTGGTCGCGGAATGGACCTTTGTCGCGGAACAGCGCATCGCGACAAGGGTATCGCGCCAGAGGGCTTTGGCTGGTCTTCTTCATCTGAGCTTGCTTGGTCGCGGAGCGTTCCTTTGTCGCGGAACCATGCATCGCGACAAAGGGCTTCCGCGCCAAAGGTTTTCCTGGGCCTGCTGGATTGGGCCAGATGGGTCGAAAATATTCTTTTTGTGGGCTTTTCTATCTTTTTCCCATCTTTTTGTTTCCTTTTCTTTTTCTCATGTTTTTGGATTTTTCTAACATAAATATGTAATAAAATTACATATTTATGCCTTTTTCACACCAGCTTATTATTTTTACAATTATGCATAAATTAGTCCAATTCGACTGCTTTCTTACTTAATGTAAGACCGGAATGCGATCAAATGCCTGTTTAAGACACGGAAATGGATTGAAAATGATGGTCATTTCTGGCCATTATCAACATCCTCACATTTAATACTGATCGTCCCCGAGCAGTCAGAGTCAATGTTCCTAAGAACACGGACTCTACATATTCAATTCATTTTCGTGGCTTCATAAATCACATCCTTTATGGATTGGGATAAGACAATCAAAAATTACAAGCATTGAATTCCCTTGATTGCAGTGTTTAATGAAATGATACTTGCTCACTATATCGGGCCTACAAATCAAACATTATTATCAATCCTTCATGAACATCATGTTTGAAAGATGCAAAGATTAAAAATTAGAATTAAGGCATGACATGAATATTCTTAATGAAACAGAGCCTCACTTATAAGAGAATCGGAAAGATCACTCACTCTCAATTGGGGTTCAGTCAGTGAACGCTCATAATCAGTTTTAATTAAATTCTCCCATATGCTTGCAATCAGACCAACTCGCCACCGGCTCATTTCTTCAAATCGAGATCACGAGGTCTTATTTAAGGGTTATAACGGGGCGTACGGTTGTAACATTGGGTAGGAAAAGGAATTTATTGGGTTAAGAAGTGGCAAGAATTAATATTATCATAACATGGCATATTTTTATTTAAAAGTTTATGATCATCAATATGTTTTTCTTTCTTTTGCTTTTCTCTTTTCATATTGCATGACATTAGACTATGTCTAATTTGCTTTGTCATTTGCAATTTATTGATGTTGAATGAAATTCAACTTCTCTCTTTTTTTTTTTTTTGAATCGGTTTATTGAATACCGATTTGATGAATTCATGATCATAAATTTAATGCCTTGATAAAATTTATTCTTGCACACTTGGGTTTGAATTTTTTGGTCTTTTTAGAAGGCTTGGAATAATATAAAGGGCTTCAAAGAAAAATTAGGCTTAAAGGCTCAAAGTGGTTAATTCTAAAGGGAAAATATTTTTGGGTTTGGAATTCAAAAGAAGGCCAAAAATTTGGGTTTTTCTAAGTGCCTCGATCATATGCTCGATTTCGGGAATATGGCATGGTCTTGAATCGGTCCCAATCGCAAGTTCTAGTTTCCTTTAATCAAAATGATTCACACATCAAAGAAAATGAATGAGTAAAAATGACTCATGGCTCAAATCTCACAAGGTTGGGTTGATTCATGTCATACAATATTCTCAAATTTAATCGAAGCTTAATTCTAACAATTTATTCAATCAAAATCTCTAACATGCAGATTTATTACCCAATAAGCTGATCGCATCATTAAATTTTTATAGCTCAAAACCTCAGGAATTCATGTCATGCATGTTCTCAATTATATTATCCCAATTTAAAAGTTTGAAAATTTAATCACAAGCCTAAATTCAACATGTGAATTTAGAGCAATTTTATGCATATTTTTGCTGGTTATTTAATTGAAAGCAGTAAAGAGGCACTGCTGACATACTGAGTATGCCAACAGCATATTTTTGGCCTGACAGTCACTTATTCATCTCGGACTGTGCAGACATCTTTTCAAGAATAAAATTGTTTGGACTGCAAAATTCCAAAATTAAAACAGTGAATGATATCAATTACAAGAGATTTCATTGCAATCAGAACGATTTTGCACAAGGGAAATGAAATTCTCTTATATGATATTTACAATTATGCTCGATTGAAATGGCAATTACACGCTCAATCTGTTTTCTCTTCTGGCTGATTCGACGGCTCTGCGACACCTGATGGAGGTGGGGGTGGCTTGGGGAGTTGACTGATGAGTGCTTGCATCAGTGTTTCCATCATCTTGCGCTGCTTTTCTTCACTCTCCACTCTTTCTCTATGTATGCGCTCTTCCCTTTCCATCATCATTTGCCTGAATTCCGCCTCTTTCCTTTCCTTCTCCTGCTTCTCCTTCCGTTTCTCTTCCTTTTCTCTCCTACGCTCTTGGCGTTCTTCCTCTCTCTCCCTCCTTCGCTCCTCACGCTCCTCTTCTGCCCTTTTCTGCTGTCCCTCTTGGCTTGCCAAAATTACATCAGTCATGGATTTCATTCCCTCGAGCATAGATTGACTCATTCTGCTCACCATCTCAATCGTTTGGGACTCAGCAGGGAACTGAGATACGTTCTGGCTTTGAGGAGGCATCTGAGGTTGAGGTTGAGTCGGAGGTGGAATTGGAATCTCAGTCCGTTCTTGGTCCGCAGGAGGCTCCTCTTGAACATTTGAAGGTCCTGCATCAGCACAGGTGTTCTGTGTTCCCTTCTTTGTCTTGGGCTGCCTCTTTCGTTTTCTTGATGCCTGCCCACCCGATATGAAAGAGGATTGAGCGTCTGAATCTCCTCTGACGAACAGTTGGGGGAGAGAGTATCTGATACTCTCACACAGGGGGAGTCTCGGCACACTGATGGGTGGGTTCACTTTCACCACTATGTCACCCTCGAAAGAGCTCAGATCAACTCCCTGAGCTATGCAGATTCTCCTAATCAGATTTGGATAGCATAGCACCTGTCTATCCTTTATCCGGGTTATCATCACCTCGAATACATGCCTCCCTATATTTAGTTTTGCTCCGCTCCACATTCTTGCAAATCCCATTAGCACATTTCCAGATGTGGTGTGCGGATGCGAGTTGGGCCGGATCTTGGACATGTAGAACTCATAAGTTGGCATGAACTGTATCCGCAGCCATTTTGCATTGAATGTGTGTCCAGGGGCGGTCACGCTTGTCATGCTGTTAGCCAATGTTGCATACTTCGCATATTCACTCGTTTTGGCTCTCTTTGTCATGATCTCATCAGGGGGAAATTCACTTTGGATATCTGGAGTCCCGAAGAACTGATTCAGCCAGTCAGGTGCAATGTTAATCACTTGTCCACGAATCCATGTTGTTCTGGCATCTTTATCAATGTTGCAGAAGAATTCCTTTGTTAGTTCCACGAAGCCATCTTCGTCGTGATGCAGCATGAAGTTACCCCACTCTTGATTTCTGTAGAAAGTCTCAACAGTGGGGTGCGACAACGCATCGGGTCTGAACCCCTTATCTGGCACTATCATCTTCTGCAACTTCTTATACTTTTCTGCATTCTCTTTGTTGCCATTGAACTTGATCTGAACCTGTTCTTCACTCAGCTTTTTCTTCCCATATTCCTTTGAAACGCCCATTCTTTGCCTTACAGTATTTTCAGACCAAAACTCGACTGGTCGAATGGATCCGACAGACTCGTCGTTGCTCGTGTGCCAGTCTGTTTGATCGTCTCCCTCCTGTGGCTGGTCATCCCTTGGTTCAGCCTCATCTCCCCTCTGACTTGGCTCTCGCTCTCCATGAGCTGTTTCATCTCCGAATTCCTCCTCAACCTGTTTAATTACATGTTTCATCGTATTGAGTTCACAATTTACAGGCAAAGAAGATGTAGTTACATGAAAATTACGGTCATCAACATCAGTTGATACCTCCTCCTCCTCCCTAATTCTTGCAGCTCGTCCAACTGGACGTTGCAAAATAGGCGCCATCTGGTTCATGAATTCTTGCTCCTCCTTTCGAGCTTCTTCTTCCGAATCATTCCCATCTGCAGCTTCAGTCAAAATTCCTTGAACCTTTTCTTTAAGCGCAGAGGTCATGAGATGGTCGCCTGGCTGCTTTTCCAAGGTTTTGGCCAGTGCTACCGGATCTATGGAGTCTTGCGGTCCTTCTGACTGTTCAGGTTGGTGCGACGGGCCTTCGTGAGTGATGAATTCTTCAATTCTGGCCGTGCCCACGAGGGGATCAATCAATTGACCCACTTCTGTCTGATATCTGATTTGATTTGGCTTTTCTCCAGCATCAATTCTCGTTTCAATCTGTTCGTTGATGTTCTGTCTCAATTCTTTCCGAAGTGTCTCAGCACTACGAATCGAGGGGCCAGTCCATCCTGGTGGTTGTTCTTCTTTGATCTTCAATCCTTTTCCTTCGACTCCACCAGTGATCTTCAGTTCGAAATCTTCCTCATCACCCCGCTCAACCTCTCCAGATTTCCTGCTTTCCAGCTCAGCCTGCATCTTTCTGGCAGTTTCTTCATCCCTGGTCTGCTGGATATTCTTTCTGATATGCTCTTCCTCTGCAGCTTTCTTTTCCATTGCCAAGCGTTCTTCCTCAGTCAATTTCTCTACTCCCGAACCACCTGTTACTTGATCCAGCAAACCAGCTAATGCAAGTTCATCATTGTGCATTTTTCTGGCTAGCTCAGCATCGGATATCACCTGGTGCTTCTTTTTCGGGGGTGGTGGCGGCATCGGCTTTTTACCTCTGTCCTTGGGATCTGTGGGCTCTACCACTTTCCTGACAGTTGGCTCAGGTTCCTTGATCTCCACTTTCTTTTCCGGAGCTCTTGCTGGTTTATCCTTATCAGTGGACTTTATCAACCTTCTCCTTGTTCCCGGTTGAGGTGCTGGCTGACCTTCAGATGTAACAGTAGCGGTGGAGGTTTTCTCGGGATGTATGGGTGCCTTAGTGGTGGCAGGTGCTACAGCAGATGTTGTCATTTCAGTCTGAGCTGGCTGTACTGGAGTCCGGACTGCTTCTTGCTGCACCACTGGCTCGGACGTAGCAACTTTTTGTACTTCAGTCTGCCCTCTTGGTGGTAATGCCGAAGCTTGTACTGCTGGCTGGGTAGGCTGTGGGTTGGCTTCAGGGGGAGTGGAGAAGTATGCATCAATCTCAGCATCGGGATCCTCTTCCCTGTTTGGTTCACCCTCGTAGCCTAGTTGCTTCTCGGCGCGCTGTAAATAATCCTCAATGAAACTCTTTTGAGTGATTCTCCCCAGTTGGTCCTCCCAGTCCTTCTTGATCTTAGAGCAGAACTTACTCCGAACATTGTTGTTGTAGTGCAAGACCTTTTTCCCATTAGCCGTACTATTACAGTATTCAAGTGCAAACTTGTCCATTTCCATGATCAATTCCCAGTAGGAGTCCCTGTACTGATTCATCATGCCCCCTACCAGATCCTTTTGAATTCCTTCTAGGTAGGACATGTCTTCTGCTGAATCGTACGTGAGATACAATCCAGCCTCAGTTTTGGATAGCAAATTGAACTGCCTTTCATTTTTCCTTTTGGGTTTCCAGCCACCTTTGCGTATATCCACTTGCAGCTGGTCCCTTAATACTGCTATGTGCTGGGGAAATTCATCATCTTTGTTTGTTCCGTACCGTCCATACCTTCTATGTGTGAAGATGGTTTCAAGTACCTCATCTGCAGGTAATACTACTCCTTCTTCCAGAAAGGACTTAGTGATACTTGGATTGCCTTTTCCCCAGACAGTAGTCAAGTCGTCCCATTGATCGCGTGCATCCTTGATCATCTTCCTCATTGTGTTCAACAGTGAGGTGTTGCGGCTTTGTTCAAATTTCTCAGCATTTTTGAGGCGTTTGTACAAATTGAAGGTCAGCTCTCGGTGCCTGGCCCGAGCTAGATCTGTAATCCACCTCTGCTCCACTGGTCCTTTTGCTTCAAACAGATATGGATTCCATTTGAATGGAAATGCTTCATACATCATGATGGCCCCACTGTTGATAACCCTACTTAGATCCATATGTTTGTGTTCAAAGGCCATCCGAACTTGAGGATCTACGATCTGGTTAGGGATGATGATGTCAAAGTCAGCTATATTTGGATCTTTCATTCCTTTTTCCACATGCCGATTCCACACAGCCCTGTGCTCTTTGAACCTCAATTGGATGCGCTCATGGTGGACTTCAGGAGTTGTCTTTTCGTCTTGAGGGGCATGCCCCATCATCCTGATCCAAAACTTCTTTAGGAAGTGATAGTAGTCCCTTTCTATCGATGCAGCGACTATCGACCTTTCCTCTGGAGGAATATGCACGTCCCATCCCGGAGAAAGTTTCAATTTTTCGTCCGTAGTGTGGTCCAGAGGTACCTTGTAAACTGATTTGATGGCATCTCTTGCGTCCTTAATCTCTGTTCGATCAATTGAGGCCTGCTTGCCAGCAGCCTCATATGTGCAGTCAGGTAACCCGATGCCTGAGTGCACTACCAATGCATTCCTGAAAAAGGTCAAAGTGTTTAGATACATCCAAATTTTTATAAGTTTTCAAAGACTACTCAGGTGTGAAAATCAACATCCTCACATTTTGAGCTTTGCTAAGCTCGAAATGTGATTTAAGTGATTCAATCTTGAGTTTATTAAAAGATCCAAAGATAAGGTACTTATGCTTTAGGACCTAGAAGGAGATATCTTAATTGGACTATTGAGTCCAATCAAAAGGGAGAAATAAAAAAAATTAAAATGGTCATTGGACCAAAAATTCCTTTTTTAATGGGCCATTGGGCCCAAAAGTTTGTTTTTCCAATTTTATTAAACAAGCACGAGGCACTTGTTGAAAATGGAATGAAATGATGATGGTGGAATGGATGGCTCGAAAATGGAGTGTGCAATGGAGGCATGGCGGATTGGATTCGCTATTTCCGGATTGTTTGGACTGTCATTGGACAGTTAAAACGTTCAAGAAAATGCAAACACTATTTTTAATTTTTGAAAAGGTTGACTTGGTTTTATTTAATGAAAAGTGGGATGTGTGTGGTCCCATTTTTGGATTTTTGTAAAAAGGTAGCAGTTGAGGTGGCAAAATACTGCTACTTAACTCACACTTTTTAGTTCCATTGGGAACAAAAACACATTTGTCAACCCAAAATTCCTAGTACTATTTTTGTCTTTTGTGAAAATCCCTTTTTCTGAAAAGTGTGTGGTGTGCACCGAAACTGCCATATACACACCCACACTCCCACTTTATCAAATTGCAGTATATACACAACAGAGTACCAGCAGGGAAAACAACATTAAATGATCACAGAGGCATGCAAACAACATGAACTCTCAAAGCAAACCATCAACACATGATCATGCTTTTTCTCAACATAAGATCAAACTACTAACATGCTTCGAAATCTCAGCAAGAACGTCAAATTAATCATATCAGCATGCTCTCTACTAATCAACCCAACAAAAACACTCATGCTTTGCAAAACCGAGACAATCAATAACACCAAGCTATCCAGAGAAAAAAAAATAACCAACTGTTCATTGACATACAGATAAGGCTCAGATTTCTCAAATCATGAATGCACACAGAAGCAATTAAATGAGATAAAGACCGAGTTCCCTTTGGAAAGTGAATTATTCCTGTGAACACTAAAAGCTTGAAAAACCAACAATGGTGAGAATTCGCCAGTGCTAACTCCTACCTGCTGTCTGAGTTCTCTAATAGCCCTAACTTCTCAAAATCGAACGCCCCATACAAAATCGATCTTCCCCAACCCCAAACAAAAACACACTTCTTCCAAAACATGCTCGGCCAACTCAAGAAATCACAGCAATCCTCAAATAAACTAAGCCCACTTCAAGAATCGCCTAAAATCGAACTAAAACAGAGGGGATGAACATAAAACAGCCCTATTTACATAAATGGAAAAAGAAAAACAAGAATGGCAAAACAGGGGCCTGCGCGCACTCGCGAAATGCAAGGGAGAAGGGTTACCAGGGTTCGGCTTCCTTCGGGGGCGAAGATGAAGATGAAGGTTCCATTGGGTTCGCGAAAATTGGGCAGAGTAACGCCTGGAAGTGGTGGAAAACGAGTGCGAGGAACACTGTGGTGTTCTTCGGAAAAGGCTTTTGCGTACGAGCAGTTTTCGCAAATTTTCTAAGTGTGGGAGCGTGGGGAAGAAGAGGGAGGCGGAGAGGTTTAAATACTAATGGGCCGGTCGCGGAACCCTAGCCCATGGTCGCGGAACAGGACTACGCGACCAGGCTTGGCGACATTAAATCTGTCGCGGAGTGTGAGACTTTGTCGCGGAGTCATGCACCGCGACAAAATGGCGAGGAAGAATGGAGTGGTGTGCCCGTGTCGCGGAATAGGAGCTTTGTCGCGGTGCAGTGCTCCGCGACAAAGGCTTCCGCGACAAGGACAAACAGAGTTCAGGGGCGAGTAAAATTTTGTCGCGGAATTTGCACATGGGCGCGATGCTGGGCATCGCGACAAAATGATCACTCCGCGACAAGGACAAACAAGGTTTGATGATAAGGAGATCTTTGTCGCGGAGTGGCACTTGGTCGCGGAACGTTGTTCCGCGACAAGATGGTCATTCCTCGACAAACTTTTTGAATTTTCAAATTTTCAACGGATTGGGCCCGAGTGTGATATTGGGCCTGCGTCCATTTTATTTGAGTCGGACCTGAATGAATTCAGTCCGAGTAAATTCAAATCATTGGGCCATTATTTAAAATAATCTACTTGCATAAAATTAGGTTGGGTCAGTTCCATTTATCTGCAAGATTTATTCCGGATCTTAAATTTCTTTAAATTCCGAAAATAATTTCTCAGATTTGTGGAATTTTCCCAACCAAGAACCTGGTTTTCCTTGCTTTTTCTGCTCCTTCTTTTTGGTTGGTTCCGAATTTCCTGCAAGACAGATAAATACCCATTAGGTTAGGTTTTCTCCTCAGTTCAACATCCTCACATTTAGAGTCTTGGTACTCTAAATGTTCAATTAATCTTGAGGGTACTTTTTCTGTTCTGGATTAGATATATTACACTAAACTAGACTGATCTAAGCTAATCTAGGAGTAATCAGGAGTGTAATCCTCTTAATAAACGACGCTGCATCCTCCCCGGCAACGGCGCCATGAAACTTTTGACAAGTTTCATTAACACGAGCATTTTCTAAAATTATACCAGGTTAGATTTATTAAATGAAAAGCGTTATGATTCACGGGAAAGGGTTTAGGGATACATCAAGATTATTAGTCTTTTTATTACTCAAGTGTGGTGCTTTGGTTTCAAATGGCGCTGTGGTCCTCTCTGTCATGAAATGTTGACAAATCTCATGGCATAGCCGGGATAGGTTGACCTTCAGCCTGTCACACTGAGGATCCCCGGCAAATATGCCATGATACTTCTCATCAATTCTTGCCATAAGATTTCCTGCCATGAAACTTTTGGCTGGTTCCCACTACATGAGTATTTTCCGAAAAATCATGGTCCTGGTTTAGGTTTTATTTAACGAAACCAATTTATGATGGCGGTGTTGTGATTAGGGATATATTTATACGTAGTCATGTTTTTAGTGCTCGTGTTTAAGAAACTGTGCCCCCGAAAGCGCACGGTGTCAAAAATTGCAGTAATTTATAGTAAGACCGGATCGTTCACTGGAGGATGTGCGATGGAAGCAGGGCCCACGTCATTTACTAAGATTTTCCACTCGGTACTCGATTCAAGTGTGTGAAATGACTAACAACTACTTGACAGAATTTAAACTAAGCTATGAAAGCACTTAAAACAAAGCAGGCAGAATTATTCTAGAAAGCGAATTAAATTTAATCTAAGAAAGCAATAAAATTAATCTAAGAAAGCGATTAAGATTATTCTAAGAAAGCAGATTTAAAATGAGACAGAAGAGACAGGAAGAAAAGAATAAAGGTTGGACAAGATTCAGATGAAACACAGTCAAACTTCCATTTTAATACACAGATCTTAGCTTGGGATAATCCTTCAGTTAGCTAACTCTCATGCTCTCTATACCATGTTCCCTTTAACAGACAGGTACTTACAGTAAGAGGTTACATGCTCTTAAGACAGCAAAATCTAAGATACCACAGACTCACAACTGCCCTCACACGGCCGTGTGGAGGCATGTTATTCATCTGTGGTGGACAAGCAACACCTGACAAATCATTTATTGAAGTGGCAAGTACCGCTATCATTCCCCCATGTCACACCCGAAGATTCAAATCAAACCCTGAACTATCCCTTAACTCTCAATTCTAGTAGCAGTTACACAACTCTCAATACAACCGAGTGACCTCTAACAAAAGCATTTAAAAGAAAGCGATAAAGAAAGCATTTAAAATCCTATCACTCGGAGGTTTTTGAAAGTCTGACCCTGGTAGTAAAAGAAAGCCCCCAGTCAGAATGACCGGATGTGGATCAAGAATTCCCTATTCTCGGTGAACCGCTCGCAGTGTTCACTTCTCGTCGGGTGGTTATGAGATACAAACTAATGAAACAAACTAATAAATTAGTTCGTTCCGAATGCACTCACTCAGGACTCAAAAATAGGCTTTGGCAGAAGAAAATAGCAGTTGAGAGAATACTCAACCCTACCTTAGAAAATAACCAAGGCCCGGATGTTGTTCCTCTAGTGTTATCTATTACACCTTACCGGAATCCAAGTGGAATCTGACCCAGTGCAATATTTAATACAAGATTTCCAACAAACAGCAGTTTTGGAAAATAATAAATCTGAAAATCATTCCCTATCAGGTACTAGACCCTCAATTAAAACACAGATCCTTTCAGTCTAGGTGAGACCTAATCGTTGACTCTGCTTCTAATTTCCCAAAATCAACCCCCAGTCGGATATGAATTAGTCATAACTGTCGAATTTATCCCTTACTCAGATTCGGATTTTATAAAGGAATTTTTGTTGGAAATTTATTATGAAACATCTGATTTAAGTCAAGACTTCTATGTCCAAGGGAAGGATCCCAAAATAATATCGACCACAGTATCTACATAATAATATCATGCATAAATTTATAGAGAAGTGTAAAATAAGATAACCCAAAATATAAGGTGGGTTTAGACAGAATGTGAAACACAGAGATGAAATAGCCGGAGATGAGAAGAATTTATTTGGCTAAAAAGATGACAAAAATAATCAGGATGATCCGGACTGCAAACATCTGCTATCCAGGTTGAAACTTTTGACAAATTTCGTTAACACGAGTATTTTTCTATAAAATATATCAGGATTGAATTTATTAAAATGAAAAGAGTTATGATTCATGGGAAGGGGTTTAAGGATATATTAAGATTGTTACTCTTTATTACTCATGTGAGGGGCTTTAATTTCAAATGGCAATGTGGTCCTCTCTGCCATGAAACTTCTGACAAATCTCATGATACAACCGGGATAAACTGACCTTCAGCCTGTCACACTGAGGGTCCCCGGCATATGTACCATGATACTTCTCATGATTTCATGTCATGAGATTCCCTGCCATGAAACTTTCGGCAGATTCCCACTACATGAGTATTTTCTGAAAAATCACATTTTTATTTACTCGTGTTAAGAAACTGTGCCCCCGAAAGCGCACGGAGTCAAAAATTGCAGTATTTATAGTAAGTACCGGATCGTTCACTGGAGGATGTGCGATGGAAGCAGGGCCCACGCCGTTTACTAAGATTTTCCACTCGGTTACTCGATTCGAGTTTGTGAAATGACTAACAACTACTTGACAGAATTTAAACTGAGTTATGAAAACAATTAAAATAAAGCAGATAAAATTATTCTAGAAAGCGAATTAAATTTAATCTAAGAAAGCAATAGAATTATTCTAAGAAAGCGGTTAAGATTATTCTAAGAAAGCAGATTTAAAATATGACAGAAGGGACAGGAAGAAAAGAATAAAGATTGGACAAGATTCAGATGAAACACAATTAAACTTCCATTTTAATACACAGATCTTAGCTTGGGATAATCCGTTCAGTTAGCTAATTCTCATGCTCTCTATACCATGTTCCCTTTAACAGACAGGTACTTACAGCAAGAGTTTACATGCTCTTAAGATAACAAAATCTAAGATACCACAGATATACAACTGCCCCCGCGCAGAGGTATGTCATTTATCTGTGGTGGACAAGCAACACCCGACAAATCATTTATTGAGATGCCAAGTACTGTTATCCTTCCCCCATGTCACACCCAAAGATTCTAATCAAGCCCTGAACTATCCCTTAACTCTCTGTCCTAGTAGCAGTTACACAACTCTCAATACAACCGAGTGACCTCTAACGGAAGCATTTAAAAGAAAGCGATAAAGAAAGCATTTAAAATCCTATCACTCGGAGGTTTTTGAAAGTCTGACCCTGGTAGTAAAAGAAAGCCCCCAGTCAGAATGACCGGATGCGGATCAAGAATTCCCTAATCTCGGTGAACCGCTCGCAGTGTTCACTTCCCGTCGGGTGGTTATGAGATACAAACTAATGAAACGAACTAATGAATTAGTTCGTTCCGGATGCACTCACTCAGGACTCAAAAATAGGCTTTGGCAGAAGAGGATAGCAGTTGAAAGAATACTCAACCCTACCTTAGAAAATAACCAAGGCCCGAATGTTGTTCCTCTAGTATTATCCGTCACACCTTATCGGAATCCAAGTGGAATCTGACCCAGTGCAATATTTAATACAAGATTTCCAACAAACAGCAATTTTGGAAAATAATAAATCTGAAAATCATTCCCTATCAGGTACTAGACTCTCAATTAAAACACAGATCCTTTCAGTCTAGGTGAGACCTAATCGCTGACTCTGCTTCTAATTTCCCAAAATCAACCCCCAGTCGGATGTGAATTAATCATAACTGTCGAATTTATCCCTTACTCAGATCCGGATTTTATAAAGGAATTTTTGTTGGAAATTTATTATGAGACATCTGATTAAAATCAAGACTCCTGTGTCCAAGGGAAGGATCCCAAAATAATATCGACCACAATATCTACATAATAGTATCATGCATAAATTTATAAAGAAGTGTAAAATTAAATAACCCAAAATATAAGGTGGGTTTAGACAGAAGTTGGAACACAAAGGTGAAATAGCCGAAGATGAGAAGAATTTATTTGGCTAAAAAGATGGCAAAACGATTGGGTGGACTGCAAACATCTGCTGTCCAATTTCCCTCTCATTTGGATGGAATGATTTTCAGACAGAAAGGAATTCCAAGTGACGGTGACCGCCGTCATTCAGCTCCCTTTTATCTGTGAATGGGAGAAAAACCCACATATTTTCTTGTTGTAATAATTCTCAAATAATGTTGGTCGACATCATTTAATAATACTACAACTTGAATTCAGGTTTTGAAATTAAGATAAAGAGAATAAAACTGTATCCGGATAGGAGTCAGCTGAGCAGCTATTATAATCCCGGATGGATGAACCGCCAAGGCTTCCACCGGCCACTATCCAGACCATGCAAAATAACAATCTAATAATTAATATACAGACCACGAGCTAGTTATCCGTGTGGGAATACCCGCCAACATTAGTCTGTTATATCTCTTACTAGCTGTTTCACACATTACGGGAAAAGACAAAATAAATAAAAGAAAAATATTTTTGGGTCATCTTGCATGAGAGACATTGGTTTCTCATGCAAGGGTATGGAATTAAATCCATAATCACTCTTCATGTCTAAATAATCACTCATTCCATAATTAATTAATTAATTACAGTCCGGATTATATACTTAGATCATTAGAGTTTAATTGCTTGTAGAAGAATCTTTTAATGGGAAATTGAACAAAGTTCTCTATATCAAATTAATCATGGGTTGAGATCATTGGATTTCAACCTCAAAATATTAATATAAAGGTTCAATTAATTAATGGAGTGAGATGAAGAATAAAAATTTGGCAAAAAGGTGCCACTTTGTCGCGATGCAGAGTTTGTGTCGCGGAGCATGGTTCCGCAACAAGGTTTCGCGACAAAGGGGTGGGAAATAAGAGAAATGGATATTTTGAAAACTTAGGGTTTGTTTTGTCGCTAAGCAAAAATTTTGTCGCGGAACATGGTTCCGCAACAAAGGGGGTATAGCGACAAAGGGTTGAAAATTGGTAAGGACATAATTCCTGGTCGCGGAACAAGGATTTTGTCGCGGTACGTGGTTCTGCGACAAAGGTTCCGCGCCAGAGTCCTCCCAGAATAAAATTACAAGTATTTGGGTCCTTGGTCGCTAATCAAGGATTTTGTCGCGGAACGTGGTTCCGCGACAAGAGTTGCATCGCGACCAAGGGGTTTCAAAATTAATGGCAAGGCATAATTTTCTGTCTCGGAATAAAATTTTGTCGCGGAACGTGGTTCCGCGACAAGGGTGCTCCGCGACAAAAGCCATGCAGACAGAATGCAAGAATTTGGTCCTTTGTCGCTAAACATGGGTTTTGTCGCGGAACGTGGTTCCGCGACAAAGGTTGCATCGCGACAAAGGGTTTTAAAGTTTTATAAAAATTTTGGCAGCATAACGCCTAATATTGCATTGCGGGGGAGTGCGTTGTGATCCGTGGGATCACAACGGGAAAATTACGTTGCAACCCGTGGGGTTACAACGTGATGCAATACAATATAAGAGAAATGCAATTTTTATAGAATATGCATAACACTTTAATAACATCCCTTTTTAGATCTATCACACTAGACTAAAATAAAATAAAACAACAACTAAAATAAAAATAAAAATGCAAGCAACTACTAAACTAAATAGCAAGCTAAATCAAACAGAAACAAAATCTAAAAAAAAGAAGATAAACTAAGATAATAAACCTATCAATGGATGATATCAAGTGATTGTGCATTTTATTAATACTAAGAAAGCATTAAAATCTATCTAAATAAAAATTGGTCAAGTGACCCAAAAATAAAAACAAAGCAGTACACAAAATGGAAGAGAGGTCCATACACATTTTTGGTGGAACATTTTCTCAAATATCATCAAAAACCAAAAATGGTTTAAACGCACCCATTGATTAAGTGTTTCAAACCCAAAAGTACAAAATATAAAATTGGAAAATAAGATGAACACTAGCTACACTTATTTATTACAAAGCATAAATTAAACTAAGCTAAGATCTACTACATTGCATAAAAATAAACTAAACTACCTATCTAACATAATTTTTTGGAGAGCACAGTGGTGCCTCCAAAACAGTAAAATAAACTAAAGTGTAGCTAGGTTACTGTTCAAGGGGGTGAGAGGATATATTTATAGATGAGCAAAATTAGCCCTAGGCCCATTAGGCCCATTGTGTCGCTAAACAATTATGCCTTGTCGCGGAACAAATTCTGCTTAAGGACACACTTTTTAGCTCCAGGATGGCGCCCAGGAGAAGGCGGGAGTTCGAGGTCCAGGGGAAAAGACAAGAATTTTTGTGCTTGCGGGAGTTCCGGTCCCAGGAGCTTCCAACAGATTAGACATGTGGGGGTTTGAGAAGGGAATGGTCACGTGAGCTGCCTGTCTCTGTCGCGGTGTGGCTGTCTCGGGCGCGATCCACTTTGTCGCGGAACATGGTTCCGCGACAAAATTTTGTGCCTTGATTCTCCTCTCACAGTCTCGGAATAATTCTTGGGCGCGGAGCATTTTTCGGGCGCGGAGCATTTGTCGCGGTGTACACCTTCCGCGACAAATGTTTATTTTTTTCTCTCTCTCTTTATTTTCTTTCCCAGTCTCTCTCGATCCCATCTCTCTTTCTTCCCTCTTTCCTCTTTCTTTTCCTCTCTCCATTTCTATCTTCTTTCTTCCTCTCGTTTCTTGTTTCCAGTTCGTCTTCTTCATTTTCTTCTTCCTCCATCTTCTTTCTTTGTTCTAGCTTCTTCCTCCCCCAGTTTTCTTCTTCTTCGTGCCTCTTCCGTCTTGTTTTCTGTTTTTCTTCTCCATCCTTCTCCTCTTCGATTTCTGTTTCGTCCTCATTTCTTCTTCTTCTTTTTGCCCAAATCTGTGAGGGACCATGGGGGGGTCTCGGTTGGTGATGATGGCTGGATGGAGGCGAGCGGCGGCGGTGATGAGATCGGAGATGGAGGTCGCGAGCTGTGGAGCGGTGGCGGCCGGAGTTGGGCGCGGTGGTGCTCGATTTGGAATGGTGTTGGCGATGGCGAGTGGGAGAGCGGCTAGGCGGAATTGGAAGGGAAGGTGGTGGTCGATCGGAAAAGTGGTGGTGGAGGCGGCGGTTGTGGGTTCGGGCTTCGCCCCCTTTCTTTTCCTCTTCTTCTTTTGGTTTGGGATTGAAAATGGAGTTGGTGTTGGTGGAGATGGATGAGGGAGATGGGGGCTGTTGAGGGCGAAAATGGAGGAGATGGGATGGAGGTTGAGGCGGATTAGGGGGCTGTGTGCGGTGGTGGTTGTGGTTGCGAAAATGGTGGCTGAGGACGGAGATGCGGCGGCGCTCGAAGGATGAATATGGAATAGGTTGGTCGGAGTTGTCAAAATGGTGGCTGGAAATGGGTGGGACAGCGGCGGCCGTGGTTTCGCCGGAGATGCAGCGGCCGACTGGAGTTGGCGATGGCGACTCGCGGCGGCGAGAGGTGGTCGGATTTGGGGTTGATTTAATTTTGGGGAAGTGGACTGTGATGGTGGTGATGGTGAGCGGATCTCGCCGGCCGGCCGCGGCGGCGGCGGCATGGCGGCGGCGGCTGCGGTTGGGGTTTAGGGTTAGGGTTAGGATTAGGGTGTGGTTGGGCTTAGGTGATATTGGATTGGGCTTATGGTAATTGGGCTTGAAAGTATTGGGTCTGGACTGGATTGGACTCAAATAATTGGACCAACTTGACTTAATTCAACTGCAATTAATTGAAACAAAGGGATTAGTGGACCATTTATTATCTAAATTATAGCAGAAAACAGAATTAAAAGCAAACATAAAAATTAGAAATATGTACATCAAAATATAAAATAATATAATAAATAAGGATATTTGCTCCACTTGATATTTGTTTGTGTTCCGTTTAATGGATCCGTGTTCCACCAAACAAACACTATAAACCATAATTATCAAATGTGGAATTTTTAATATTTTTATCATGTTTTTGGATTTTTTAATATAAAATTACTGAAAATAACAATATTTTTGTATTTTTCAATACCAGCTTATTATTTATACAAATTTGCATAAATCTGTTAAATTCAACTGCTTTCTTATTAAAATAAGACCGGAATACGATCAAATGTCCATGTTTAGACACGGAAATAGATTGAAAATAATGGTCAATTTTGGCCATTATCACAGGTCCTGATCATTTCAGGTGGGATGATTTTTAGATAGTGAATTGCCTCAAATGACAGATGCCGCCGTCATCTCAGACTCCACTATCTGTGAATTTGGATAAAAACCCACACATTCTATTACTGCAATAATTATTAGATAACATTGGCACATATCATCTAACATTACTACAGCTCCAGATTCAGGTTTGAAATTAAAATAAAGAAAAGAAAACTGTATCCAGATGAGAGTCAGCTGAGCAGCTATTATAATCCCGGAGGGACGAACCGCCAAGGCTTCCACAGACCACTATCCGGACCATGCATAATAACAACTAGTAATTAATATACAGATCACGAGCTAGTTATCCGTGTGGGAATACCCGCCAACATTAATCTGATATATTCCTTATTAGCTGTTTCACACATCACGGAAAAGACAAAATAAATAAAAGAAAAATATTTTTGGGTCATCTTGCATGAGAGACATTGGTTTCTCATGCAAGGGTATGGAATTAAATCCATAATCACTCTTTATGTCTAAATAATCACTCATTCCATAATTAATTAATTAATTACAGTCCGGATTATATACTTAGATCATTAGAGTTTAATCATTTGTAGAAGAATCTTTTAATGGGGAATTGAACAAAGTTCTTTATATCAAATTGATCGTGGGTTGAGATCATTGGATCTCAACCTCAAAATATTAATATAAAGGTTCAATTGATTAATGGATTGAGATGAAGAATGAACACTTGGCAAAAAGGTGCCACCTTGTCGCGATGCAGAGTTTGTGTCGCGGAGCGTGGCTCCGCGACAAAGGTTTCGCGACAAAGGGGTGGGAAATAAGAGGAATGGAATTTTGAAAATTTAGGGTTTGCTTTGTCGCTAAGTAAAGAAAGTTGTGTCGCGGAACGTGGTTCCGCGACAAGGGCATAGCGACAAAAAGGTTGAAAATTGGACAAGGCATAATTCTTGTCGCGGAACAAGAGGTTTTGGCGCGGAACGTGGTTCCGCGACAAGGTTGCTTCGCGACAAAGCCTTCCAGAATAAAATCACAAGTATTTGGGTCCTTGGTCGCTAATCAAGATTTTGTCGCAGAACGTGGTTCCGCGCCAAGGGGTGTTTCGCGACCAAGGGTTTTAAAATAATGGTCAACAAATGTTCTTTGGCACCTTTGTCGCCAAAGCACCATTTTGTCGCGGAACGTGGTTCCGCGACAAGAGTTGTTCCGCGACAAAAGTGTGTCCAGTACACATGTCAGAAAAGTAAGGTGGAACAGTGGCATGTATTATGTGTGATCTCACCCATTTCAGATTCAAAAGCTAAACTAAGCTCAAAATAACAAAACAGAATTTGAATCTAGCTAGAACATGCTTGAAAATAAAAGAAACAAAACAAACTTAAAACTTAAGAAACCCTAATCTGAGCTTGATCACCCATAAGCATGCAACATTATCCCAAGAAAAAGTCACCAAGCAGTGACATTAAAATGCAAAACGAGGGTCAAATGACCCAAGGAAAACGAAAACAGTAAGATCCATGGGGTGTGAGACCCATTTCATGATTTTGGGACACAAATGGAGAATGTTTTCCCATATTATTAAACGGTGCTGTTCATACCCATGGTTTGGGTACCACAAACCCTTAAACAAAAGTTTAGGACAAGAACAAGGTGTAAAACTGGCTATCTAACCCAAGTGCAGTAAACTACTTCTAACTAGTGCATAAATTAAATAATACAAAAAAAATCTAACTAAACTACCCTAAACTAAACTAACTACTGAACTTCCCACTTGTCTTCAAGAGTGAGTATCTTCTCTAAAATTCTTCCCCCTCTAGCTCAAAGGAAACACCTCATATTTATAGAGGGGAAACCCTAAGCTCATGGGCCTTGATTTGAGCCCATTGTGTCTCAAGACATCACACACATCACAGCTTTGTCTCGGAGCACCAAGTTTGGTCGCGGAACACACTGCATGTGGCAAAGCTTCTCGACTGGGTCTTGTGTCTCTAAAAATGTATCTTGGTCGCGGAATGGACCTTTGTCGCGGAACAGCGCATCGCGACAAGGGTATCGCGCCAGAGGGCTTTGGCTGGTCTTCTTCATCTGAGCTTGCTTGGTCGCGGAGCGTTCCTTTGTCGCGGAACCATGCATCGCGACAAAGGGCTTCCGCGCCAAAGGTTTTCCTGGGCCTGCTGGATTGGGCCAGATGGGTCGAAAATATTCTTTTTGTGGGCTTTTCTATCTTTTTCCCATCTTTTTGTTTCCTTTTCTTTTTCTCATGTTTTTGGATTTTTCTAACATAAATATGTAATAAAATTACATATTTATGCCTTTTTCACATCAGCTTATTATTTTTACAATTATGCATAAATTAGTCCAATTCGACTGCTTTCTTACTTAATGTAAGACCGGAATGCGATCAAATGCCCGTTTAAGACACGGAAATGGATTGAAAATAATGGTCATTTCTGGCCATTATCAGTTTTCAGCATCAATGATCTCTGGTTCATGTTCTTCAGACGAGGATAAGATGATTTTTCTCTTCTTGGATCCAGTGGCTTTGGAAGACCCTTCAGGTTCAGAACGAGTCCGCTTTTTGGGTTCGGACTCCTGGGGTGAACGCCGTTGTGGAGTAGGCTCTCTGGTTTCTGGCTGGGTTACCGTTTCCTGCACAGTGACTGGTTCAGCATTGACGTCGACTCTTTCTTCAGATTCTTCCTCTTCGGAACCTTCTTCATCGGACTCTTCCTCCCCGCTTTGAGTATCTTGAGATCCCAACTCTTCGGACTGGTTGTCGGTGGGATTCTCCCCCTCAAGTGGTTCCTGGGCATCGATTTCAGGATGCTGAGAGTCTCCTCCGGACTCATTATTCTGGTCGTCTTCAGAGTCAGATGAACTCTCATCTTCTTCTTCCACCTGTTCAACCTCAGTGTGAACAACTTCTGTGTGAACTGGTTCTTCGGTCCTTGCGACTTGCTCTACTTCCTTCCTCAGTGCATGTTTCCGTTTCTGACAGGCAGTCCAAGCAATTTCTTTGGTGATTTCGTTCATAGCACAACCTCTTTCGTCATCACTGATGTCAATCATTGATTCATCTCCAGAACTTTCATCAGCATCCTCTTGAACATAGTCTGAGTCCAGTTCTTCCTCGTCAAGTGGTTCAGTGACAGGTTCGGACGCCTTTGGTGAACTAGTTTGGGTCGCTGTGGTAGTGATCTGCAGGGGTTCTTCAGGGGTTGATTCAACGGTGGTGACTGGTGCTGGGTTGGTCGGAACACTTGGCACAGTTGCTACCTTCTTTGCAGGGGTTTTCTTCTTTGGCTTTTCAGTGGACACCTTTGGTGCATCTTTTGATGCAGGTTCAACGGACTTGATGGACACTCCTGTCTCTGTCGCATTGTCATCGCCCAAGTTGGGGAGGTCAGCCAGGATTGCATCAATGGGTCCAAGTGCCATGGCTAGGTCAGCCTCAACTCGTTCACTGATAGAGGCGTTCTTCCTTGCAACTGCTTTCTCGCGGGTCTTTGAGGTTGAAACCGCCTTTCCTTTTGCTTTCTGTACCTCTGCTTCTTTTTGTTTCAAAGCTTTGGCTCCGCCTACTTCGGCTCGAATGTCGAGCGGATCCTGAACAGCCACAGTGGTACCCTTTTCTCCTGCAGTGGATGGAGATGAGGAGTGGAAAGGAACATCTACAAGAGATGGTGTCTCCGAGATGGTCTGTTCGATGATGGCTTTCTGAACAGCTTTGGCACGCCCTTTAGCACTGGATTCCTCAGGGGATATAGCTTTCTTGCTTCCTGCGGTTGATGAGGGAGTAGGGCCTTGAGTTTTGGAGCTCTGGCTTCCTCTTGTCTTCACCATGGTTGCTGAAAGACAAACTTTTGGCAAGAACAAGTGAGAGTGTATGTGTGGTTAGAAGAGAAAAGCCGAGAGAAATTTTTGAGAGAAGAGTAAGTTTGTGAGATATGAGAATCCAATCAAATAGGGAGGTAAGGTAGCGGTTATGAGGGAAACTTCCCTTAATTTGAATATGGAAGGTGAATCACGGTTCCCAAACATGGTCATGATCACAAATTTGAATTTTGGTGGCTATTAACCGTTCCCGCCGTCAGACGTGCCATGATGAGATGTCAAATCAAGGTAATTGATTCTTTCTTTGTTTGAATTTAAATGAGAGATGGTAACTTCCCAGGTACGGAGATCCTATGGAATATGCTTAATAAGATGGTTAGAAAACATAATTTAGGTAATAAAATATAAAATTACACAAAATATGGAAATTGCAAAAATAAAAGAAACTTATTCCATAATTTTCGGGATTTTTATGTGAGTGCATAGTCCGAGATCTCTCCTCAATTTTTCGAATCTCTCCCGATCAAGAGCCTTAGTGAAAATATCCGCATGTTGCTCAGTAGTTCCGACATGTTGTAGGGACACTATTCCTTCTTCAACAAGATCCCTTATGAAGTGGTGCCTAAGGTCAATGTGCTTAGTTCTTCCATGTTGAACTGGATTCTTTGAGATGTTGATCGCGCTCATGTTGTCACATAGTATAGTGAGGACTTCTTGACCAATCCCATAATCCAGCATCATTTGCTTCATCCATAGCAATTGTGCACAACAACTTCCAGCTGCAATGTATTCAGCTTCGGCAGTTGAGAGTGAGATAGAACTTTGCTTCTTGCTATACCAACTCACTAAGTTAGTTCCAATGTAAAAGCATCCTCCTGTTGTGCTTTTTCGATCGTCCGCATCACCTGCCCAATCTGCATCACTATAACCAAGTAGTGAAAGATTAGATGCTTTAGAATACCATATACCAAGATCACTAGTCCCTGAAACATATTTAATCACTCGTTTGACAGCTTTCAGGTGTGACTCCTTGGGATCGGCTTGGTAGCGAGCACACACTCCTATTGCATAGCTTATGTCAGGTCGACTTGCAGCTAGGTATAGAAGGCTTCCAATGATGCTTCGATAGAGTTTCTGATCAACACTTTGACCACTGGGATCTTTGCTCATTTTATCATTCGTCCCTGTAGGAGTTCGGACAGGTTTGCTGGACTCCATACCAAACTTCTTTACAATGTTTCGGGCATACTTTGTTTGGCTTAGAAATATTCCATCTTTCTTCTGAGCAACCTGCAAGCCAAGGAAATAAGTTAGTTCCCCTACCATGCTCATTTCGAACTCCTTACCCATTAATTCGATGAAATGGTCTTTGAGCACATGGTGAGTTGATCCAAAAACAATTTCATCGACGTAGACTTGAGCAATGAGGATTCCTTTGTTTTCTCTTTTGATAAAGAGAGTCTTGTCCAAGCTTTCTCTTTCGAATCCATGTTCAAGCAGGTACTTGGAAAGCCTTTCGTACCAAGCCCTAGGAGCTTGTTTCAATCCATAGAGTGCCTTGTTTAGCTTGTAGACATGTTGAGGATGATGGGGGTCTTCAAACCCTTTAGGCTGTTCTACGTACACTTCCTCATTCAGCCAACCATTTAGGAAGGCACTTTTGACATCCATTTGATAAAGCTTGAATCCTAGCGAGCATGCGATGGACAGTAGGAGTCGGACTGCTTCAAGTCTTGCTACAGGCGCAAATGTTTCACTGAAGTCGACACCTTCGACCTGGGTGTAACCCTTAGCAACTAACCGAGCTTTGTTCCTTGTAATATTCCCTTTTTCATCACTTTTGTTGCGGAAGATCCACTTGGTTCCGATTATGTTCTTGTCTTGAGGTCTTTCAACTAGGGTCCAGACTTCATTTCTTTCAAACTGGAGTAGTTCATCCTGCATGGCATTTATCCAGTGTTCATCTTGAAGAGCTTCTTCAACTCTGGAGGGTTCGATCTTTGAAGTATAGCAGTGCAAGCCCGCTAGCTCTTTAAAGTCGATCTTTTTCCCTCGAGTCTTTCTCCTTTCATTTACTTCACCAATAATGTCTTCAGGGTCATGATGCTTGTGAATGCGTCCATTTAGATCCTTTTGAGGTTCTGCTTCTTGTGACAAGGTGTCCATGGTTGGTGTTTGGACTCTTTTGGTGGACTGGTCATCAGACGGTGGAGCTGCACTATTTTGATCATCCTGACCACTAAGAGTTTCATCATCATGAGGTGGAACATCCTCTTTGCTGGTCACATCTTCTATGGTCGCATTTGTGGACTCCAGTACTTTCCTTGTTTTAGGAAGATATACTCTGTATGCACGACTTGTGGTAGAGTATCCCACAAATATTCCTTCATTACTTTTTTCTTGAAACTTCCCAACATGTTCCCTGTCATTTAGAACAAAACACTTGCTACCAAAAATATGGAAATATGTAATTGAGGTCTTTTTACCATTCCAAATCTCATATGGAGTCATAAGAGAGTTTGGCCTTAAGTAGACTCGGTTTATGGTGTAGCATGCTGTGTTAACGGCTTCGGCCCAAAGAAATTCAGTCACTTTCTTTCAATTGAGCATCACCCTAGACATTTCTTGTAGAGTTCGATTTCTTCTTTCGACTACTCCGTTTTGTTGAGGCGTTTTTGGTGCCGAATATTCATGCTTAATTCCATGTGTTGCACAGTATTCCTCAAAGAATTGATTTTCGAACTCTCGTCCATGATCACTTCGAATACGTTTCACCTTGGTGTCCTTTTCGGTCATGAGTCGATTGCACAGTTTCTCGAAAGCTTTGAATGTGTCGCCTTTTTCCCTGAGAAAATCTATCCAAGTGTACCTGGAGTAATCATCAATACATACAAAAATATATTTTTTACCTCCCAAACTTTCAACTTCCATTGGACCAATAAGATCCATGTGCAGTAGATCGAGACACTTGGTTGATCCAGGGTGTTCAGACAGTTTGTGTGAACTCCTGTGCTGTTTATTCTTGGCACATTCGTTGCAGAGAACTGCATTTGATTTTTTGAATTGAGGATGACCTTTGACTGCCCCGGTTCTGCTGAGTTTGATAAGATCTTTGAAGTTGAGATGTCCAAGCTTTTCATGCCACAGTGTGATGTGATCTTTTCCTGCAGCTGCACCAAAATTGCAAGTTTGAACAAGATGATAGCAATTATTTTTAGAGCGCAAACCTCTCATAATGCATTCTTGATCTTGATTGAGCACTTGACAATCTTTCTTGGTAAACTGCACCACAAGGTCCTCATCACATAACTGACTGATGCTTATCAAGTTAGCTTGGAGTCCATCGACAAGGAAAACAAGAGAGTTCCTTCGAGCCATTGTTCTCAATGGTGCCTTGTCCAGCTAGGGTACCCCTTTTTCCATCTCCAAAAACAACGTATCCTCCATCAATCTCTTTGTAGTGTTTGAGCAGACTCCTTTCACCTGTCATGTGTTTGGAACATCCACTGTCGAAGTACCATACTTTGTCCGCCACAT
Organism: Hygrophila difformis; assembly: GCA_030278955.1. NCBI lineage: Eukaryota > Viridiplantae > Streptophyta > Magnoliopsida > Lamiales > Acanthaceae > Hygrophila > Hygrophila difformis. The sequence goes on from JAOANR010000003.1 coordinate 57,738,524, forward strand.
TCTTCTTTTGTGAAAGAAAGGCAACTTGACATTTGTTCTGAATTTTAGGAACCCATTCGCACTTGATGGAGATCAGCTTCATCTTGATTTTGTCATTTGGCCAGGTAATAGGTTTTCCTGTTTGTAGATCTCTTACCAAGATCCCACAGTTCTTGGTTTTGTGGCCTTCAAGCTTGCAATAGTCGCATCTGAGTGGGATTGGAGGTGGTGGTCTTCTTGTCCATTTGTTTCTTCCTTCAGGATGGAATGATTTCTTGATAGTTCGGGGTTCACTTAGCATTCCCCCGGACACAAACTCGCTTTTCTCCTCTTGAAGTTGAGGCTTGATATCCCAAGCCTTGTTTGTTGTTGCTCGGCCTTCCCATAGCAATTACATCATCTAACTTGGCTTTTCCTTTGTTTAGAGCCGCCAGAGTGCTTTCTGCCTTGGCGAGTTTGTCTTGAACTTCGACGAGTTCTGTGTGAAGAGCGTCTTTCTTTCCAAGCATACTATAGTACCATAGTTTATAGTCAACTTTTTCAACCTCCAGTTCCTTGTTCTCTTTCTGAAGCTCAGCATTTTTCTCACGTAGTTCGTTCACCAGTCCAGACAGTTCTGTGGACGCCTTTTCAAGTTCCTGATTTCTGCTTGTGAGACTCTGGAGTTGTTCCTTTAGGCTTCCATTCTCAACATGTAATTCTACTGATTCAGCAATGGATATTTCCAGTTTCTCGAAAGTTTCTTCATAGAGATCATTAAGTTTACTGATGCTCTCATCTTGATCCCTAGCAAAAGAGTGAACCATGTTAGAGGAAACCATATTGACTGAGTTGGTGCCCATACCTGCCTCGGGTTCATCATCACTATCAGAATCCCATGTGCCGATGAAGGCTACTCCATAGTTTACACCATGTTCATTAGAATCCTTCTCATCTTCAGAGTCACTGAACGTTACTTGATAGGATTTGCTGGACTCCTTTGGTCTGAGATTGGCGCAGTCTTTTTTCATATGGCCTCTTCCCCCACATTCAAAGTAGATGATCTCCTTGTCGTCTTCAATCTTTGAAGATTTTGGTTTATTTTTGTCGAATGACTTCGAACCTTTCTGAGTGGATTTTGAGTTTGATGTCCCGGCATCCTTTTTCATGGATGAGTTGAACCTAGATCTTCGGTTCTTGATGATCTGGTTTAGTCTTTTGGACAGCATGGCCAATTCTTCTTCGTCACTAAAGTCATCATGATCTTCCACGGAGGAGTCATCCACATCCTTGGTCACGGATTTGAATGCCACTGGTTTACTTTTGGTCCTGGGACAGTGATCCATTTCCCATGATTGTAGGATTCCCATTAGTTCATCAACCTGCAATTTATCAAAGTCTTTGTATAGTTCAAGTGCGGCGACCTTTGCATTGAACCTTTCCGGAAGCGTCCCAATGATTTTTCCTACAATGTCCTGTTGAGAATACACTTTGCCAAGCTGAAGAGCTTGGTTGGTTAGATCACGAATGCGACCAATATATTGGCCGACTGACTCATTATCATCCATAGAGATCTTATGAAATTGTGCATCGAGAGTAATGATTCTAGATTTCTTTACCGGAGCCATACCCTCGTAGGTATTGGCTAAAGTAGTCCAGACATCGTATGCGACCTTACATCCAGCGATGAGTCTGTATTGATCCTTTGTGAGAGCATTGTGAATTGCATTCAGGGCTTTGGAGTTCTTTGAAGCGGCAAGCTTCTCGGCAGCAGTCCATTCACTTCTTGGTTTGATGGTTTTTACACCGTCTTCTTCTTTTACTGGAGGAATGTATTGGTTTTCTACTGCATCCCAAGCCCCTTCATCCAGAGCAATGAGGAAAGCCTCCATTTGATCTTTCCAGTATGCATAGTTTGATCCATCGAGCAATGGTGGTCTGGTTACAGATCCGCCTTGGTTTTCCATGCTTCTTTGTCTGGATCTCGCTTTCCAAAGCGTGTGGCTCTGATACCAATTGTTAGGTCCGTTTGCGTGGATAACCAATTAAGTAGTCCTGAAAACTAGTTCAAACACCTTTCGTGGACACGTTAAACAGTTTAAGAAATTAAGCAGCGGAAAGTAAATAAACTGTAAAAATAAAGAACTCAAGGTTTGTTGACCCAGTTCGGCACAAGCCTACATCTAGGGGATACCAATCCAGGAGATTCACTAATTGTTTTGGTTTGATCCTCGATCTAAACAATAGTGAATTGTTTCGCCTAACTCCAATCACCAAGCGGACTGAATTGTCAGACCAAGACACTCCCCCTGTCTTGGTGAAGATCTCCCCGACCTTGCTTCAATCCCTTGAAGGCTCCTCCTTCAAGTTTGCCCTTGGTCGAAACCTGTTGGCGACTCTCCTTGATCTTTTCAGTTAAGCTCTTGAGTTTGACGACTCCTTGAAAGCCTTGATTGAATCCGTCTACTTCAATCAAGCACAGAGTAGCACTCTATCGATCAATCCACCCAAGGAAGTGTTGATCGGATTTCTTCCTTCGAAATGATAACTCGCGAACATGGAAGGAATATGATTCTCTCTTCACAAAAATACTCTCGATTACTCAAGTGTGTAAGTCAATTCATTCAGCGCCCGGATCCATTCCTTGGCCGCCCTATTTGAAGAGAATCACCTTGTCTCTATTCTAAGGTAGAAGATCTTCTTTCCATAAATGCATGGATCCTTAGAATAGAGTTGCCCAAATTAAGAGATTTTAGTTTCCATACTCCGTGTGCAAGATCCGGGCAGAAGATCAGCTAGCCGTTGGAGGATCTTCATGAGTATATTAGCCAGCTCTTCTTCCTTTACTTAGTTTGTCTGCTGTTGACGTGGTTGGTCCAACAAAGTAGTTCAGACATCGGTTGTGAACACATTTGCTCAAAACTGGTTCCCAACAGGTAATATTTTTTTGAATACGAAGGAAGTAGTATTAAAGAATAGTATATTCAATAGTATATTCTATTGCGATAAATAAATGGAAAAGAAAAAAGAATAAAAAAAAAGAACGAACGTGATCCCATAACTAATTAGGTGCTAACTAATTATGTGTGGGCATTTTCTGAAGCATCGAGAACTCAAATGAAACATCAAACTAATGTTATTACGTTTGATTACGTACACCTTTAATTTACATAAGTATTCACTTCAATAAATTAATGGTAATGATTGTCACTTCCAATCCGACAACTGAGATTTATATTGCATCCCGGGGGCTTTGAAGAAAGGCTGATATCAAGGCGACGCCACAGGACGTAGTAGTAAGAATTTTGTTCAGTATTCGGAATGGAGGCTTCTAGTCCACCAGGTTGATTGGCACAGATGTTGTGTGTGAAATTTTATTGAGATGTCCATATTGAGCTCACTACCTTTATCCCTACTTTGGATACTGGGTTACTTAGTTTATATGTTGTACTTCGAAAGTTTGGACTCGGGAGGAATAAAATGTCGTTTGTTCTCAAAAAAAAAAAAAATCAATGGTAATGAATAAATGAAATACTCACAATACGTCCCCCGAAAAAAATAAATCACAATATGTTAAATAAGTAAATATGTTAATTGATAATTCTTAAAAATGGTAATATACAATATTAATATTACATATGTTATTATAAATACTAGTATTATCCCACCCGCCAATAAAAAATTCGAATTTAACTAATAACATTATTCGATTTTATTATATGAATTACAATGTTAATATGACATATTGTTATTATAAATACGCCACAAGCACAAGAGTTATAGAATTAATCATATTTAGCTAACCATAAAAGGTATGAAAAATATTACAAAAACATTATGCTAATTTATGATAAATATTTAGCTAATCCTGACTATTTTCTCAAACGTTGAGTAGATTTGCAATAGAATCTGGTATGGTTCTAAATGCTCAGAACTCAGAAGTCATCAGTCCACATTTCTCCTTCCATCTCTGATTCGGATAGACAGTGTGAAACTTTTGACAATTTCTCACTATATGAGTATTTTCTGAAAAGAATATAACCCCGGTTTAATTTTATTTAATGAAACCAATTATGAAGATGAAGTTGGAATTAGGGATATATTTATAGGTTGTCATGTTTTTATATACTCATGTAGGAAACTGTGGCCCGAAAGCGCACGGTGTCAAAAATTGCAGTAATTTATAGTAAGACCGGATCGTTCACTGGAGGATGTGCGTAGAAGCAGAGCCCACGTCGTTTACTAAGATTTTCTACTCGGTTACTCGTTTCAAGCTTGTGTTTGGTTTTAGAACTACTTGACATAATTTAAACTAAATTATGAAAGCAATAAAATTATTCTAAAAAGTATGGTAAATTTATTCTAAAAAGCAATTAAATTTATTATAAGAAAGCAACATAAATTATGCTAAGAAAGCGGGTAAAATTACTCTACGAAAGCATGTAAAATTATGCTACACTATCTATAAAGCAAATTTAAAATATGACAGAAGGGACAGGAAGAAAATAATGAAGATTGGACAAGATTTCAGATGGAAAAATAATTAAACTTCCATTTTATTTTATTTTATTTTATTTTATTTTATTTTTATTTTTAGTACATTAGATCTAAAAAGGGATGATATTTGAGTGTTTGTGCATATCAAAAAAATCTCATTTCCTACATTGTATTGCATCACGTTGTAACCCCACGGGTTGCAATGTAATATTCCACGGATCACAACGCAATTTTATGCAATGCAATGTAAGACCCACAATACGTCAAAATTTTTTATAAAAATATTCATGTCGTGAGACTCACGTCGTGATCCCACAGATCACGACGTAATTTTTCCCTCTCTCACGACGGGAGTATGCCAAAAATTTTATAAAATTTTATAAAAACCCATGTCGCAAGACCCCCATGTCGCAAGACACACTTCTCAGTCTAGCGACATGGGACCAAACACTTAGAATTTTTTTTTCTAAAAACCCTCATGTCGCAAGAACCATGTCGTGAGACCATGTCTCACGACACAATTTTTGTCTAGCGACATGAGACCCATGCCTTAGAAAAATTCTAAAACTCAACCTGTCGCGAGACCCATGTCGCAAGCCTAGGCTTGCAACACAACTTATGGTCTCACGATAGGGTCCCCATCTCCTTTAAAACCCCAAAAATTCTAATTTCTTAACCCCCTGTCCCTAGACCCCAGTCGCTAAACCACGTCTTGCGACTGGACTCTTGTCTAGCGACGGGGAACACCCTAATTTCCAAAATTCAATTTCTTTTATTTCCCACCTGTCATGTCGTGATCCTCCCGTCGTGAACCCACGGTTCACGACGCAATTTCTGTCTCACGACATGCATGGCACCATTTTTGCCAAATTTTTATTCTCCATCTCATCCCATTAATTAATTGAACATTTATATTAATATTTTGAGGTTGAAATACAATGATCTCAACCCATGATTAATTTGATATAAAGAATTTTGTTCAATTCCATTAAAAGATTTTTCTACAAAAATAATCTCTTATGTTTTAAGTATATAATCCGGACTGTAATTAATTAATTATGGAATGAAAGATTGTTAAAGACATAAAGAGTAATTATGGATTTAATTCCATAACCTTGGATGAGAAACCAATGTCTCTCATACAAGATTATTTTTCTTTTAATCCCAAAAATATTTTCTTTTATTTTATTTTGTCTTTATCCGTATTGTGTGAAATGAATAGTGAAAAATATCATAGAATAATTGTAACACCCCAGTTTTTGGTAACCCATGTCGGGATGTCACCGCCACACCTCCCTAGCAAGACACGATTTCTCCGAGCTTGCTAAAGAGATGTAAGGCTATGGTTTTTCAGAATTTAAAACATTCAAACAGCCCATTGTAATATAACTTAAAAATCATAATATCAAAGTTGCAGTAGAATGTAATATTTACATATATATAGTTGTAATGCAGCGGAAATTTAAATACTGGGCCAACATGGCCCAAACACGGGTTAAACAGGCCCGTTCATGCAAGCTCTAAAATAATGTATCTTCCCAAAATTCCCATGTATGCATATGATGATGCATAATCCTCAACTCTGAAAGAAAAATGGAAAATGTGGTTTGGTCAGCAAAACGTGCTGAGTAAGTTAACACCTAGTATGATCAAGGGATTTCAAAGCCTTTAATTAAATTTAATAAAAACATGCTTGTAGGTAATACACAATTTAAGTTCATCATCCGCTAATAAATAAATGGCATAATTTAAAACAAGGATTTTCACGTGATCATAATTCAACTTACATGGTAAAATAATTGCAAGGCATACTTTAAAGGTATAATTTAAACAAAGAAAATATTCAAGTCTTTTAATTTTCTCGTAACTTCAGGATTTGGTATTTTCAGGATTTCACTCTTTCACTTTTGTTCGATATGATCTAGTATAATTTGTTCTTGGGGAATCTAACCCGCAAGAATTTAAACGCATCCTAGGGAATTGAACCCGTAGGAATCAACACACGTCCTGGGGAATCAAACCCGCAGGAATTGACACACATCCTGGGGAATTGAATCCGCAGGAAAACATACACCCTGGGAAATTGAACCCGCAAGGTAAGATAGACATCCTGGGGAATTGAACCCGCAGGGACACAGACGCCTTGGGGAATCGAACCCGCAAGGTAAGGACACATTTCGCAAATTTCAGAAGTCTCTCAAATATAATTTTTCATCAGTCGCTGTTTTACTCCATAATTATCTAAAAATTTATTTTTAGGTCCGAAAATTCTGAAATTTCACCAGTAACTCGAGAACACAGAGACGAACAAGTTTCGTCTTTTAAGTTTTTCGATCCGGATTAAGGAAATAAGTCAAAAATCAAGTTTTTCACATAAGTAGTATGCTGTCAGGTTTCAGATTTGACACAATTCAAAGATTCGACTTTTTGACATAACAAATGGACTCCAAAAATTCTGAAATTTGGTGGACATATGCTAGACATAATTATCTAAAACTTTTGTTTACATTGCAAAGATTAATTCGGACTAGAAATTATAGAAACATGCTCATGAAGTTCGTACAAGTACACTGTCAGTTTTCAAAAAAGAGTTTGGAAAATAGTTTATGTTCGGTGTGATTTGAGATAGAAAACGTTGATGAAAATCTCTGAAATATTTACACAACATATATTAATGTGTTAGGATCAAAAGTCTAGTTTTGAGTTTTTCGGTTTGAACTCTCGAAATAGGGTTTTGGTCGGATATCAAATCTATCACCGTTTCAAGATCAACTCTTAAGGCAGGTTGGTTCTCAGCCATTTTCGGATATCCAAACACAATGAAAAATTATGAAAATTTTACACGAACTAGATCCGTGTCTTAGAAACGTTTTTTATGTTTTAAGTTTTTCCTTTTGAGAAGTTTTAAGGGTTTGAAAAATTCATACCAAATCGCTGCGCCGTGAGTTTTTCGTGTTGACAGATTTTAGAGTTATTCAATCCCTATGTTCGGTTGCATTTTAAATCATCCAAAACCAAGTAAGCGTTAACTTACCGTGGGTGATGTCTAGGACGTCTCTGGATCGATCGGGGCGCCCACGCTTGCTACGAACACGTCCAAATTACTCCGTCTCCTCTCCGTTGGCCCCGAAACGAAATCGAAAGTGAAAATCTAGGGTTAGATCGGATTTTCGGACTCGAAAACTTAAATGAGAACCTATGAACGACTTACCACAATCTGGAACACTAAAGATCTTGTTCTCCACGCCTCCTCCGTCGATTTTCGTCGCCGGAAAGTGATCGGAAAGTCGCCGGAAGGTCGTCGGAAAGTGGCTTTGGTTTTGTGAGAGTTTTGGATGATTGATAAGTTTGAGAGGCTGAGAATGGAGTGGAAATCTGTCAATTATCGTCCTATAAGCCTTTCCCCCCGACTGGGATTGGCTTTCCTTAGTCGGGCCGGAAATTAAGGCAATAAAATCGCCGAAATTGCGTTTGGCAGCTGGTTCTGTGAACCGGCGCGGTGACGGCGCGGACCGCGCGGCTCCGGTCCGGTCCGGGTCCGGACCGGATCGTGCGATTCGTCGGGTCCTTTCCTCCTCTCTTTCGGACTTCTATCCTTCCACGTTTTCGGGCTCGATTTTTCCGGGTCATTCTCGGATTACGACTCCTATCCTAAATCTATTCCGACTTACATTGATCTCATGTTTGAAATTTTAATTCCGTCGGTTTTGGATTCGTCGGCTTCTAAATCGTCGTGTTTTGGCTCCCGTGCAATTATTTATCTAATTAAATTATTTCCGACTCCACGGGTTCTTGGAATTAAAATTCTTTTCCTTCTTGAACTTATTTTCAATTCTTTTGTGATTAATCCATGGAATATCTTCGGGCTTCCTTTTCTTCTTTTATTCCATTTCGAATTTTTGAATCTATCGGCATTTCATTTCCGGGCAATAATTTATTCTGATAGATTATTTTCTTCTCGGAGATATTTCGGCCTTGATCGGATTACGAAACTAATTTTATTCCTTTGGACGCCCATAAAAATCTCGGGTATTACAATAATGTTGGCGAACGGTCCCTTTACCGGGAAATAAAGTAGCCCGTAGTCTGTGTATTAATTACTGTTTGTTATTTTGCATGGTTTGGATAGTGACTGATGAGGTCAGGCAAACGGTCCTCTCACCAGGAAATGAAGTAGCCACTCAGTCAGTACCTGTCCAAATGCAGTTTTATTTTTCCTTATTTTAATTTCAAACCTGAATCTGGAGATGTAGTAATGTTAGATGATATATGCCAATGTTGTCTAATAATTATTGCAATGATAGAACATGTGGGTTTTTATCCAGTTCACAGATAGTGGAGTCTAAGATGACGGCGACAACTGTCATTTAAGGCATTCCACTGTCTAAAAATCATCCCACCTGGAATAGTCAGGACCTGGATAGCAGATGTTTGCAGTCCGGATTATCCTGATTATTTTTGTCATCTTTTTAGCCAAATAAAATGTTCTTTTGAACTCCTCTCATCTCCAGCCATTTCATCTTTGTGTGTCACATTCTGTCTAAACTCACCTTATACTTTGGGTTAGCTTAATTTTACACTTCTTTATAAAATTATGCATGATAATATTATGTAAATATTGTGGTCTAATTATTTTGGGATCCTTCCCTTGGACATAGAAGTATTGATTTTTAATCAGATGTATCATAATAAATTTCCAACAAAAGTTCATTTATAAAATCCGGATCTAAGTGAGGGATAAATTCCACAGTTATGACTAATTCACATTCGACTGGGGGTTGATTTTGGGAAATTAGAAGCAGAGTCAGCGATTAGGTCTCACCTTGACTGAAAGGATCCGTGTTTTAATTGAGAGTCTAGTACCTGTTTAGGGAATGATTTTCAAACGTCAACTATTTTCCAAAATTGTTGTGTATGTTGGAAATCTTATATTAAATATTGCACTGAATCAGAGTCCACTTGGATTCAGATAAGGTGTGATAGATAATAGTAGAAGAACAACATGTGAGTCTTGGTTATTTTCTAAGGTAGGGTTGAGTATTCTTTCAACTACTATCCTCTTTTGCCAAAGCCTATTTTTGAGTCTTGAATGAGTGCATCCGGAACAAACTAATTTATTAGTTTGTTTCATTAGTTTGTATCTCATAACCACCCGGGAGTAGGTAAACACTGCGAGCGGTTTACTGATGTCCGGGAATTCTTGATCTCCGTCCGGTCATTAAGACTGGGGGCTCTCATTTACTACCAGTATGATGCATTTAAAACCTCCGAGTGATAGGATTTTAAATGCTTTCTTTACCGCTTTCTTTTAAATGCTTTTATCGAGGTCACTATGTATTGAGAGAACTTCTAACTGCTACTAGGAATGGGAGTTATGGAATAGTTCAGGGCTTGATTTAAATCTTTGGGTGTGACCGGGGGAATGATGGGAGTACTTGGCATTTCAATCTATGAAGTGTCAGGTGTTGCTTGTCCACCACAGATAAATGACAAGCTCTGACGGGAGCAGTTGTAAGTCTGTGGTATCTTAGAATTTGTTTTCTTAAGAGCATGTAAATTTTTACTGTAAATACCTGTCTGTTAAAGGGAACACAGTATAGAAAACATGAGAGCTAGTGTAACACCCCGGATTTGATAACCCAGGCCGAGGTGTCACTGCCGCACCTCCCTAGCAAGACACGGTTTCTCCGAGCTTGCTAAAGAGATGCAAGGCTATGAGCGTTGGAAAATGTTTTAAAAGCAAGTCCGGAATTACTTAAAATTAATAATGTAAGATCATCCATACATGATAAAAATAATAAGTTGCAGCGGAATTAAAATACAGGGCCGACATGGCCAAGACTCGGGTTAACAAGCCCGTATGCACGTCATGTAAAACAAATAATTAAATGCCCAAAGTAATCCCCCGATGCATGGTCATGCTCCGTACTCTGTAATGGAAAAATGGACAACGGGTTTTATCAGTATATAAAATACTGAGTAAGTTAATCCCTAACTAACAAATAAAAGGGGTTACAGGTGTTTAAACTAAAGATTTCGCTTACCGTACGAGAATTTAGAAATACATGAGTTATTAGCGGCGGAAAAACATGATTAAAGGACTTAATTTTAAAAGCGTAATTTAAAGTATAATTTAAGATGCATAAATTTTAAATACATAATTAAAGACATGATAAATACGATTTAAGCATAATGAAACACTCACACAAGTCTTTTACTTTTCATCCCGTAAACTAAGAAGAGGACACCACACAAGGGAGATCACTAACGAGGCAATCTCAAAATCATGATCAGTTAGCCGGTGAACCGGCGGCCGCAGCCATATCAGTATTGACTGCCGTTTTGGCTAGCCATGTGTATCTACCGTCAATTTGACAGGCATGTATATCAACTGTCATTTGACAGGCCTTTCAAACGGTTTCACTACCACTCGGGCAGGCCGTGTATTTCCCACTGCCGATTTGGCAGGCCATGTGCACAACTGCCGTTTTGGCATAGTAAGGAGACCACTAACGAGGCAGTCTCAATAATCGTAGGACCACTAACGAGGCAGTCCAAATAAAGGAAGACCACTAACGAGGCAGTCTCAAAAGGTAGTATGAAGATCGGCTCAGCCTAGTGAACGGGATTTTTCGAAAGTTCGTATCTCAAAGTTATCAAATGATCGATATCGCGTTTTCATAGTTCGAGTTTTCTCAAGTTCGGAAAATCCTAATCGAGGCAGTTCACGCCTTTCTTAATTTAAAATTCGTCTTTTCTCCAAAAATTCTGAAACTTGGCCAGTAATTCAAAAACACACACACGAACAACTTTCATGTTTTAAGTTTTTGGAAATAAGGTTCCGAAGTGAGTTGAAATTTGAGTTTATTGCAAAGAATAATTTACGTCTTAAAAACTGTTTTCGTCACAGGTTCGTGTAACGCCGATTAAAAATTCATTTCAAAACCAATCGATGTGAAATTTTTACAGTAACTACACGACACATTAAGGAACAACTTTCATGTTTTAAGTTTTTGGAAATAATGAATTCTTGGTATTCAAAAATCGAGTGCAACTCACTGCATACTCATGGCCCTTAAAACGAATTCAAAACAGTTCTAAAAACTTGGCCGATTGACATATCAAATGAACACCAAAATTCGTGAAATTTTGTAGGCATAATCTAGACACAATTATATACAACTTTTGTTTAGAAATGCAAAGTTAAATCATTCGAAAAATGGGTGAAAAACATGCATCAAGTTGAATGAAGGAATCTGTCACAGATTTGAATCGTTCGGTTTGATACAGAAAGTTCATGGCGAAAATTGGGATAGCAAAACTTAATGTCAATGGCTGAAATTTGGACACAAGATAGAAAAAGGTGTTAGGAACAACTTCTATGTTGAAAAGTTTTCGGTTTGAATTCCCGAAGGTCGAGTTTTTGGCGAGTCTTTAAAATTGGACGAAAATAGGGTTTTTGAAAACCGATTTTTGTTACAAGCCTATATCTCGAGATTTAAACAACAAACAACCACGAAAATTTGTGAGTAAGGTTTTAACTTACTTAGAGTGATGATAGGGTCGCTGGATTGGGTTTCCGGATGTCCTAGGGTCACGACGAACGGCCAACTTCTCCGATCGCTTTTTGTTCGTTTTCCGACGGGAAATCGTGGTAAGGAAAAAGGGTTAGAATATGAGTTTCTGAGATCTATGGACGAATTGAAACTTTGTACAATAGCTTACCAAGAGTCTAGAGGGCAGGGCTTGGTTCCTTTCGCCTTGCCGTCGCCGGAATACTTGCCGGAAAGTGAGTTCGGAGAGGTTTCGACTTGGAGAGGAGTATTGGAGGTGTTTAGGGTTAGGTTTTCTGAGAATTATGGGGAGGGCGCCCCAAATCTGATCCTATGCCCTTCCCCATTGTTGTGATCGACTTGCCATTGATTGAGGTCAGATTTTTGGCAAGAAAATCGCCATGGAAGGAAAGTTTACACTTTCAGCACCTCTGGCGCGCTGGTGGCGCGCACCCAAGCTTTTGTGCGCGCGGAGCACGCGCGACCAGCCTGGAGGCGCGACGCCCTTGGCCGCGCGGTGGCCGCGCGGCGGCGCGCGGGCAGCGCGGGCCGGCCGGACCGGCCGGTTCGGCGGTTCGCTTGCTCCGTCGGGTCTTTCCTTCTTTTCTCGATCGGGTTTCTATCCCCTACGTTTTCGGTTCGACTTTTCGGGTCATTTCTGGGGTTACGATTCCTTTCTGAATTTTATTTTGACTCCAATGAATTTCATATTTGAAATCAAGAATTCGTCGAGTTCGAATCCGTCGGCTTGAATTCGTCGTCCTGTGGCTCCCGTGCAATAATTTATCTAATTAAATTATTTCCGACTTCACGGGTTCTTGGAATTAAAATTCTTTTCCTTCTTGAATTTAATTCCAATTCTTTTGGGATTAATCTATGGAATATCTTCGGGCTTCCTTTCCCTCTTTCATTCCATTTCGACTTGACCAAAATTTGGGTTCGAATTCTTTGAATTTATCGGCCACGCCATTTCCGAGCAATAATTTATTGTAATAAATTATTTTCTTCTCGGAAATAAATTTTATTTCGTTTCTTTGGGCGTTGTAAAAACCCCGGGTATTACAGCTAGCTAACTGATGGATTATCCCAAACTAAGATCTGTGTAACAAAATGGAAGTTTAATTGTGTTTCATCTGAATCTTGTCCAATTTTTATTCTTATCTTCCTGTCCCTTCTGTCACGATTTAAAACTACTTTCTAGATTAATGATGATAGATAGCTTAGTATAATTTTTACCGCTTTCATAGAATAAATTTTAATTGCTTCTTTAGAATAATTTTATTGCTTTCTTAGGATAATTTATTTGCTTTTCTAGAATAATTTTAATTTGCTTTGTAGAATAATTTTATTTGCTTTGATAGCTTAGATTAAATTATGTCAAGTAGTTGATAGTTAAAAACACAAACTTGAATCGAGTAACCGAGTGGAAAATCTTATAAAACGACGTGGGCCCTGCTTCTACCGCACATCCTCCAGTGAACAATCCGGTTCTTACTATAAATACTGCAATTTTTTACTCCGTGCGCTTTTGGGGGCACAATTTCTTAACACGAGTAAATAAAAACGCGACAACCTATAAATATATCCCTAATCCCAACTCCATCTCCATAAATCGATTTTCATTAAATAAAATTAAAAACCGGGATTTATTATTCTTTCGAAAATACTCGTGTGGGAAATTTGTCAAAAGTTTCACTATCCAATACTACCATAACAGAGAGCAGCTCTCTTGCCGGAGCTCCTTGTAGTCATAACATGAAAAATATGCTCTCCCACATTGATCTTCAGTCCATGCCAAATCTTAGCGAAACCCTTTAACATTCGACCGGATGTCTCATGTGCGTGAGGGTTGGGCCTAATCTTCGACATGTAGAAGTCGTATGAAGGCTGGAACTCCAGCTTTAGATGCTTTGATTTGAAGGAAAATTCTCCAGTATAGCTCTCTGCAGTGAGGGATCTTGTGATATTGTCGTAGTATGGCCTCTCAGCTGCCTTGCATGTCCCCTTCTCAAAGATCTCAGCTGCCGGAAATTCTGATCTCCAGTTGGGTGTGCCGAGGAAGTTGTTCAAATACTCTCCAGATATGTTCACATCAACTCCTCGGACCCAACTCTTCTTGTGGTCGACATTTAGGTTGCAATAGAATTCCCGAACCAGCTCTGCTATCCTAGGTTCAGCATGGTGTGTAAGGAATTCAGTCCATCCATGCTTTTCTTTCAGAGTGATTAGCATGGGATGATCCAACATTTCCGGACTGAATCCTTTGTCGGGTATGAACAATTCGGACAGTGCCATATAACGCCCCGCATTCTGCTCATTCCCATTGAACCTCCTCATTATATCTGTGTCATCCTTGATGGGGAACTTTTTATACTTCTTGGTAGACACCCCCATCCGGCCCTTTGAAGTAGAGGTTATCCAATACTCAGCAAGTCGAATTGATCCTGTTGACTCTTGGGTTCCCTCGGAAGTTGCTTGCCCTTGGCCTGCTTGCTCCCATCCTGAGTCAGAGCTACCATCTTGCTGCTCATTAATGTTCTGTTCCAGATTAGCTTGCTCACCTCCTTGAGATGCACCCTACTCATACAAGTTACAAGGGAGTTTATAAAATACAGAATTTAATAAAACATCGGGAAAGAAGGGATCAACAACAAGTTGATATTCTTTTTGTGGTATCTCCACTTCCCCCCTTTTGTTTAATTCCTCTGATTCTTTCTCTATGATTTTATCTCCTTGCCCCAATGCAATGTCAGTTTCCTGAAGGACTTGTTGAATAGTTTTATTTTTGAAGACGGCGTCTATGGCCTCCATTGCTGACTGAACATTGCCGCTGCTGTCTTCACTCATCGCCACCCTTGCCTTGCTTGGATCGATTCGTGGCCCTGAAAGGTCACTCGAATCTTCCAAGTTCTGTATATTTCCTTCTCGCACCGTGGGTTGAGGTTGAGTAATAGTTGCAGCCAATGTTTGTGCAGCTATTCTATTCAGATCACTTGCAAGCTCATCTGACTTCTTCATTGATTTTTCAAACCTCTCATTACTCTCGTGCACCATCTCCTCAATCTCTTCTGTGGGCCTTAGTCCTTCAACAATCTTATGCATTCTATTCTCAACTCCACTTTTTCTAGCAACCAACTCCTTCTGCTGCTTCTCCTTCTCTTTCGCCCATTCAGCCGGCTCAGTTTTTACTTTCATAGGCACAATGTTGGTTCCGCTGATTATTAGGCAATCATCGTCTCCAACATCGGCCTCTTTTGAAGCCTCATCATTCTTTCTCTGTTCCAGCTCGACTTGTAGCTTTTCAGCAGCTACTCTATTTTCCTCTTCCTCCCGGGCTTTTCTTATATTCTCTTGCATTTGAGCCTCTTTCTCTTGCTCCTCAGCTCTCTTCTTCATCATCTCATCCCATTCTCTCTTTCTTTCAGCCCTTTCCTCCGCCTTTTTCATCTTCCACTCTTCTACTTCAGCGGCTGACTCTGCTTCAGCTTGCTCTTTGTCCTTTCTATCTCTCTCAGCTATGCGTGCCTCACGTTCAGCGATCCGCCTTTCCTCGGCTAATTCAGCATTGATTCTCTTCTGCTCATTCTCAGCAAGTTCAGCATCGGCTTCCTCCTGGGCCTTCTTCGCCAATTCAGCATCAACTTTTTCCTGAGCCAGACGCCTTTGTTCTTTCTTTGATAGCTCAACAGCCTGGCCCTTGCCCTTATCTTTTGGCCTCGGAGGTTCATCATAGAATTTCGGCACAAGCGGGATAGTCCTTGTCTGGCTGGAAGGCTTTGGTTCTTGGATTTTTATTTGCGGTTCAGCAGGCCTCCCAGCCTTCTCTTTTTCTGCCAGCTTTATCAGCTTTCTTTTCTTCTTTGGTGGCTCTGGCTCATTCTCAGTCTGGAGGGGCTCCGATTCGATAGATTGGTGTGGTTCGGGAGATGGGTCTACATAATCATCGATCATTTTATCTTCAGCTTTGGTCCATAGCCCAAATTCCGGCCCTTTAATCTTCAAATATTTCGAAATGAATTTAGGCTTGGTCATCGCCATCAGCTGGGCGGTCCATCTCTTCGTGAAGTATCTACCCAAAACTCCTTGGAAGGCCACGTCATATCGTAATCGCCCTCCTCTATTCTCTTGGCAATATCTCAATCCCTCTTCATCCATTTCCTTTAACAAGTCAAAAAATCTCTTCTTCATGTCTGCATATAATGTGTCCATGATGTCTGCCTCCTTTTCCTCCAAGTGAGACAGATTTCGGACCGATGGAATATTCAGGTAGCCCAAGCACATGTTATCGTCCATTAGGCGTATCTGCCGTTTCTGGTTGCCCATCTTATTCCAATGCCTGTTTCGGGTCATTGTCGTGCACTCGACTCAGATTAGTGCAAAGTTGGGAATCCCCTCCATTGTGGCCTCTTGGGGTTCAACCGCAGGGAATCGCTTGGGTATAAACGTCAGCACAATTTCCTCATTTCCTGGGGGTATCTCCACCCCTGGATTTAGCACGGAATCTCGGATATCCTTCTCCCATTTCCCCCATTTGATCATGTACTCGCCCCACAGCTTCCTTGTCGCCTTTATTCGTTCGATGATCAAGCTCAACATAGGGGAGTTGTTTGTCAGTCCGAAATCCAGTATTGGCTTAATAGTAGCCCATAAATTGAACACCATATCAGTATGGCATGCCTTTGCGTACTTTGTGAGCCATCGCTGTTCCTCAATTCTGCAGACAGTCCCATTGTCATAGAGCTCCTTTTTATACATGAATGGAAAAGCGTCTGCCATGGCGAACACCCCTGTTGATGCCACTTTCTGCGCCGGAGGAACATATCTGACATATTGCCTCTTTGTTTCTTCCAAGATTCCTGGCAGTATGAGGATTAGCTCGAACGCTGCCAGTTGCTTATCTCCCAGGTGTTGTTCCAGCAATCTAATCCATCGGCCCTTCTGCTCATTCATTCTCCAGACCATGCGTTTGTAGTGCACCTCCGAAGAGAACCTCTGATCAAATCTTGCCCGGTCGAACTCATTATTCCAGGAGTTCCACAAGTGTTTGCAGAAATCCCTTTCAAGCCCCATGGCTTTATAATTTCTCTCCTCTTCGGGGATATCTCTCCACCAGTGTTCTTTCATCTCGAATCTCCAGTCAGTCTGGTGGTCCATCTTTAAGTCGAATTCTTTCCCCAAGGCCCGTCTGTTATCGCCTATTTCCTTCTTCATGTCCTCAATTTCCACAAAGGCTTGTCTGGAGTTGTTGTAGGAAGGCACATTATGGACTCTATAATCATTTGGTTCCTGAAGAAAATGAGATGAAGCATTTTACACTTTTTAAATAAAGTAATATTCAAGTTAAAAATCAACATCCTTACATTTTGAGCATAGCTCTAAATGTGAGTTAATTGGTTTTACTTGAATTTATTGAGGCAAAATAAATATACTCAGATACGAAGTTAGATTATAAAATCTAACATTATTACAAACAACTAATTACAAAGGAAAAATGGAAAATAAGGGTCTTGGACCCTTATCGTTTTTCTTAGACTAAAAATAGTCTAAGGATTTTCGAATTGTCAAGAGACCAAAGGATAGATTTTTATAGGCTATTGAGCCTACAAAAGAAATTTTGATTTTTAATCACTATAAAAGTGATTGAAAACATGTGAAATGGGAAGAGAATATTCAATGATGAAGAATGAATGCACATGATGATTTCCACAAATACTAGCACGATGCAATGGGTTAGAGAAAATAAAAACAAGCACTATTTTTAAATTTTTGAAAAGTGTTGACTTGTTCATTTAATAAAATTGAGGGTATGAGTGGTCCCCCATTTGAATTTTTTTGTTGGATAATGGGTGATGGAAAGTGAGCAAGATTGCTACACTTTGTTGATTCCCCACATATCCTAATATGTCTAAGTCAAACACTTAATAAAAACAAACATCCTACCAACTTTTTGTCTTTTTCCACACATAAATGCCATGCCAACAATATTTGGAAAGCATTATGTCAGGAAATTTTTTTGCCATGATTTTGTTTGTAATCCCATGTTTCCAATTTCATACAAACATCAACTTTTCAGTTGAGTTTGTAGAGTACAGCAAACCAGGTATCCACAAAACATTTATTAAACATGATTCTCACAACACAGTAGCATGCAAACACTAAAACAAATACTACATAGTCCACTCATGCCAATATTTTTTAAAAGTTTTCCAATAACTCATGCTTCAACTACAATGAACACAGATTCACACACATCATCATGCTTAATCAAACACATTCAAGATATCCAATAAGCAAAATAACACAGTGGTTAAAGGGAAAAATAACCCATGTGTTCTTCATTATCACAGTTTCTAAGCAATATCACCGAAAACAGGTATGTACACAGACAATAAAAATGGCAGCAACAAATTTACACTATGGACAAAAACATGATTTGTAGGGTTTTGAGGCCCAAATTTTTCACAAATACACATCCCTAAACACAGAAAGCTCAAAACATCAACAATGGCGGTTTGGACAGCATACAAGAAGAACCCTAGTTCCGCCCTAGTCTGTTCTACCCTATTCTGGTCATGCCCATGCTATTCTGACACCATTCCGATCATCCCCAACTCACAAACAATCCCCATTCCCTTCCCCACCTCCGATTTCGCACAAAACCAAGAAAACCAAAACTGAAATTGCGAACGACAGAGTGCGAAATAAGAAAAAAAAAGGGAACTTACCCTTTACTCCCACTAGGATTAGACGAAGAAGATTCCATTTTCGAACTCGGGAATGGATTTTGGATGGAGTAAAACTCTGGGTTGGAGGACTGGTTTCGCGAGGAAGAAAGGGTTCGCGAGGGAAAATCGGAAAAATTTTCTAAGTGTGGGACGTAAGAATGAGGGAGAAGAAGGGGGAAAGAGTATAAAAAAGGGATGTGGGGTAGGGGCAATTCGATTTAAGGGAAACCGCATCATCGATTCGGTATATACCGCATCGATGCAGTTTCCAAATGTTTCTGAGGGATGCGGTTTTTAGGTCAATTCGGTATATACCGAATTGACTTGTAAACCGCATTGAGGGATAGGGAAAAATAAACACCACACAATGCGGTTTTTCAAAATCGATGCGGTATATACTGTATCGATTAAACTGCATTGGAGTGGAAACCGAATTGGCCACTTAGAAGAAATAAGGGATGCTTTTGTGAGGCAATGCAGTTTATTCAGGCAATGCGGTATATACCACATTGCATAAACCGAATTGCTCACTTGCAAGAATAAATACGCCTTTTGTAGGTCAATGCGGTATATACCGCATTGCATAAACCGAATTGCTACTTGGCAATATTGACACACGGAATGCGCCTTGGAGGTTCAATTCGGTCTTTTACATCGATGCGGTATATACCGCATCATCAAACCGAATTGGCTAAAATATTAAGGCGACATGTCCAATGCGGTTTGTTTCAAATAATGCGGTATAGACCGTATTGATTTGAGACTAGAATTAAACCGCATCCAACACCTAGAAAAATTTTGAAATTTTCCAGGTTTTACCATTTTAAAAATGCATTTTCTACAAATTAAACATACTGAGCATGCATATTTACACACAAGTATTATTCTAACAATTAATTGCTTGCATAAATTAGGTTGGATCAACACTGCTATTTTATGGATTTATTCCGGACTTTAAATTTCTTTAACTTCCGAAATTAATTTCCATTAAATACAGTATTAATCCAACCAGGAACGTGGTTTTTGAAGCTTTATTTTTCTTTTTGTTGATTCCATGAATTCTTGCAAAGCAAACATAAGGAAATTATCAGATTTTCTCCAAATATCAACATCCTCACATTTAGAGTCTTGGTACTCTAAATGTTTAGTTGATGTTTGGATACTTATTTTCCAAGAAAAATGAATGTGCTAAACAAATATATATATATATATATGTATATATAACAAATTAAACATAAGCCGGCTCTGAGATCATTTGAACTTCTTTTTCGGGGTTGAACTGTCCGAGATACTCCTTCAATCTCTGTCCATTCACCACCAGCTCTCTCTTGTCAGTTCGAATCCTGACAGCTCCACTCTCAAACACGTGCACCACTTAGTATGGCCCTTCCCATCTGGATCTAAGCTTTCCGGGGAACAGCTTCAACCTAGAATTGAATAGAAAGACATTTTGGCCAACATAGAAGTGTTTAGACTTAATACGACGATCATGTAACTTCTGGGTCCGCTCTTTGTAAATCCTCGAGCTTTCATAAGCTTGCGCACGTATTTCCTCAATTTCATTGAGGTCCAACTTGCGTTTGCCCTGAGCAACTCTCGGGTCAAAATTAAGCGTTTTTACGGCCCAGTAAGCCTTGTGCTCTAGTTCTACGGGAAAATGACAAGCTTTTCCGAAGACAAGCCTATAAGGGGACATGCCAATGGGAGTCTTGAATGCAGTGCGGTATGCCCATAGAACATCATTGAGCTTACGTGACCAATCTTTACGGGTTATCCCTACCGTGGCCTCGAGTATATGTTTGATTTCGCGGTTTGATACCTCGACTTGGGTACTGGTTTGGGGATGATAAGGCGTGCCTATTTTGTGGAGAATGTAATACCCGGGATTTTTATCGGCGTCTAAAGGAATAAAATTTATTTCTTAATCCAATCAAGGTCGAAATATCTCTGAGAAGAAGAAAATAATTTATCACAATAAATTATTGCTCGGAAATGAAACGCCGATAGATTCAAAATTTCAAAATGGAATAAAAGAGGGAAATGAAGCCCGAAGACATTCCATGAATCGAGTCAAAAGAATTGGAATTAAATTCAAGAAAGAAAAGAATTTTAATTCCAGGAACCCGTGAAGTCGGAAATAATTTAATTAGATAAATTGTTGCACGGGAGTCAAAAGACGACGAATTAGAAGCCGACGAATCCAAACGCGACGGACTCAAGATTTCGAGTACGGGATTAATTCGAAACGAGATTAATTTAAGATAAGAATTTATAATCCGAGAACGACCCGAAAAATCGAGCCCGGAAACGTAGGAGCACAGAAGTCCGAAAGAGAGGAGAAAAGGCCCGATCGGATCGCACGGAACCCCCCCCCCCCCACAAAACGGCAACAACGCGTTCCGACGATCTTCTTGCCATATTTTCGACCCCCGACGATGGAAACTCAATCCCGGGCTATGGAAGGATATTGGGGACGACATTAGGCTGCTCCCTAAGCCTAAATTCGAAAAAATACAACCCTAGAGCAGCCCTCTTCTCCTCACATTCTCTCAAACTCCTCCCAAAGTCGAAAACCCCGAAATCCCTTCTGTTCTTGAAGTTCCGACGACGAAATCCGAACAAGAAGGACTTGAGAAGGAGAAGACAGACCCCTAGGATGTTGGTAAGTAGTTTCTGAGTTTGTCTACACCTTTTTGAATCCAAAAATCGAATCTAACTAAGGATTTTTACTTGCGGATTCGGTTCGTGGACGTTGGAAGAGGAAACCGACTTGAGGAGATTCGTTCGTGACATCCCGTGGATTCCGGACGACCCCGTGACCTCCTAGACATCATCCCCACTGTAAATTAATGCTTTCTTGGTTTTGGGTGACTTAAAATGCAACCAAACATAGAGATTTAGTAACTCTAAAATCTGTCAACACGAAAAACCCCCGGCGTAGCGATTTGGTGCGAATTTTTCGAACTCCTAAAACTTCTCAACCGGAATAACTCAAAACATGAAAAACGTTCCTAAGATAAAGATCTAGTTCTTGTAAAAGTTTCATAATTTTTCATTGTGTGTTGATATCCGAAAATGGCCTCCAACGAACCTGCCCTGAAAATTGAACTTGAAACCGTGACAGATTTGAAATCAGACCAAAACCCCTACTTCAAGAGTTCAAACCGAAAAACTCAAAACTAGACTTTTGATCCTAACACATTAGTCTATGTTGTGTAAAATTTTCAGCCATTTTCATCAACGTTTGCTATCCCAATTCGAACCGAGCATAAACTGTGGTATGAAACTTTTCGAAAATCAGACAGAGCAACGGTCCAAACTTGATGAGCTTGTTTCTATATTTTCTAGTCCGATCTGATCCTTGCAATCTAAATTAAAGTTGTAGATAATTATGCTAGTATGTGCATGTAAAATTTCAAGATTTTTGGAGTCCATTTGATGTGTCAAAATGTCGAGTTTTGAAACGGTGTCGAATCTGAAACCTGACAGCATACTACTTTGGTGAAAGACTTGATTTTTCGCTTGTTTCCTTAATCCGGATCGAGAAACTTAAAACATGAAACTTGTTCGTCTCGGTGTTTTCGAGTTATTGGTGAAATTTCAGAATTTTTGGGCTTAAAATGAATTTCTAAATAATTACGGCATAAGACAGCGACTTGTATAAAGTTATATTTTGAGAAACTTGTGAAATTTGCGAAATGTGTTCTTACCTTGCGGGTTTGATTCCCCAATGGCGATTGTATGTTTTCCTGTGGGTTCGATTCCCCAGGATGTGTATTGATTCCTATGGGTTCAATTCCCTAGGATGTATTTGAGTTCTTGCGGGTTCAATTTCCCAAGGGCGATCGTTTGTTTTCCTGCGGGTTCGATTTCCCAAGGGCGATCGTTTGTTTTCCTGCGGGTTCGATTCCCTAGGACGTGTTTTGATTCTTACAGGTTCGATTCCCTAGGATGCGTTTAAATTCTTGCGGGTTCATTTCCCTAAGAACAAATTATACTAGATCATATCGAACAAAAGTGAAAGAGTGAAATCTTTAAAATACCAAATCCTGAAGCCATGAGAAAATTAAGAGACTTGAATATTTTCTTTATTTAAATTATGCCTTGCAAATCATTTTACCATGTAAGTTGAATTATGATCACGTGAAAATCCTTGTTTTAAAATTTTGCCATTAATTTATTAGTGGATGATTAACTTAAATTGTGTATTACCTACAAGCATGTTTTTATTAAATTTAATTAAAGGCTTTGAAACCCCTAAATCATGCTAGGTGTTAACTTACTCAGCACGTTTTGCTGACCCAAACCATTTTTCCCCTTTTTCTTTCAGAGTATGAGGATTATGCATCATCATATGCATACATACATAATTGCACTAACTCTTTTTATGTGAATCATCGACTCTAAGAAAACACTCTTAAATTAGTATTCGACATGACTTTGACTTAGGAAAGCTTGCTAAAGACTAACTTTGCCTTAGTCCTAGATCTTGATCACTTAGAAACTCATCTTCGCGTGCTTAATAACATAAAATGGCACCTAGGGGAAAGCCGAGGAAGGTAAGTCCAAACGGCATTGCCGCTAACCTCCCCAACGTGGCCAACAACAATGAGACTCCTCAGAACCTAGGAGAACGAGTGCCTCCTATACCCAACAACATGGAAGAACGTCTAAGGACTATGGAGGAAGTCCTTGTAGCATTAGGAAATGCTGAGGTGCATAGAGCACAAGCAGCAGTACCCCCGCCAGTAGCCCAAGTCAACTACTTGGCATTGGTAAACCCCTACAACCCACCCCATTATGACGGCCAAGAGGATCCGGCCAAGTTGGAAGGTAGGATCCGTACCTTTGATAAGCTCTTGAATGCTATCAAATGCCCCGATGAGGAGAAGATACACATAGCGACCTACTACTTAGGGGGCGAAGCCGAAGAGTGGTGCCAAAACCTTCGAACGAATTCAGAGGAAGACGAAGAAGCCTACACCTGGGAAGAACTTAAGGAAGCCTTGAGGGAAAGATTTTACCCACTAAGCACCAAGACCGCGAAGTACGAGGAATTCATCAACCTCAGACAAGGTGCGCAAACAGTACAAGAGTACTACACCAAATTCAAGGAATTGGTTCGATTTGCTACAAGGATAGTGTAACACCCGAGGAAAAACAAATTCAAATTGTTTGAACTACGTCATGACTTGATCCCTTCACCAGGTACGTAGGCAGCTTGGAACTAATTTCTAAGTTCAGTCACGAAATAAGTCACAAAATAAATCACGAAATAGATCACAAGGACGATAGGAGGAGTTGGAACCGATTTAGACTAGGCTAATTAGGACACGGAAATGTTGCGAGCGATAAGCCGGACTCGTAACAAGTTTAAGGAAAAGATTCCGAACCGGAGAGACCCAAGGAATCGAGCCGACACGTAGAAAACCGATAGGGGAAAGCAAGGAAAGACCCGACGGAACACGCGGACCGCCGAACCGGCCGGTCCGGCCGGCCCGCGCTCTCCGCGCGCCGCCGCGCGGCCACCGCGCGGACGGAGGAGTCGCGACTCCAGGGCAGACCACGCGTGCTCCGCACGGACAAAGGCCTATGTGCGCGTCACCAGCGCGCCAGAGGTGCAGGAGGTGTAAACTTTCCTTCCATGGTGATTTTCTTGCCAAAAATCCGTCCTCTATCAATGGGAAGCGGATCAAGGCAATGGGGGAAGGTTATAGAGGCTGTGTGGCCGCCCCTCCCCCATATTTTCCAGCAAACAAACCCTAGCCACCTCCAATATTCCTCTCCAAGTCGAAACCTCTCCGAACTCACTTTCCGGCAAGTATTCCGGCGACGGCAAGGCGAAAGGAACCAAGCCCTGCCCTCTAGACTCTTGGTAAGCTATTGTACAAAGTTTAATTCGTCCATATATCTCAGAAACTCATATTCTAACCCTTTTTCCTTACTACGATTTCCCGTCGGAAAACGAACAAAAAGCGATCGGAGAAGTTGGCCGTTCGTCGTGACCCTAGGACGCCCGGAAACCCAATCCAGCGACCCTATCCTCATTCTAAGTAAGTTAAAACCTTACTCACAAATTTTCGTGGTTGTTTGTTGTTTAAAACTCGAGATATAGGCTTGTAACAAAAATCGGTTTTCAAAAACCCTATTTTCGTCCAATTTCAAAGACTCGCCTAAAACCCGACCTTCGGGAATTCAAACCGAAAACTTTTCAACATAAAAGTTGTTCCTAACACCTTTATCTATCTTGTGTCCAAATTTCAGCCGTTGACATTAAGTTTTGCTATCCCAAATCACGCCGTAAACTTTCTGTGACAACCCGAACATATTCAAACTGTGACAGTTTTCTTTACTCAAATTTATGCATGTTTTTCACCCATTTTTCGAATGATTTAACTTTGCTTTCCTAAACAAAAGTTGCAGATAATTGTGTCTAGATTATGCATATAAAATTTCACGGATTTTGGTGTTCATTTGATATGTCAATCGGTCGAATTTTCAAAACTGTTTTAAACCCCATTCGGAACCCGCGAGTATGCAGTGAGTTGTGGTCGATTTTTGAGTACTAAGAATTCATTATTTACAAATTCTTAAAACATGAAAGTTGTTCCTTAACGTGTTTTGTAGTTACTGTAAAAATTTCGCATCAATTGGTCTTGAAATGAATTTTTAATCGGCGTTGCACGAACCTGTGACGAAAACAGTTTTAAGACAGAAATTATTCCTTGCAATGAACTCGAATTTCGACTCACTTCGGAATCTTATTTCCAAAGACTTAAAACATGAAATTTGTTCGCGTGTGTGTTTTTGAACTACTGTAAAAATTTCAGAATTTTTGGTGTAAAAACGAATTTTTAATTAAGAAAGGCGTAAACTGCCTCGAATAGGATTTTTCGAACTTGAGAAAACTCGAACTATGAAAACGCGATATCGTTCATTTGATAACCTTGAAATACGAACTTTCAAAAAATCCCGTTCACTAGGCTGAGCCGATCGTCATGCTATCATTATCTTTGAGACTGCCTCGTTAGTGGTCTCCTTACTATCTGAGATTGCCTCGTTAGTGATCTCGCGCGCTGTATTTTTGGACTGCCTCGTTAGTGGTCCTACTATCTTTTTGGATCGCCTCGTTAGTGGTCGTACTATCTTTTTGAGACTGCCTCGTAAGTGGTCTCCCATTGTTTGGACTGCCTCGTTAGTGGTCCTATGTTGAGATTGCCTCGTTAGTGATCTCCCGGTATGGTGTTCTCTTCTTAGTCTACGGGATGAAATGTAAAAGACTTGTGTGAGTGTTCCATTATGCTTAAATCGTATTTATCATGTCTTTAATTATGTATTTAAAATTCATGCATCCTAAATTATGCTTTAAATTACGCTTTTAATTTAAGTCTTTTAATCATGTTTTCCGCTGCAAATAAATTATGTATTTTAAATTCACGTACGGTAAGGGAAATCTTTAGTTTAAACACATGTAATCCCTATTATTTGTTAGTTAGGGATTAACTTACTCAGTATATCTTTATACTGACAACCGTTGTCATTTCTTTTTACAGAGTATGTCGAGTGACGCATGCACGCGCATTTGGGGGGGGGGACATATTTGTGAACATTTTTAATTACTGCATCATACTACTATTTTACCGGGTCTGTTAAACCCGAGGTTTTGGCCGTGTTGGCCGTGATTACTTTTCCGCTGCATTTACCTTATCCATGCATGATGATTTTTACTATCGTACTTGATTTGAAGTAGTAATAAATTCCGGACTCATTGCCGAATGTTTTAAAACTTTGTATACCCATAAGCCTTGCACCTCCTTAGCGAGCTCGGGAATCCGTGTCTTGCTAGGGAGATGCGGCGGTGACACCTCGGCCTGGGTTACAAAATCCGGGGTGTTACAAGTTGGTATCAGAGCCCGGAAAATTTTTAAAGCTACTACTATTATTTTTAAACCATTATTTTTAAAACCCAAGTATTATTTTTAAATTATTTATTTTGACTACTAGTATTGTTTTTAGCCCAAAAGTTTATTTCTCTTTTTCATAAGCCCAAAATCTTAGCCAAAGAAATATTAAATTTGGGCCCACTATAGAGGCCCAACCTTTAGCAATTTATTTTAAACATACAAATAGATTTAAATTTTAACGGGGAAGGGACTTGCACTTGCATGTTGCATATAGATTTGAATTCGTGCATATCTTAACCTTGCCTGAAAAATGTCTAACTCTGACCTACCTTGTCAACATTAGATGGCCGAGCCCAACGCGAACATGGTCAATTTGATGGTGAAATTAATGAACGCATACCTTGAGGGCCAACAGCACATCAATTACTTCAAAACGCGGGTAGGACAGTTGGAGGGTAA
Source organism: Hygrophila difformis (assembly GCA_030278955.1). Taxonomy (NCBI): domain Eukaryota; kingdom Viridiplantae; phylum Streptophyta; class Magnoliopsida; order Lamiales; family Acanthaceae; genus Hygrophila; species Hygrophila difformis. The sequence continues at coordinate 57,765,620 of JAOANR010000003.1, forward strand.
CGTGGCCCATCTGGGTCATCTTAGGGAGGCAGACCATCACCACATAACCCAGCTGCAGGAGCAAGTCGCGCAGCTTCAGGCCCAAGTGGCCCAGCTCCAGGACCAGAGTGATGGCTTGGAAGAGCAAGTGGAGAACCTGGGCTGGGACCTGACCAACCTAACCCAGGACGTTGGTGAGGCGATCCTCCAGAACCTGGGCCCTGGCCCTGACGTCGCTGTTCCCATTGACGTATCCAGCGATGAGGACGACCCCATCGAGGATGCCCCTACCTGTCCCCTCTAGATTAGGGATATAGATATCGATGCATTACTACTTGTACCTTCTTTGACTATTGTCAGCACTACTACGTTCATCCTACCGCGTATAACCCAATAAGTTTCTTTTGGAGCAATGAAAGAATTTCCAGCAGTAATTTCAATTATCCTTTATACTTATTCGTGTATCATATCCACATACCCGGGAGAAACCCAACCACGTAAACATGCAATAACTAGTGGGCGGCCTCCACTTATGTAAATGCGGTGAAGAGATAACAACGAAACCGTAGTACCATAAACCATAACTAAGGCGGGACAATTCAACCATACTTCTAAAACAGCAGTAAACCGCTAACACATGTCAAACACCTAACTAGGCAATAACATAACGAAAATATAAATCACAAATCCCAGACAACAGCAACGACCTCATAAGGAGGAAACGAAACAAAGTACGTCTAATGCAAAACCTGAACAAAAACACGAAACCAAAAGGAGACATCACTGATCGGGAGGCGGGAACTGCCGGCGCATGTAGTCGTCCATCTGCCGCACATAGGCGTACATGTCGGACATGGTGGCCTGCTGCTGAGCCTGCCTCGTAGCAAACGAGTCCATACGGGTCTGATTGAAGTCCAACCTAGCGTCGAGGGCGTCATAACGAGCCTGCCCAGCTGCAAACCCGACGTCCATACTGACCCGCATCTCCTGCATCATCTGCAGCATCTGAGTCATCTCCTGCCCCTGAGGTGCCACAACAGGAGGTGGAACTACTGGAGGAGGGGGTGGCTGCTCCGGTGGTACAACAAGGATCAGGCCGCCGTCATCAGGCTGCGGGCGAAGTACATCACGGGGAGCCCCACGACGTAAGGCGCTACGCCGGTCAGCATAAGTCGGGATACGGTAGCAACGGCCCGGTGCTAGGTCGTACGGGTCTGTCTCCGGTGTAGTGCGAATCCCCTGCGCCGCGCATAACCCACAGATGAGGTGAACGTGGGTAATCACCCTACTCCCTCGTCCTCTCCGCATATCCCGCAAGTTGTCCTCGATGCAAGCTCCTACATTCACCCTACCGTCTCGCGCGATGAAGCAAATGGTCTCGTAGATGTGATCCAGGACAATGTGGCTCCGAGTGATCGGCCGGACGCGCCCTAACCACAGCTGAGCAAGCTCTCGCCAAGGGGATTCCATCGTCGTCAAACGAAGCGCATGACTGCGCTCGAGCTGAGAAGGCACTATGGTGCATAAGGTGTTCCACGCAGGAGCAAGAACACGTCCCTCAGGCTGTGGCCGGAATACGCCATCGTCGGGCAAGCCAAAATAGACATTGATCGCCCGAGCACTGAAGTCGAGATAGCGACCACGGACCCATACCCGGGATAGATCGTCACCCTCCCCGAGACCGCCAATGTTGGCAATAACCTCCATAGCCAAATAACCGGAGGCGACGCCCTCGGGGTGACGTGCCAGTCCGGTCCACTGCAGATACTCCAAGACTACACTGACCTTGTCATCGCCCATATGAAGGGGATATATGCCTCTCTCAGGGACGTGGGCCCTGTTTCGACGAAGCTCGTGGAAATAAAAGTCCTGGGCAGCCCTCGTCCTAAACCGGAACCTGTCGTGCCGGTGAGGACGCACCTCGTCCGGGAGACCCCTGAGTCGCGGGCCCCGCTGCTCCTCGTCCTGCTCTGACTCGCTCTCGTCGAAATCGGGCATCGCCGGAGCGGCACGACTGGGGCCAGCCTCATCAGCAACTCGTCTCCTAGTCCTCGGAGGGCACATGAGAGACGCCAAAATGACCCACAAAAAGAGCAACATCCTGTAAGTTACCAAATACCGATTATTAGACTAAGTCCCACACAGAAGTCAAGCGAAAATAGGTAAAGGGCATTAATATACACTTCCAACGCGAATATACCGTAATAACAACAAATCCTACCGTTTGCTAAGACCAACCAGGAGGTAATCTAGACAAAGGATATGCTCAAACTAGTGCCCAAACCCTTTGTGGCATTTCGTCGAACAGGTTATGTGCGCAATAAACCAAAACCTAAGTTACTACCAACACACGGAAATTGCCCACAGAATGAAACAATCATTCTAATAACAACACATCATATCCTACAGCACCAAACAACAGGGGAACGAACTAATAACCACACCCCAATAACAACCAAACATCAAAAACTTCATAGCCTTTCTAAGGATTCGAATTCAACAAGAATTTGCCAAAAACATAAACACATTATAACATAAACATAGGCAAGGCAACAAGAGTAACAACAATTGCCACGTACACTTACTAATTTGCACAAATCAAGCCTAAAAGTCACAAACCCCCAATTTTTGTACACAAACCCTAATTTTCTAAATCTCCTCACAAATCAAGTCATACAAAACATAAAAGTTGAAATTAGTAAGTGGGTTTAGTAGAATCGTACCTCGATGAGTGAAACTGAAGTCGAAATCAAGCAGACAGGAAGGTAACTCGCCGGATTTAGAGAGAATTGGGGGTGTGTTCTCGAATGGAAAATGGGGGAAGTGGCTCGCGCGGAGCGCGAGCCCTATTTTCTCGAACAGAGGGAGCCGCGCGCTCTCCGCGCGCTGGGGCGCATTACCGCGCGGCCACCGCGCGGGACCCGGAGGGAGTTTTATTTTTCCTGTTTTGCTCAATCTCTTTTGCTATACGCTCCTCACCGAACCCGGGCATACATTGACAGTGAAATACAACGACATGGGGCATCACCTGGCATTATTCTTGGCAAAGACAGCAGAATTGCCTCACGTCCTCCTTTCGCAGGACTACGGGAAACCCTCGGACGTAAATACATAGGGACCATAAGAAATTCCGTAGGGAATAGAAAACCGCTTATTAACTAACGTCCCCACCACAGTTTGCTCGTATCCGTAACGAACTCCACGACCCCCAACTGAAGAAGTATGTGCCCGCCACGTCGCATGTACTCCAACCGGACGTAATCGAATTGGATGATGACTCGACTTATGAAGAAACCCCGGTGCAAATACTCGACTACAAGGAAAGGGTGACAAGGAATAAATCTGTAAAGATGGTCAAGGTCCTGTGGTCCAACCACGAGACAGAAACGGCAACCTGGGAATTAGAAGCCGACATGAGGCAACGTTACGGGGACATAACTGTATTCTTAAGGGGGGGAGGATGTAACACCCGAGGAAAAACAAATTCAAATTGTTTGAACTACGTCATGACTTGATCCCTTCACAGGGTACGTAGGCAGCTTGGAACTAATTTCTAAGTTCAGTCACGAAATAAGTCACAAAATAAATCACGAAATAGATCACAAGGACGATAGGAGGAGTTGGAACCGATTTAGACTAGGCTAATTAGGACACGGAAATGTTGCGAGCGATAAGCCGGACTCGTAACAAGTTTAAGGAAAAGATTCCGAACCGGAGACGACCCAAGGAATCGAGCCGACACGTAGAAAACCGATAGGGGAAAGCAAGGAAAGACCCGACGGAACACGCGGACCGCCGAACCGGCCGGCCCGCGCTCTCCGCGCGCCGCCGCGCGGCCACCGCGCGGAGGGAGGAGTCGCGACTCCAGGGCAGACCACGCGTGCTCCGCGCGGACAAAGGCCTATGTGCGCGTCACCAGCGCGCCAGAGGTGCAGGAGGTGTAAACTTTCCTTCCATGGTGATTTTCTTGCCAAAAATCCGTCCTCTATCAAGGGGAAGCAGATCAAGGCAATGGGGGAAGGTTATAGAGGCTGTGTGGCCGCCCCTCCCCCATATTTTCTAGCAAACAAACCCTAGCCACCTCCAATATTCCTCTCCAAGTCGAAACCTCTCCGAACTCACTTTCCGGCAAGTATTCCGGCGACGGCAAGGCGAAAGGAATCAAGCCCTGCCCTCTAGACTCTTGGTAAGCTATTGTACAAAGTTTTAATTCGTCCATATATCTCAGAAACTCATATTCTAACCCTTTTTCCTTACTACGATTTCCCGTCGGAAAACGAACAAAAAGCGATCGGAGAAGTTGGCCATTCGTCGTGACCCTAGGACGCCCGTAAACCCAATCCAGCGACCCTATCCTCATTCTAAGTAAGTTAAAACCTTACTCACAAATTTTCGTGGTTGTTTGTTGTTTAAAACTCGAGATATAGGCTTGTAACAAAAATCGGTTTTCAAAAACCCTATTTTCGTCCAATTTCAAAGACTCGCCTAAAACGCGACCTTCAGGAATTCAAACCGAAAACGTTTCAACATAAAAGTTATTCCTAACACTTTTATCTATCTTGTGTCCAAATTTCAGCCGTTCACATTAAGTTTTGCTATCCCAAATCACGCCGTAAACTTTCTGTGACAACCCGAACATATTTAAACTGTGACAGTTTTCTTTACTCAACTTGATGCATGTTTTTCACCCATTTTTCGAATGATTTAACTTTGCTTTCCTAAACAAAAGTTGTAGATAATTGTGTCTAGATTATGCATATAAAATTTCACGGATTTTGGTGTTCATTTGTTATGTCAATCGGTCGAATTTTCAAAACTATTTTAAACCCCATTCGGAACCCGCGAGTATGTAGTGAGTTGTGGTCGATTTTTGAGTACTAAGAATTCATTATTTCCAAATTCTTAAAACATGAAAGTTGTTCCTTAACGTATTTTGTAGTTACTGTAAAAATTTCGCATCGATTGGTCTTGAAATGAATTTTTAATCGGCGTTGCACGAACCTGTGACGAAAACAGTTTTAAGACAGAAATTATTCCTTGCAATGAACTCGAATTTCGACTCACTTCGGAATCTTATTTTCCAAGACTTAAAACATGAAAGTTGTTCGTGTGTGTGTTTTTGAACTACTGTAAAAATTTCAGAAATTTTGGTGTAAAAACGAATATTTAATTAAGAAAGGCGTAAACTGCCTCGAATAGGATTTTTCGAACTTGAGAAAACTCGAACTATGAAAACGCGATATCATTCATTTGATAACCTTGAAATACGAACTTTCGAAAAATCCCGTTCACTAGGCTGAGCCGATCGTCATGCTATCATTATCTTTGAGACTGCCTCGTTAGTGGTCTCCTTACTATCTGAGATTGCCTCGTTAGTGATCTCGCGCGCTGTATTTTTGGACTGCCTCGTTAGTGGTCCTACTATCTTTTTGGATCGCCTCGTTAGTGGTCCTACTATCTTTTTGAGACTGCCTCGTTAGTGGTCTCCCATTGTTTGGACTGCCTCGTTAGTGGTCCTATGTTGAGATTGCCTCGTTAGTGATCTCCCGGTATGGTGTCCTCTTCTTAGTCTACGGGATGAAATGTAAAAGACTTGTGTGAGTGTTCCATTATGCTTAAATCGTATTTATCATGTCTTTAATTATGTATTTAAAATTCATGCATCCTAAATTATGCTTTAAATTACGCTTTTAATTTAAGTCTTTTAATCATGTTTTCCGCTGCAAATAAATTATGTATTTTAAATTCACGTACGGTAAGCGAAATCTTTAGTTTAAACACATGTAACCCCTATTATTTGTTAGTTAGGGATTAACTTACTCAGTATATCTTTATACTGACAACCGTTGTCATTTCTTTTTACAGAGTATGTCGAGTGACGCATGCACGCGCATTTGGGGGGGACATATTTGTGAACATTTTTAATTACTGCATCATACTACTATTTTACCGAGTCTGTTAAACCCGAGGTTTTGGCCGTGTTGGCCGTGATTACTTTTCCGCTGCATTTACCTTATCCATGCATGATGATTTTTACTATCGTACTTGATTTGAAGTAGTAATAAATTCCGGACTCATTGCCGAATGTTTTAAAACTTTGTATACCCATAAGCCTTGCACCTCCTTAGCGAGCTCGGGAATCCGTGTCTTGCTAGGGAGATGCGGCGGTGACACCTCGGCCTGGGTTACCAAATCCGGGGTGTTACAGATAGTACCAACTGACTCTGACAAGGCTCAGAAATTCGAGGTAGGTCTGAACCTTAGTATCCGGGAGACACTTGCAGTAGGACAATTCACAAACCTGCAGACGGTTTACGATCGAGTTGTAGCAATTGATCGAGTCCGGCAACTGAAGCGTAAAGAAAACGGTGAGTCGAGCAAGGACTCGCAAGAGTTTGAGAAAAAGAATCGAAACATTAGCAATGAAAATTTTAAGGAGAATAAGAATAAATGTTTCAATTATGGGAGATACGACATACGTCAAACAGTCATACCACGTTGCCCGCAGTGCCACCAAGCCCATCTGGTGCGCGAATGCCCAAGGCGCGGGACTTGTTATAGATGTGGTAGGGAAAACCACATGATTAGAGAATGCAATTTTCGTGAGGAGAGGATTGAGAAAAGGCTAGATTTGGTAAACCCTCAACCAGAAGAGCCATAGGACGATTGAACGACATCGATCAAGCTGACTTGCCAGCTCAATGAGGAAGGATCATAGGCAACGATACCCGAACCTGTTTGCGAATAATACATAGGCAGTTATGGGGACATAATTGTAATCTTAAGGGGGGAGGATGTAACGACCCGAATATTCTAATCCGAATATTTTGTATTTCAAATAAACAAATTCAAACTGTTTTGAACTACGTAATGACTTGATCCCTTCACCGGGTACGTAGGCAACTTGGAAATTTCAATTCTGGGTTCAGTCAAATGATATAATAAAATAATACAAACAACATCAACAACAACACATAATGATACAATCACGCAATCAAACAATAGCACAAAATAGAAATGACCTTAGTTCCAAGCTCGCGAGAAGCTAACACCCAACTTCGGGGACGAAGTTGATTCTTAAGGGGGGGTAGACTGTAATACCCGGGATTTTTATCGGCGTCCAAAGGAATACAATTTATTTCTAAATCCAATCAAGGTCGAAATATCTCCGAGAAGAAGAAAATAATTTATCACAATAAATTATTGCTCAGAAATGAAACGCCAATAGATTCAAAATGGAATAAAAGAGGAAAAGGAAGCCCGAAGACATTCCATGAATCGAGTCAAAAGAATTGAGAATTAAATTCAAGAAAGAAAATAATTTTAATTCCAGGAACCCGTGAAGTCGGAAATAATTTAATTAGATAAATTGTTGCACGGGAGTCAAAAGACGACGAATTAGAAGCCGACGAATCCAAACGCGACGGACTCAAAATTTCGAGTACGGGATTAATTCGAGACGAGATTAATTTAAGATAAGAATTTATAATCCGAGAATGACCCGAAAATCGAGCCCGGAAACGTAGGAGCACAGAAATCCGAAAGAGAGGAGAAAAGGCCCGATCGGATCGCACGGACCCGCCCGGACCGAGGTCCAGGCGGAGGCCGCGCACTGGCCGCGCGGCGTTTAGCCTATGAGCGCGCCACGACCGCGTGACCCCCCCCCCCCCCCCCCAGAAAATGGCAACAACGCGTTCCGACGATCTTCTTGCCATATTTTCGACCCCCGTCGATGGAAACTCAATCCCGGGCTATGAAAGGATATTGGGGACGACATTAGGCTGCTCCCTAACCCTAAATTCGAAAAAACACAACCCTAGAGCAGCCCCCTTCTCCTCACATTCTCTCAAACTCCTCCCAAAGTCGAAAACCCCGAAATCCTTTGTGTTCTTGAAGTTCCGACGACGAAATCCGAACAAGAAGGACTTGAGAAGGAGAAGACAGACCCCTAGGATGTTGGTAAGTAGTTTTTGAGTTTGTCTACACCTTTTTGAATCCAAAAATCGAATCTAACTAAGGATTTTTACTTGCGGATTCGGTTCGTGGACGTTAGAAGAGGAAACCGACTTGAGGAGATTCGTTCGTGACATCCCGTGGATTCCGGACGACCCCGTAACCTCCTAGACATCATCCTCACTGTAAGTTAATGCTTACTTGGTTTTGGGTGACTTAAAATGCAACCAAACATAGAGATTTAGTAACTCTAAAATCTGTCAACATGAAAAACCCCCGGCGCAGCGATTTGGTGTGAATTTTTCGAACCCCTAAAACTTCTCAAACGGAATAACTCAAAACATGAAAAACGTTCCTAAGACATAGATCTAGTTCGTATAAAAGTTTCATAATTTTTCATTGTGTTTTGATATCCGAAAACGGCCTCCAACGAACCTGCCCTGAAAGTCGAACTTGAAACCGTGACAGATTTGAAATCGGACCAAAACCCCTACTTCAAGAGTTCAAACCGAAAAACCCAAAACTAGACTTTTGATCCTAACACATTAGTCTATGTTGTGTAAAATGTTCAGCCATTTTCATCAACGTTTGCTATCCCAATTCGAACCGAGCATAAACTGTGGTATGAAACTTTTCGAAAACCGGACAGAGCAACGGTCCAAACTTGATGAGCTTGTTTCTATATTTTCTAGTCCGAATTGATCTTTGCAATCTAAATTAAAGTTGTAGATAATTATGTCTAGTATGTGCATGTAAAATTTCAAGATTTTTGGAGTCCATTTGATGTGTCAAAATGTCGAGTTTTGAAACGGTGTCGAATCTGAAACCTGACAGCATACTACTTTGGTGAAAGACTTGATTTTTCGCTTGTTTCCTTAACCCGGATCGAGAAACTTAAAACATGAAACTTGTTCGTCTCGGTGTTTTTGAGTTATTGGTGAAATTTCAGAATTTTCGGGCTTAAAATGATTTCTAAATAATTACGGAATAAGACATCGACTTGTATAAAGTTATATTTTGAGAAACTTGTGAAATTTGCGAAATGTGTTCTTACCTTGCGGGTTTGATTCCCCAAGGGCGATTGTATGTTTTCCTGTGGGTTCGATTCCCCAGGATGTGTGTTGATTCCTATGGGTTCAATTCCCTAGGATGTATTTGAGTTCTTGCGGGTTCGATTCCCCAAGGGCGATCGTTTGTTTTCCTGCGGGTTCGATTCCCCAGGACGTGTTTTGATTCCTACGGGTTCGATTCCCTAGGATGCGTTTAAATTCTTGCGGGTTCATTTCCCTGAGAACAAATTATACTAGATCATATCGAACAAAAGTGAAAGAGTGAAATCTTTAAAATACCAAATCCTGAAGCCATGAGAAAATTAAGAGACTTGAATAGTTTCTTTGTTTAAATTATGCCTTGCAAATCATTTTACCATGTAAGTTGAATTATGATCACGTGGAAATCCTTGTTTTAAAATTTTGCCATTAATTTATTAGTGGATGATTAACTTAAATTGTGTATTACCTATAAGCATGTTTTATTAAATTTAATTAAAGGCTTTGAAACCCCTAAATCATGCTAGGTGTTAACTTACTCAGCACGTTTTGCTGACCCAAACCATTTTTCCCCTTTTTCTTTCAGAGTATGAGGATTATGCATCATCATATGCATACATGGGAACATTTGGGGAAATCTCTATTTTAAATTCCTGCATTTAGTTACGACTTGCATGAACGGGCCTGTTTAACCCGTGTTTTGGCCATGTCGGCCCTTATACTTTATTTCCGCTGCACAACTTATATTTCCGTTGCGTGTATGGATGATTATTATTTTTAAATATAAGTATTTCCGGACTTGGTTGTTTAAAATTATTTTATACCCTTAGCCTTGCATCTTTCAAGTGAGCTCGAATGAAGTCGTGTCTTGCTAGGGAGGTGTGGCGGTGGCACCCCGGCCTGGGTTATCAAATCCGGGGTATTACAAAGAATCCGAGTTTTGCTCATAAGATTTGCAAAAGCTTTGTTAACAAAATGGGTTCCTCCATCAGATATGATTACCCTAGGTACACCAAATCTATTGAAAATATTACTTTTCAAAAATTTGATGACTTGGTGACCATCATTGGTCGGCAGTGCAACCGCCTCAACCCACTTGGACACGTAATTGACAGCTACCAAGATGTAGTGATTCCCATCCGATGTCGGGAATGGTCCCATAAAGTCAATACCCCATACGTCGAAAATCTCAAGGGTGAGAATTCCTTTTTGATGTATTTCATCACTCTTGGAAATATTCCCTAATCGTTGGCATCTGTCGCAAGCCTTAACAAACGCCTTGCAATCCTCGTAAATGGTAGGCACATAGAAACCACACTCGAGCACTTTATGAGCTGTTCGAGTGGGGCCATGGTGACCTCCATATTCCGATTCATGGCATTTTTTAGCGATTTGATAAGCCTCGTGCTCAGTTACACATCGTCTAATAATCGAATCTGCGCAATGCTTGAAGAGATAAGGATCTTCCCAGAAGTAGTTGACTACATCTCGGTTGAACCTTTCTTTATAGCTCTTGTGCTGGAATGGTGAGGTTATTCCACATGCTAAAAAGTTAGCAATGTCGGAAAACCATGGACAAGCTTGATCATGAAGGTGCAAGGCAAACAGTTGCTCGTCCGGAAATTTTTCATTGACGGCTAGTTCATTTTTATCATTTTCTATTCAAGACAAATGGTCAGCAGCACCATTGTCTCTGCCTTTTCTATCTTTTATTATGATATCAAATTCCTGTAACAGAAGTACCCACCTGATTAATCGAGGTTTGTCATCTTGTTTGCTAAACAAGTATCTCAGTGCAGAGTGATCTGTGTACACTATAGTTTTCGTACCAATGAGGTACTATCTGAATTTATCAAATGCGAAAACCACAACATACATCTCTTTTTCCGTGGTGGTGTAGTTGATTTGGGCTTCATTCAGGGCATGACTTGCGTAATGAATTACATATTGTCTCCCTTCCTTATGTTGCCCAAGAACTGCACCCACAGCGAGATCACTTGCATCGCACATTACCTCGAAAGGCATTGACCAATCGGGCGGTTGTACTATTGGAGCAGAAATCAACATCTTCTTGAGCGTGTCAAAGGCTTGAACACATGCTTCATTTATTACAAAAGAATTTTCTTTATAAAGTAGGTTAGTGAGCGGCTTGGCAATTTTAGAAAAATCTTTAATGAATCTCCGGTAGAAACCGGCATGCCCTATGAAGCTCCTAACCGATTTTATTGAATTGGAAAATGGGAGTTTGGAGATGATTGAGACCTTGGCTCTGTCGACTTCGATGCCAGCGCGCGAGATGCGGAGACCCAACACTATACCCTCAGTGACCATAAAATGGCAATTTTCCCAGTTTAAGACTAAGTTGGTGTGCTCACATCTTTTTAATATCTTTGCAAGATTGGTCAAGCATTCATCAAAATTATATCCATACACAGAGAAGTCATCCATGAAAACTTCTATGCATTTTTCGATAAATTCTGAGAAGATAGACATCATGCATCTCTGAAAAGTTGCAGGCGCATTGCAAAGTCCAAAAGGCATGCGCCTGTATGCAAAAGTTCCATACGGGCATGTGAAAGTAGTTTTATCGTGATTTTCACTAGCTATTACAATTTGATTATAACCCGAATAACCATCCAAAAAACAGTAGTACTCTCTCCCGGCCAACCTCTCAAGCATTTGATCAATGAACGGCAAGGGAAAATGATCCTTCCGCGTCGCGGTATTGAACTTCCGGTAGTCGATGTAAACTCGCCAACCGGTCACTAGCCTTGTCGCCACTTCTTCTCCTTGCTCGTTAGTCGTTATGCACATCCCCCCACGCTTTGGTACTAACCCATTTGCTGTCAGATATAGGATAGATGATACCAGCATCTAATGGCTTGATAACTTCTTTCCTTACCACCTCTTGCATGTGGGGGTTCAAACGCCATTGGGGTTGCCTACTTGCCTTGAGGGCTTGTACTCCTCTTCCATTAAAATTCTGTGCATGCAAACAGAGGGGCTTATTCCTTTTATATCAGAAATGGTCCATCCAATTGCATGTACATATTTCTTGAGAATGTCTACCAGAGCTTTTTCTTGTTCTTGTGTCAGCTTAGCCGACACAATTACCGGTAACTTTTTATGTTCAGCGAGAAAAACGTACTTAAGATGATCCGGAAGTATTTTAAGTTCAAGCTCTGGCGGACATTCAACGGAAGGCAGTAATTTGCGAGAAATGGATGGGGGGTGAAAGATCAGATTTACCTTCAGGACCATGTGTCAGTACAGGGTCCACTTCCTCGTCCATGGTGCTCTCCTCCTCCTCCGGAGTGAATTCAATACCGTTGAACTCTTCAAGGTCCCCAGTCATAGGGTCCTCAAAGTGCACGTCATTGCAGCTTTGCTCGGCACCAGCAGGCGTCAGTACCTGTTTTGAAACTTTGTCCGACATCACAGTCACAGAGTCAATGCTCTCATCCTCACTCCTACCATCTATTACATCAAACTTGGAACAAGTTTCCTCAGACGGAAACTTCTGCAGTCTGCCCATGTTCAAATTTAGCTCCTCTTCTCCGACACGGAGCTTGATTTGACTTGATCGAGCGTCTATCAGTGCACCACCCGTTGAAAGGAAGGGGCGGCCTAGAATCAGTGGCATCTCATAATCCTCCTCAATGTCAAGAATGATGAAGTCGACAGGAAAGAGAGTCCCTCCCATCTTGACGATCACGTCCTTCAGTATCCCGACTGGGTGAGTAATCGACCGGTCTGCCAGTTGTAGTTTCACTCCCAAGTGAAGACGTTTTGCCATGGCGAGTGGCATAACGTTGATGCTGGATCCCAAATCGCATAACCCGTTTCCAACATTGGTCTTCCCAATGTGGACTGGCAGTGTGATACTGCCCGAGTCTTCCTTTTTCTCCGGTAGCACTCTCTGGAATATGGCACTGCAGCTGCTGTTTAAGACCACCACTTCATCCTGCTCAAATTTCATTCTCCCTGAAATCATTTCTTTAAGAAATTTAGCATAGACGGGCATTTCTGAAATCATTTCGACCAGGGGAATAGTGATCTCAACAGCTTTCAATTTTTCTAAAAACTTTTTACATTTTTCATCTTGTTCCTTATTTTTAAGACGTGCAGGGTATGACACCATTGGCATGTACTTATTATTATCAATTTTTGGTGGCAAAGGGAAGAAAGTTGTACCTTCACCTGTAACTTTAACAGCTTCAATTGCAGCTTCAGCCTGCGAATTGGCTGCATCCGATTTGTCCTTTACCAGCTCAGTACCTTCATCTCCTTAAATCTTTTCCTTTTTCCTCTCATCCTCCACTGATTCCATTCCTTTCACAGCCTTTTTCTTTCCGGACCCAACAATTCCTTTCAGAGTCTTACCTCCCCGCAATGTGATTGCCTTACATTGCGGGTTGGTTTCAGTACTACTCGGCAGTGTTCCCTTCCCCCTGTTTTGCAATTCCTTAGTCAACTGAGTGACCTGTGTCTCCACATTTTTTATAGATGGCTGTAATTGTTGGTTTATCTCCCTTTAATTGGAAATAAACTCAGTCATCATACTCTCCAGACGGGACGGTGGTTTTTGGTTGAATTGCTGGTTCTGATCAGGTTGGGCTTGGAAGTTTTGGAAATTTTGGCCTTGGTTTTGGTTGGGTCTTTGTTGGATGTGGGGCTGGAAGTTCTGATTTTGGTTCTGGAAGTTTTAGACTCTTTGCTGAACAAATCTCGGGTTCTGTTGTGGGTTATGGTGGGCAAACTGGGTAGGCTGATTTGGCTGAGAAAACAAATGCGCATTGAGTGCATTGTTATTGAAATAGGAGAGGTTTGGGTGGCGGTTCTGGAAATTCCCGGCATAGTTACAGCTTTCGGTAGCTATCTGTTGGCATGCGTCAGTTGGATGTGGTCCCTGACATAGCCCACAAACAGCTTCCAATTGTTGTGTTTGTACTTGGCTAGATGATGCTCCCGCTTGAGAAGTACCTGCTCCTTTTCCTTGGTTCAGCTGAATCGCGGCTACCTGTTCCTGCAATTTTTCAAAATCTGTTTTCCCCTCACTTACAGCAAAAACTTTCCTAGGAGGATCCACTTTCCTCTCATCATTTTTCAGAACTAATCTGTTAACAGACATGGTTTCGATCTTTGCCCATGCTTGATCCATGGGCAAATGGAGTAGGTGTTTCCCTCCCGCTGCATCTAGCATCATTCGCCATGAATGGGTGAGTCCATTGTAAAATTTTCGCAACTGCTCCCATGGTTGATATCCATGTTGCGGGCATTTCCTCAAGAGGTTGAAGAACCTCTCCTTTGCATCGTATAGTGACTCGTCCGGCTTCATATTGAATTCACCGATTTTTGGTCATCCTTCTTCCACCTTTGCTTCGGGGAAGTACTTCAACAGAAAACTCCTCACTAGATCTGCCCATGTGCTCCTTTGGTTGATAGGCAAAGATTTGTACCCATCCCTGGCTCCACTGAATAAAGAGAAAGGAAATAGCATCAGTCTAATAGCATCAGGGGACACCCCCTGATTTTTTATTGTGTCACAGAGCTCCAGAAAAGTTTGAAGATGATCATGAGGGTCCTCATGATTTGCACCGCAAAATTGATTGTTCTGCACCAAGTTAATGAGTGCAGGTTTTAGTTCGAAATTGCGTGTGGCGATGGGTGCTCTCCCGAGCCTGTTCAAATAGGGCTCCACAATAGGCTGCATAAAGTCAGTTGCTGCCTGCTGTTGCTGATTTCCTTGCTCTGCCTGATTTTGATATTGCTGGTGGTAGTTGGGATTTTGCTGGAACATGTTGGGATCATGTGGGTTGTTCTGAAACTGGTCTTGATTGAAGGGTTGATTCTGGTATTGCTGGTTTTGCATGTTTTGGTTTTGGTTGTTATATTGGTTCAGAGGTGGTGGCGGTTGGTGGTATTGCTGATAATGTTGCTGATTAAGATTAGGTAGATTCTCCTCCTCGTTTCCACGATTCGGATTTTCTACTATATCTCCATCAGCCCCATTACCTGGATTATTTAATGGTTGGTTGTGGATGGGTGGTTGGTTGATGGGTAAAATCACGGGAATGTCCTGGTTTTTTGTCATATCAGATAGGTCACTGCTTGTGGTTTCGGGTGAGGTACGAGTCTGTGCTTCCCGTTCCTTTCTCAGTCTTGCTTGTGCCCTTAGCTGTTGAGCAGTCCTTTCTATTTCTAGATCGAACGGTAGCTCAGGCAATGTATCCTTCCTCCGTTGCATAAGTAGTTTATATCACAACTTGACAGTACCTGCACAACCCCCAGGTTAGTAATGGTTCAAGAGTATATACTATCTATGAGTAAATCAGGAGTGTAATTCTCTTAATAAACGGCGCTGCATCCTCCGCGGCAACGACGCCATGAAACTTTTGACAATTTTCCACTATATGAGTATTTTCTGAAAAGAATATAATCCCGGTTTAATTTTATTTAATGAAAACAATTATGAAGATGGAGTTGGGATTATGGATATATTTATAGGTTGTCACGTTTTTATATACTCATGTAGGAAACTGTGGCCCGAAAGCGTACGGTGTCAAAAATTGCAGTAATTTATAGTAAGACCGGATCGTTCACTGGAGGATGTGCGATAGAAGCAGGGCCCACGTCGTTTACTAAGATTTTCCACTCGGTTACTCGTTTCAAGCTTGTGTTTGGTTTTAGAACTACTTGACATAATTTAAACTAGATTATGAAAGCAATAAAATTATTTTACAAAGCATAATAAATTTATTCTAAACAGCAATTAAATTTATTCTAAGAAAGCAACATAAATTATGCTAAGAAAGCGGGTAAAATTACTCTACGAAAGCATGTAAAATTATGCTACACTATCTATAAAGCAAATTTAAAATGTGACAGAAGGGACAGGAAGAAAATAATGAAGATTGGAAAAGATTTCAGATGGAACAATAATTAAACTTCCATTTTTGTTACACAGATCTTTATTTGGGATAATCTATCAGTTAGCTAACTCTCATGCTTTCTAAACTATGTTCCCTTTAACAGACAGGTACTTACAATAAGAATTTACATGCTCTTAAGACATCAACATCTAAGATACCACAGATTAATAACTGCACCTGCTGAGGTATGTTAACTTTCCATGGTGGATAAGCAACACCTAACATATCATTAGTTGATATGCCAAGCACTCCTATCATTCTCCCTGTCACACCCAAAGTCCAAATTAAACCCCGAACTAATCCATAACTCTTAAACCTTATATACGGCGGCCAACCTCTAATTCTCCCCAGTGTCCTTGAAACTTTTGACAGATTTCCCACACGAGTATTTTTGAAATACGTCCAGTTTGAACTTATTAAATGAAAAGAGTTATGATTTATGGACGGGGTTTAAGGATATATTAAGAATGTCACATTTTTATTACTCGTGTTAAGCAACTGTGGCCCGAAAGCGCACGATGTCAAAAATTGCAGTAATTTATAGTAAGACCGGATCGTTCACTGGAGGATGTGCGATAGAAGCAGGGCCCACATCGTTTACTAAGATTTTCCACTCGGTTACTCGTTTCAGGTTTTGCATTGGTTTCTAACAACTACTAGACATAATTTAAACTAAGTTATGAAAGCAGTAAAATTATTCTACAAAGCATATTAAAATTATTCTAGCAAGCAACTAAATCTATTCTAAGAAAGCGATAAAAAATATGCTTAAGAAAGCGGTTAAAATTATTCTACGAAAGCAGATTTAAAAAGTGACAGAAGGGACATGAAGGAAATAATAAAGGTTGGACAAGATTCAGATGAAACACAATTAAACTTCCATTTTAATTACACAGATCTTTGGTTGGGATAATTCATCAGTTAGCTAACTCTCATGCTTTCTAACTATGTTCCCTTTAACAGATAGGTACTTACAGTCAGAATTTATATGCTCTTAAGACCTCAATTTCTAAGATACCACAGATTAATAACTCCCCCTGCCGAGGTATGTTATTTTTCCATAGTGGATAAGCAACACCTAACACATCATTAGTTGACATGCCAAGTACTCCTATCATCCCGCTTGTCACACCCAATAGTCTAGATAAAATACCGAACTAATCCACAACTCTTAAACCTTACAACCGGCGGCCAACCTCTAATTCTTCCGAGTGACCTCTATAAAAGCATTTAAACGAAAGCGGTAAAGTAAACAGTAAAGAAAGCATTTAAAAACCTATCACTCGGAAGCCTCAAAAGCTATCTCATTCCGTTAGCATAAAAGAGCTCCTGGTTTCGATGACCAGATGCAGATTTAGAACTTCCCAAATATCAGTAAGCCACAGGGCTTATAACATCCGGTTAGTTATGAGATACAAACTGAGTGGAACAGACCTGGGAAGATCTATTCCGAATGTACTCACTCAAGACTCAATTATAGGCTTTGGCGGAAGAAGATAGTAGTTGAAAGAACACTCAACCTCTACCTTAGAAATTAACCAAGGCCTACATGTTGTTCCTCTAGTATTATTTATCACATCTTATCCGAATCCAAGTGAACACTGATTCGATACAATTCTTAATAGAAGATTTCCAACACACAATAATTTTGAGAAAACAATTGATATTTGAAAATCATTCCTTACACATGTACTAGACTCTCGGTTAAAGCACAGATCCTTTCAGTCTAGATGAGACCTAATCGCTGACTCTGTTTCTAGTTTCCCAAAATCAATCCCCAGTAGAAGACGAATTAGTCATAACTGTGAATTTATCCCTTACTTAGATCCGGATTTTATAAAGTAATTTTTGCGGAAATTTATTATGCAGCATCTGATTTAAATCAAGACTTCTATGTCCAAGGAGAAGGATCCCCAAAATATTATAGACCACAATATCTACATAATAATATCATGCATACATGTATATGAGAAGTAAAATAAAATACCCCAAAATATATGGTGGGGTTAGACAGAATTTGATATACAAAGATGGATTAGCCTTGAGATAAGAAGAATTGGCTAAAAGAGTGCCAGAATTAACTGGGGTTATCTGGAATGCAAACATCTGCCATCTAGTTCCCAATTATTCCAGATGGAATGGTTTTTACACAGTAAGAAATCCTTGATGACAGTGATCGCTACCATCAAGAGTCATACTATCCATGAGAGAGTAAAAACCCACATGTTTTCTTACTACAGTACTATTATAACAATGTTGATCGACAATGTTTAACATTACTGTGGCTCAAAATTCAGGTTGAAATTAAGATAAAGAGAAGAAAATTGTATTTAATTAGGATTTGGCTGAGTGGCTAATCGTTATCCCCGTGAAGGGACCTTTTTGCCGTAGCTTCCACCAATCACTAATCAGACCATGCAAAATAACGAGTAATAATTAATACACAGAAGACGAGCTAATCGTTATCCCGGTGAAGGGACCTTTTTGCCAACATTGATCTGTGATATCTCTTATTACACGTTCATACACACAATTAACGAGAAAAGATGAAATTAAAAGAATGCTTTCGGGTATTGTGTAAGTATCAATCACACAATAATTTAGACACTGATGGTTGAGATGTGTAATGGATAAAGTTAGGTGTGTTGGGCCTAAGCCCAATACACCCATGCAACTTACACAACTCAGGAAGATAAAATATTTTTGGAGTTTTTAAAGAATAGAGAGGGGAGGTTAATTCGGTCTACTGCAATATAAACCGAATTGCCTATGCATGAAAAATGAAGTGTTATCTTACCCAATTAATCATAGTAAGGTTGGGAAATAACATCATCTAATTCGGTTTGTCAAGCAATTCGGTATAGACCGAATTGAACAAACCGAATTGATGGGGTTATCCCCTTACTCAAATTTGGCTAAGGCATTTGCTTCAAAATGAGTGTTTAATTCGATTTACCAGGATAATTCGGTGTAGACCGAATTGCCAAACCGAATTGGTTTAACAAGAAAAATAAACTATGGCATGAAGGGATGATAATGCATACAATGATGTTTCCAAGTCAATTCGGTCTATGTGTGCAATTCGGTATAAACCGAATTGCATAGATCGAATTGCATGGGAACTTTATGAGGATGTGAACAAACATTTTTATCATGCAATTCTGTCTTCATGGGCAATTCGGTATAGACCAAATTGCCTTAAACCGAATTACATTACATTTTCTCATGTGTATTTTTTTTATGTTTACAAATATCACTGCGGTTTCTAAGTTGATGTGGTTTATGATAGATGAGATTGACCCCATCACTCATTTCACATCAATGTCATCTCGCAGCCATACTTGTAAATATTTTGTGGTTATCCATAATCATGCATGTTCAGTGGATAAAAGCATGGAGTAAAACCTAAAGCTACAAACAAATAATTCAAAGAGTGAAAAACCTAAAACAACTATAATTCTAAGAACATCATGCATAAAAGAATAAGAACACTTAAATTATCTAAGGCAACATAAACAAGAAATCTAAGCAAGGAAATTAAAATAAAGCATGTAAACCTATTTCTAAGAAGCCTTAAATTAACTAAACACCTAAGAACACTTATTTGAGCTCTAAGGCATAAAAACACACCAAAAATCCACTTAACATGCACTTATTAAGAATGAAAGCCAACTAGAAACATATTAAATGTGACCTAGTTGGAACAAACATTCATTCTACCATATTTATTGCTAAAGAAAGCATTTAAAGAGTGTGAAACACCTGAGCCAAAATCCATTTCTTGAAATTTTCTTTGCATTAAACACTTGAAAACAAAGTAAATAACCCAAAACCATCATTAGATTGAAGGTTGGGTTCATTCTAACTACAAAGCATTTTAAAAATATGGAAAATGGCTACTCTAAGTGGTAGTAACAGCTTTACAAATTAAACTAACATCAAAGCAGCAAAAACTAATCTAAAGTGCATAAAAATAATCTAACTAATCTACCTACCTAACCCTTAAGGGGTGAAGAACTTAGTACCCCTTGTCCTCTCCAATTATTAGGTTTGGAACTGTATTCTGTGTTCTGAGATATCTTCAGTGTTGGTGAGAATTGGCTTTTATATTTGTTCTTCAAAACCTTAGGCCCATCAGAGCCCATTTGTAACACCCCGGATTTGATAACCCAGGCCGGGATGTCACCGCCACACCTCCCAAGTAAGACACGACTTCATTCGAGCTCACTTGAAAGATGCAAGGCTAAGGGTATAAAATAATTTTAAACAACCAAGTCCGGAAATACTTATATTTAAAAATAATAATCATCCATACACACAGCGGAAATATAAGTTGTGCAGCGGAAATAAAGTATAAGGGCCGACATGGCCAAAACACGGGTTAAACAGGCCCGTTCATACTATAGTCTAATGCAAATTTAAAATAAAGTGTTCCCAAAAATTCCCATGCATGCACGTGCTCAGTATAATCCATATGCTCTGTAGGAAAAAGAAGGAAATGGTTTGGGTCAGCAAAACGTGCTGAGTAAGTTAACACCTAGCATGACTTAGGGGTTTCAAAACCTTTAATTAAATTTAATAAAAACATGCTTGTAGGTAATACACGATTTACTTAATCATCCACTAATAATTAAATAGCATAATTTAAAACAAAGAAAATATTCAATGATTTCAGGATTTGGTATTTCAAGGATTTCACTCTTTCACTTTTGTTCGATATGATCTAGTATAATATGTTCTCGGGAAAATGGACCTGCAAGAATTTAAACGCATCCTAGGGAATCAAACCCGTAGGATCAACACACGTCCTGGGGAATCGAACCCGCAGGGACTCAAACGATCGCCCTTGGGGAATCGAACCCGCAAGAACTCAAATACATCCTAGGGAATTGAACCCATAGGAATCAACACACATCCTGGGGAATCGAACCCGCAGGAAAACAAACGATCGCCCTTGGGGAATCGAACCCGCAAGAACTCAAATACATCCTAGGGAATTGAACCCATAGGAATCAACACACATCCTGGGGAATCGAACCCGCAGGAAAACAAACGATCGCCCTTGGGGAATCGAACCCGCAAGAACTCAAATACATCCTAGGGAGTTGAACCCATAGGAATCAACACACATCCTGGGGAATCGAACCCGCAGGAAAACAAACAATCGCCCTTGGGGAATCAAACCCGCAAGGTAAGAACACATTTCGCAAGTTTCACAAAATTCTCAAATATAACTTACACAAGTCGCTGTGTTACTCCATAATTAATTAAAAATTCATTTTAAGTCCGAAAATTTTGAAATTTCACCGGTAACTCTAAAACACAGAGACGAACAAGTTTCATGTTTTACGTTTCTCGATCCGAGTTAAGGAAATGAGTCAAAAATCAAGTCGTTCCCATAAGTAGTATGCTGTCAGGTTTCAGATTCGACACCATTCAAATATTCGACTTTTTAGCATACCAAATGGATTCCAAAAATTCTGAAATTTTATATGCACACATTAGACATAATTATCTACAACTTTCATTTAGATTGCAAGGATCAATTCGGACTCAAAGATATAGAAACAGGCTCATCAAGTTCGGACATCAACACCTTCAGATTTCCAAAAGGGTTTTTCAATGCAGTTTGTGTTCGGATCGTTTTGGGATAGCAAACGTTGATGAAAATGGCTGAAATTTTTACACAACTTAGATTAAGGTGTTAGGATCAAAAGTCTAGTTTTGAGTTTTTCGGTTTGAATTCTTGAAGTAGGGTTTTTGGTCCAATTTCAAATCTGTCACAGTTTCAAGTTCGACTTTTAGGGCAGGTTCATTGGAGGCCATTTTCAGATATCAAAACACAATGGAAAATTATGAAAATTTTACACAAACTAGATCTATGTCTTAGGAACGTTTTTCATGTTTTGAGTTTTTCCGTTTGAGCAGTTTTAAGTGTTCGAAAAATTCGCACCAATACGCTACGCCGGGGGTTTTTCGCGTTGACAGATTTTGAGTTTCTAAATCTCTATGTTTGGTTGCATTTTAAGTAACCCAAAACCAAGTAAGCATTAACTTACAGTGGGGATGATGTCTAGGAGGTCACGGGGTCGTCCGGAATCCTGGGGATGTCACGAACGAATCTCATCAAGTCGGTTTCCTCTTCCAACGTCCACGAACCGAATCCGCAAGTAAAAATCCTTAGTTAGATTCGATTTTTGGATTCAAAAAGGTGTAGATAAACTCAAATACTACTTACCAATGTCCTAGGGGTCTGTCTTCTCCTTCACAAGTCCTTCTTGTTCGGATTTCGTCGTCGGAACATCAAGAACGCAATGGATTTCGGGGTTTTCGACTTTGGGAGGAGTTGGAGAGAATGTGAGGAGAAGATGGCTGCTCTAGGGTTATATTTTTCGAATTTAGGGTTGGGGAGCAGTCTAAGGTCGTCCCACATATCCTTCCATAGCCCGGGATTGAGTTTCCATCATCGGGGGTCGAAAATATGGCAAGAAGATCGTCGGAACGCGTTGTTGCCATTTTTCTGGGGGGTCACGCGGTTATGGCGGGCCCATACGCTAAACACCGCGCGGCCAGCGCGCGGCCTCCGCCTGGACCTCGGTCCGGGCGGGTCCGTGCGATCCGATCGGGCCTTTTCTCCTCTCTTTCGGACTTCTGTGCTCCTACGTTTTCGGGCTCGATTTTTCGGGTCACTCTCGGATTATAAATTCTTATCTTAAATTAATCTCGTCTCGAGTTAATCCCGTACTTGAAATCTTGAGTCCGTTGCATTTGGATTCGTCGGCTTCTAATTCGTTGTCTTTTGACTCCCGTGCAACAATTTATCTAATTAATTTATTTCCAACTTCACGGGTTCCTGGAATTAAAATTCTTTTCTTTCTTGAATTTAGTTTCAATTCTTTTGACTCGATTTCATGGAATGTCTTCGGGCTTCCTTTCCCTCCTTTATTCCATTTTGAGTTTTTGAATCTATCGGCGTTTCATTTCTAAGCAATAATTTATTGTGATAAATTATTTTCTTCTTCTCGGAGATATTTCAACCTTGATTTGATTAAGAAATAAATTTTATTCCTTTGGACGCCGATAAAAATCCCGGGTATTACAGTCTACCCCCCTTAAGAATCAACTTCGTCCCCGAAGTTGGGTGTTAGCTTCTCGCGAGCTTGGAACTAAGGTCCTTTCTATTTTGTGCTATTGTTTGAATGCGTGATTGTATGTGTTGTTGTTCTTGATGTTGTTTGCATTATTTTATTATATTGTTTGACTTAACCCATAATTAAAATTTCCAAGTTGCCTACGTACCCTGTGAAGGAATCAAGTCATTACGTAGTTCAAAACAATTTGAATTTGCTTATTCGAAATACAAAATATTCGGAATAGAATATTCGGGTCGTTACATCCTCCCCCCCTTAAGATTACAGTTATGTCCCCATAACTGCCTATGTATTATTCGCAAACATGTTCGGGTATCGTTGCCCATGATCCTTCCTCATTGAGCTGGCAGGTCAGCTTGATCGATGTCGTTCAATCGTCCTATGGCTCTTCTGGTTGGGGGTTTACCAAATCTAGCCTCTTCTCAATCCTCTCCTCACGAACATTGCATTCTCTAATCATGTGGCCTTCCCCACCACATCTATAACAAGTCCCGCGCCTTGGGCATTCACGCACCAGATGGGCTTGGTGGCACTGCGGGCAACGTGGTATGACTGTATGACGTATGCCGTTTCTCCCATAATTGAAACCTTTATTCTTATTCTCCTTAAAATTGCCATTGCTAATGTTTCGATTCTTTTTCTCAAACTCTTGCGAGTCCTTGCTCGACTCACCGGTTTCTTTACGCTTCAGTTGCTGGACTCGATCAATTGCTACAGCTCGATCGTAAACCGTCTGCAGGTTTGTGAATTGTCCTACTGCAAGTATCTCCCGGATATTAGACCCATCTCGAATTTCTGAGCCTTGTCAGAGTCAGTTGGTACTATCCTTGTAGCAAATCGCGCCAATTCCTTGAATTTGGTATAGTACTCTTGTACTGTTTGCGCTCCTTGTCTGAGGTTGATGAATTCCTCGTACTTTGCGGTCTTGGTGCTCAGTGGGTAGAATCTTTCTCTCAAGGCTTCCTTAAGTCCTTCCCAGGTGTAGGATTCTTCATCTTCCTCTGAATTCGTTAGAAGGTTTTGCCACCACTCATCGGCTTCGCCTCCTAAGTAGTAGGTCGCTACACGTATCTTCTCCTCGTCGGGGCATTTGATAGCGTCCAAGAGTTTGTCAAAGGTACGGATCCAACCCTCCAACTTGGCCGGATCCTCTTGCCCGTCATAATGGGGTGGGTTGTAGGGGTTTACCAATGCCAAGTAGTTGACTCGGGCTACTGGCGGAGGTATTGCCGCTTGTGCCCTATGCACCTCGGCATTTCCTAATGCTACGAGTACTTCTTCTACCGTCCTTAAACGTTCATCCATGTTGTTGGGAATAGGAGGCGCTCGATCTCCTACGTTCGGAGGAATCTCATTGTTGTTAGGTGCGTTTGGGAGGTCAGTGTCAGTGCCGTTTGGGCTTACCTTCCTCAGTTTTCTTCTAGGTGCCATTTCTCTGTTGTTAAGCACGCGGAGATGAGTTTCTAAGTGATCAAAATCTAGGACTAAGGCAAAGTTAGTCTTTAGCAGGCGCTCCTATGTTAAAGTCATGTCGAATACTAATTTAAGAGTGTCTTCATAGAGTCGATGATTCTCATAAAAAGAGTGAGTGTAATTATGTATGTATGCATATGCAATCCCCCCAATAAAAAAATTTAATTATGCATGCATTCATTTATCCATGAGTTTTAAAAATAAATTTATTCCATGGATAGATTTTAAAAGAATAAGGGTAAAACATTTGGGCCCCTATATTGGGCCAAAAGAATAAATTATTTGGGCTTGGGTAAAACAAGGGTATTGGGCTAAAAATAATTTCTTGGGCTTCAAAAAAAATATTTGGGCTTCTAAAAATTTTTTTGGGTTAAAAATTTGGGCTTTAACTTCAAAATAGTAATTGGGCTCTTTAAAATATATTACTAGTTTAGAAATAATAACTTTAAAAATAATAATACTTAAAAATAATAGTTTAAAAATATTTCGGGCTCTGATACCACTCTGTAACACCCCGGATTTGATAACCCAGGCCGGGATGTCACCGCCACACCTCCCAAGCAAGACACGACTTCATTCGAGCTCACTTGAAAGATGCAAGGCTAAGGGTATAAAATAATTTTAAACAACCAAGTCCGGAAATACTTATATTTAAAAATAATAATCATTCATACACGCAGCGGAAATATAAATTGTGCAGCGGAAATAAAGTATAAGGGCCGACATGGCCAAAACACGGGTTAAACAGGCCCGTTCATACTATAGTTTAATGCAAATTTAAAATAAAGTGTTCCCAAAAATTCCCATGCATGCACGTGCTCAGTATAATCCATATGCTCTGTAGGAAAAAGAAGGAAATGGTTTGGGTCAGCAAAAGGTGCTGAGTAAGTTAACACCTAGCATGACTTAGGGGTTTCAAAACCTTTAATTAAATTTAATAAAAACATGCTTGTAGGTAATACACGATTTACGTTAATCATCCACTAATAATTAAATGGCATAATTTAAAACAAAGAAAATATTCAATGATTTCAGGATTTGGTATTTCAAGGATTTCACTCTTTCACTTTTGTTCGATATGATCTAGTATAATATGTTCTCGGGAAAATGGACCCGCAAGAATTTAAACGCATCCTAGGGAATCAAACCCGTAGGATCAACACACGTCCTGGGGAATCGAACCCGCAGGAATCAAACGATCGCCCTTGGGGAATCGAACCCGCAAGAACTCAAATACATCCTAGGGAATTGAACCCATAGGAATCAACACACATCCTGGGGAATCGAACCCGCAGGAAAACAAACGATCGCCCTTGGGGAATCGAACCCGCAAGAACTCAAATACATCCTAGGGAATTGAACCCATAGGAATCAACACACATCCTGGGGAATCGAACCCGCAGGAAAACAAACGATCGCCCTTGGGGAATTGAACCCACAAGAACTCAAATACATCCTAGGGAATTGAACCCATAGGAATCAACACACATCCTGGGGAATCGAACCCGCAGGAAAATAAACAATCGCCCTTGGGGAATCAAACCCGCAAGGTAAGAACACATTTCGCAAGTTTCACAAAATTCTCAAATATAACTTACACAAGTCGCTGTCTTACTCCATAATTAATTAAAAATTCATTTTAAGTCCGAAAATTTTGCAATTTCACCAGTCACTCGAAAACACAGAGACGAACAAGTTTCGTGTTTTACGTTTCTCGATCCGGGTTAAGGAAATGAGTCAAAAATCAAGTCGTTCCCATAAGTAGTATGCTGTCAGGTTTCAGATTCGACACCATTCAAAGATTCGACTTTTTAACATATCAAATGGACTCCAAAAATTCTGAAATTTTATATGCACACACTAGACATAATTATCTACAACTTTCATTCAGATTGCAAGGATCAATTCGGACTCAAAGATATAGAAACAGGCTCATCAAGTTCGGACATCAACACCTTCAGATTTCCAAAAGGGTTTTTCAAGGCAGTTTGTGTTTGGATTGTTTTGGGATAGCAAACGTTGATAAAAATGGCTGAAATTTTTACACAACTTAGATTAAGGTGTTAGGATCAAAAGTCTAGTTTTGAATTTTTCGGTTTGAATTCTTGAAGTAGGGGTTTTGGTCCAATTTCAAATCTGTCACAGTTTCAAGTTCGACTTTTAGGGCAGGTTCATTGGAGGCCATTTTCGGATATCAAAACACAATGGAAAATTATGAAAATTTTACACAAACTAGATCTATGTCTTAGGAACGTTTTTCATGTTTTGAGTTTTTCTGTTTGAGCAGTTTTATGTGTTCGAAAAATTCGCACCAATACGCTGCGCCGGGGGTTTTTCGCGTTGATAGATTTTGAGTTTCTAAATCTCCATGTTTGGTTGCATTTTAAGTCACCCAAAACCAAGTAAGCATTAACTTACAGTGGGGATGATATCTAGGAGGTCACGGGGTCGTCCGGAATCCACGGGATGTCACGAACGAATCTCCTCAAGTCGGTTTCCTCTTCCAACGTCCACGAACCGAATCCGTAAGTAAAAATCCTTAGTTAGATTCGATTTTTGGATTCAAAAAGGTGTAGATAAACTCAAAAACTATTTACCAACGTCCTAGGGGTCTGTCTTCTCCATCACAAGTCCTTCTTGTTCGGATTTCATCGTCGGAACTTCAAGAACGCAAGGGATTTCGGGGTTTTCGACTTTGGGAGGAGTTGGAGAGAATGTGAGGAGAAGATGGCTGCTCTAGGGTTATATTTTTCGAATTTAGGGTTGGGGCGCAGTCTAAGGTCGTCCCACATATCCTTCCATAGCCCGGGATTGAGTTTCCATCATCGGGGGTCGAAAATATGGCAAGAAGATCGTCGGAACGCGTTGTTGCCATTTTTCTGGGGGGTCACGCGATCATGGCGCGCCCATAGGCTAAACACCGCGCGGCCAGCGCGCGGCCTCCGCCAGGACCTCGGTCCGGGCGGGTCCGTGCGATCCGATCGGGCCTTTTCTCCTCTCTTTCGGACTTCTGTGCTCCTACGTTTTCGGGCTCGATTTTTCGGGTCACTCTCGGATTATAAATTCTTATCTTAAATTAATCTCGTCTCGAGTTAATCCCGTACTTGAAATCTTGAGTCCGTTGCATTTGGATTCGTCGGCTTCTAATTCGTCGTCTTTTGACTCCCGTGCAACAATTTATCTAATTAATTTATTTCCAACTTCACGGGTTCCTGGAATTAAAATTCTTTTCTTTCTTGAATTTAGTTTCAATTCTTTTGACTCGATTTCATGGAATGTCTTCGGGCTTCCTTTCCCTCCTTTATTCCATTTTGAGTTTTTGAATCTATCAGCGTTTCATTTCCGAGCAATAATTTATTGTGATAAATTATTTTCTTCTTCTCGGAGATATTTCAACCTTGATTTGATTAAGAAATAAATTTTATTCCTTTGGACGCCGATAAAAATCCCGGGTATTACAGTTTACCCCCCTTAAGAATCAACTTCGTCCGCGAAGTTGGTGTTAGCTTCTCGCGAGCTTGGAACTAAGGTCCTTTCTATTTTGTGCTATTGTTTGAATGCGTGATTGTATCATTATGTGTTGTTGTTCTTGATGTTGTTTGTATTATTTTATTATATCGTTTGACTGAACCCAGAATTGAAATTTCCAAGTTGCCTACGTACCCTGTGAAGGGATCAAGTCATTACGTAGTTCAAAACAATTTGAATTTGCTTATTCGAAATACAAAATATTCGGAATAGAATATTCGGGTCGTTACACCATTAGCAATGGCATGCTTTTTCCACGTGCTCCTCAGCTTCATCTGGATGTATTTTGAACTTAATTCGGTCTCCACATGCAATTCGGTATAGACCGAATTGGTGGACATCGAATTGCTTGAAGTCTTTCTTTCTTGATCTTTGGCTGGGATGTGGTCTTCAGTGTCAATTCGGTATAGTGTAGACCGAATTGATTTTGTCGAATTGCTCATGGTCTCCTGCTTGGCTCCCTTGTCTTGAATCAATTCGGTCTATGCAATTAATTCGGTGTAAACCGAATTGCATAAACTGAATTGGGTATCTTGCTTCTCCTCTCAACACTTGGTCTATTGTTCTTCTTTATTCTTTAGCAATTCGGTCTATATGGGCAATTCGGTATAGACCGAATTGCCTAGACCGAATTGCCTTTCAACACTTAGCCAAAAATTTCATTTTTGTGGGTTTTTCATTCTTTTTCCCATCTTTTTTATTTTTGTGGGCTATTTTATTCTTTTGCCCATCTTTTTGATTTTTGTGGGCTATTTTATTCTTTTGCCCATCTTTTCATTCCTTTTTCTTTTCTTTTTCCTTTTTTCATGTTTTTGAATTTTTCCAACACAAATACAATTAAAATTGCATATTTTTGTGTTTTTCATTACCAGCTTATTATTTTTACTAACTCGCATTAATTTGTCGAATTCAACTGCTTTCTTATTAAAATAAGATGGAAATGCGATCAAAATGTCCGTCTCAGACACGGAAATGGATTGGAAATAATGGACAATTTTGGCCATTATCAGTCTTCTATAAAGCATTTAAAAGAAAGCGGTAAAGAAAACATTTAAAAATCTATCACTCGGGAGCTTTAAAAAATTATCTCATTCCGTTAGTATAAAAGAGCCCCTGGTCTTGATGACCAGATGCAGATTTAGAACTTCCCAAATATCAATAAGCCACAGGACTTATAACATCTGGTTAGTTATGAGATACAAACTGAATGGAACGGACCCATGAAGATCTATTCCGAATGTACTCACTCAAGACTCAATTCTAGGCTTTGGCGGGAGAAGTTAGTAGTTGAAAGAATACTCAACCCTACCTTAGAAATTAACCAAGGCCTATATATTGTTCCTCTAGTATTATTTATCACAGCTTATCTGAATCCATATGGACACTGATTCAATGTAATACCTAATATAAGATTTCCAACACACAGCAATTTTGAGAAACCAATTGATATTTGAAAATCATTCCCTACACAGGTACTAGACTCTCAATTAAAACACAGATCCTTTCAGTCTAGGTGAGACCTAATCGCTGACTCTGCTTCTAAATTCTCAAAATCAACCCCCAGTAGAAGATGAGTTAGTCATAACTGTAAAATTATCCCTTACTTAGATCCGGATTTTATAAAGTGATTTTTGTGGAAATTTATTATGCAACATCTGATTTAGATCAAGACTTCTATGTCCAAGGAGAAGGATCTCCAAAATATTATAGACCACAATATCTACATAATAATATCATGCATACATGTATATGAGAAGATAAAATAAAACACCCCAAAATATATGGTGGGATTAGACAGTATTTGATACACAAAGATGGATTAGCCATGAGAAAAGAAGAATTTGGCTAAAAAAAAAGTGCTAGAAATAACAGGGGTGATCTGGACTGCAAACATCTGCTATCCAGTTCCCAACTATTCCAGATGGTATGATTTTTAGACAGTAAGAGACCTTCAATGAAAGTGATCGCTATCATTGAGGGTTCTTCTATCCATGATTAAGGAAAAACCCACATGTTTTCTTACTACATTATTATTATAACAGTGTTGATCGACACTGTACAATACTACCATAGCTTCACATTCAGGTTTGAAATTAAGATAAAGAAAAGAAAACTGTATCTATTTAGGAATTGGCTGAGTGGCTAATCGTTATCCCTGTGAAGGGACCTTTTTGTCGGAGCTTCCACCAATCTCTAATCAGACCATGCAAAATAATGAGTAATAATTAATACACAGAAGACGAGCTAATCGTTATCCCTATGAAGGGACCTTTCTGTCAACATTGATCTGTGAAATTCCTTATCACTCATTCATACACACAATAAAAGGAAAAGATGAAATTAAAAGAATATTTATGGTATTATGTGAGTGTTAATCACACAATAATTTAGACACTAATGGTTTGAGATGTGTAATGGATAAAATTAGATGTAATGGGCCTAAGCCCAATACTTATACACCCATGCAACTTACACAACTCAAGAAAATAAAATATTTTTCGAGTTTTTTAAAATAGGAAGAAGGGGTCAATGCGGTCTATTAAGTCAGATGTGGTATAAACCGCATTGAAAATGCATGAGAAATGAAGTATTACCTTACCCAATTAATCATTGCAAGGATGCGAAATAACATCATCTAATTCGGTTTTCCAAATATATGCGGTATAAACCGCATTGGACAAACCGAATTGATGAGGTTATTCCCTTACTAAAATTTGGCTAAGGCATTTTCTTCAAAAGGTGAGGGTAATGCGGTTTACTAAGATAATGCGATATAAACCGAATTGGTAAACCGCATTGGTAGACAAGGAGAAATAAAATAAGGCATGAAGGGTGTGGAATGCATACAATGTGGTTTCAGAAGGCAATTTGATTTAATAGGCAATGCGGTATAAACCGCATTGCATATACCGAATTGCAAGAAACTGCATGAAGAAAATAAACATCAATTTTTATCCTGCAATGCGACCTTCATGAGCAATGCGGTATAAACCGCATTGCCTAAACCGAATTGCATGCAATTTTCGCATAAGTACATTTTTTTGCTCACAAGTGTTCATGCGGTTTCTAAGTTGATGCGGTTTATGATAGATGGGACTGACCACATCATTCATTTCACATCAGTGTCATCTCGCAGTCACACTTGTGAATATTTTGTGGTTAAAAAGAAGCATGCATGTACAGTGGGTAATAGCATGAATTAAACCCTAAAACTACAAACATGGAATTCAAAGATTAATCTACCTAAAACAATGCAAAAAATTAAGAACTATATGCATAAAAATAAGAACACCAACATTATCTAAGGAAGCATAAACAAAAGATCTAGAACAAGAAAGGTAAAATAAAGAATTAAACCTATTTCTAACAAACCCTAAAATTATCTAAAACCTAAGAACACCTATTTGAAGCTCTAAGGCATAAAAACATACTACAAACCCACTAAACATGCATTTATTAAGAATTTAAGTCAACTAAGAAGGGCACATTAAATGAAACCTAGTTGAAACAAACAAACATTCTACACATTTATTACTAAGGAAAGTATTTAAAAAGTGTAAAACACATGAGACAAAACCCATTTCTGGAATTTTTCCTTGTATTAACACTTGAAAGCATGATAAATAACCCAAACCACCCATTAGATTGAGGGTAGGGTTCATTCTAACTAGAAAGCATGTTAAATATATGGAAATGGCTACACTAAAAGGTAGTAACAAGCTTTTACAAACTAAACTAAAATTAAAACATCTAAACTAAGCTAACATGCATGAAAAATAAACTAACTAAACTATCTACCTAACCCTTAAAGGATGAAGATCCTCCTGCTTGTTCTCTTTGTCCCCTGGCTGAATGTCAAAGTGTGTAAGAGTCTTCTTCAAGTGTTGAGGAAGATCTTTTATACTTCTTTTTCAGAACCCTAAGCCCATCAGGGCCCATTAACAGTAGCATGTATTTTTCACGTGTTCCACAGCTTCATCCGGATGCATTTTGAACTCAATTCGGTCTCCTCAAGCAATTCGGCATAAAACGCATTGGATATATCGAATTGCATGAGGTCTCTCTTCCTTGGTCTTTTGGCTGGGATGCGGTCTTCAAAAACAATGCGATTTAATTCGCATTGTGTAGACCGAATTGGCTATTTCGCATTGCTCATGGCCTCCTGCTTGGCTTTCTTGTTTTGATGAAATGCGGTATAATAGTCAATTCGGTATAAACCGAATTGAGTAATACCGCATTGCATCTCTCTTTTTGCTCTGGGTTTCGTCCTTTTATTGAAGTGATGCGGTTTATGAGTCAATTCGATATAAACCGAATTGAATAAACCGCATTGGGTATTTCGCATCTCCTCTCAACACTTGGCAATTTTTCCTTTTCTTCAATGATTCGGTCTGCATGGGCAATGCGGTATAAACCGCATTGATGTAAACCGAATTAATTTTCAACACTTAGCAAAAAATTCAGTTTGTGGGATTTTTATTCTTTTTCCCATCTTTTTGATTTTTGTGGGTTATTTTATTCTTTTGCCCATCTTTTTCAATCCTTTTTCTTTTCTTTTTCCTTTTTTCATGTTTTTGGATTTTTCTAACACAAATACAATTAAAATTGCATATTTTTGTGTTTTTCATTACCAACTTCTTATTCTTACAAACTCGCATTAACTGTCGAATTCAACTGCTTTCTTATTAAAATAAGATGGGAATACGATCAAAATGTCCGTCTCAGACACGGAAATGGATTGGAAATAATGGACAATTTTGGCCATTATCACAGTGGGTGACATCTACTTTAGGCACCCCCACGTTGACACCTTTGGAACTTACTTGGGCTTGCCTATGCTCCGGGGCCGACGTTGTTGTAGTGACTTTTCTTTTCTGTTTGAAAAGATGGATAGTCGTCTAGAGGGATGGGCGGCCAAGCTTCTTAATAAAGCTGGTCGCCTTACTCTCTGTCGTTCTGTTCTAGCAGCCATCCCCACATACTTTATGCAGATTCAATGACTCCGTGAGACGGTGTGCCGTGTTATTGATAGGAGGATTAGTCGTTTTCTGTGGAAGGATCGATGTGGTAAAGGATTACACTTGGTGAGTTGGGCAACTGTTTCTAAGCCACGGGCGGCCGGAGGCCTCGGTCTCAGACGAGCATGTCTTATGAATATTGCTCTTCTAGGGAAGCTATTGTGGGGGGTC
This sequence comes from Hygrophila difformis, assembly GCA_030278955.1. NCBI lineage: Eukaryota > Viridiplantae > Streptophyta > Magnoliopsida > Lamiales > Acanthaceae > Hygrophila > Hygrophila difformis. The sequence continues at coordinate 57,798,874 of JAOANR010000003.1, forward strand.
CTCCATTGTCCTGATAAAACATGGGTACAACTACTTGGGAGCACGTTGCAGCCATCGGATTTCTTGCATATGCATTCTCCTAAGCCGCGGTCTCAAACTTCATGGCTACTATTTAAGCTGCTGTCGTTTCTCCAGGGGGGGGGGGGGGGGGGGGGCTTTCAGTTTCGATTGGGGAAGGGAGATGTGTCTCTCTGGTTCTCGAGGTGGTGGAAAGGCCGACAGCTTGGTCCACAACTGCCCTATGTAGCTACTCAAGACCTTGGGTTTAGAGTTAAAGATGTTATTGAAGATGGCTCTTGGAATCTGGCTTCCATTTATACACCGATCCCGACTCAACTCTTGGGAGAACTCATTAACTCTCCTCCTCCCCCATTACATGATTCCACGGATGACTTATGGATTTGGGCTGGGGATTCTTCTGGGAAATATACTGTTAACTCCGCCTACAAATTTCTCTCCTCGGGGTTCTCTCATGGTTCGGATTGGGGCTGGCTTTGGAAGATTGATATACCTGCTAAAATTTGGTTAGTGGTTGGTCAGTCATGATTCGCTACCAGTAAATTCTTTACGGTTTAGGCGGCGCCTGGCTACTTCACCCTTATGCGTGCTCTGCGGAGTCGCCGAGGAGACGTGGTCTCACTGTTTGTTTTCTTGCACGTGGGCTGGCCTTGTCTGGCATGCAATTCAGGTAGCAATCCCTCAGGATATCCATTCTGTTCCCAAGGGGTCCATCTGTGCGTTCTTGAAGGGGATGTATTGGTGGTATGGGAATATTTTTCTGGCAACTCTATAGACGCTATGGGTGGAAAGGAATGCCCAAATTTTTCATAGGATTCACAAATCCATGTGGCGGCTTAAGAGGGGTATTTCCACTCTGGTATCCGACCTCTGTAAGTCTCAGTCTTCTTCTTCTAGTCACGCCCCAAACGTCAGGTTGATTAATTGGCATATGAGGGAGGGATATGAAACTATACTTCACGTCGATGGAAGCTCTGTAGGGAACCCGGGGAGGTCGGGTTTCGACTTTGTGGTTAGAAGTGAAGATGGGCATTGGAAAGGAGGAGGTTGTGGATTCCTTGGCGAAGCGAAAAATACTTTTGCTGAGCTTGCTGCTCTATTGGCAGGGCTCACTTATGTTCAGAACATGGGAGTAGCTCGTGTTTGTGTATATTCGGACTCGATGACATCCATCAAGCTGCTGGACTCCAAGGAGAAATTTCTTCCCTTCTCTGCCATTATCATGAAAATTAATGAGTTGAAATCGTCCTTTGAAGAGTGCCACATTTTCCATGTTCTTCGTGAAGGGAATAAGGTGGCGGACCGCCTTGCTAGGCATGGAGCATCTATTCAAGACTTTTTCACGACGTGGGCTATCCCGCCGGATTTCTTTTTGAGGGACATGGCGGCGGATGCGTCCGGCGTATGGTTCCCTAGGGCTTGATCTTCTGTTACTGTTTTTTTTTCTCTATTTTTATTTTCATTGTTTTTCTCTAGCTTCGGCTTCGCCAAAAAAAAAAAAAATCTATCAATGCCTTACCAATAGCAGCTAACTTGAGTGGATTAGGATTCTAGTCGCTTAAGTAAGGTTTCGGGTTCAAGCCTTGTGCATGCAAAAACTTGAGACCTCTGCTTAAGCTGTCATATATAATTTTTAATTATTTTTTAAAATTAAGATTATTAAAAATAAAATTGTATATGAAATAAAAATTAATAATTTTAAGTTCTCAAAATTATACCTATTGTATGGATGAACTTTTTAAAATATATATATTTTTTTCGAGGTGAAAGGAGGGCCTGGCCTATTATTGCAAACTCAATTGTACATTGAGCATGCCAACTCTATCTTCATGATGGAAACTAAGCACCACATCAGGTGGTCTAACCAAATATTCCACGCCTAACAGAGAAACATTCTCTCAAACTAGTGCATGGCAACTTTGTTACAAATTTGTGGGACATGTTGGAAAACTAGGTTCCAAGGTCTATTTTGTATCTCATATATTTGTGCTATAACTCGATCTGGGGTCCAACGCAATTTGGTTCTTCTTTGATCATTTTGATGACCTTGGTCCTCGGTGTTTCGGTTTCCACAATGACTTTCCGAATACCTAAGTCCCAAGCCAGCTGTAAGCACAAAAATATGCCCCAGGCTTCCGCAAAGGCTGCCAACATATGTTCTTCCTGAGCTCGCTGCCTCCGACCCAGTGACCATCGGAATCTCTTATCACTCCCCCGCTCTGCACAAAACTTTAGATAAACTGCCACCACTATTGGCTTTGGCCCAGCTAGTTACTTTAATTTTAAAAATAAGAGTACTACTATATCTGTATTGATGAAGACTTTATTCATTTACTAATACTATTATTTTAAATTAAAATTATGTGAACACTGTTTGGGAGATAAATTGAATTTGTAGTTGGTGAGTCAAATGTAAATAATAAATAATTTAAACTGTGGTTGGTGAGGCTATTATCATTTACAAGACATTTATTAAGGTGGTAGGTTCATATGTTTATTGCTATAAATAGATGCATGAATGAGTGGAAGAAGGCTAGTAAGGGAAAGGCACCCGGTTGAGTGAAATACAATATCATTATTGTTCCATTCTTTTGCCTTCAAACACAAAGATGTCAAACATTCCAACAACTTTATACCACTTTTTGGTGAAAGATTCAAAGTAAGGAGAGGGGTGTACCATTCATAGTCGCAGCAGCACGGTGTACCGTGGGCTTGAGGAAACCTCCTCCCTGTAAGTCGTCTTCATTACATACTTGTCTGAAAGCGGAAAATCAGTCCCATGTATAGTCGTATTTTCAATTTTATAGCAAAATTTATAGATGAACACAGAAATTTGGATGCATCATAAATCTCAAACTGGAAGGAACGGATTTCCTTTGAGCGGTGGTCAGTCGTGTCTCACGCTTTGTAAGTTGGTTGTATAAACTACTCCTTTGTGATTTGAGTGAGGTGTTTGAAATCTTCGATATTGCATCAATAGGTACAGTACAACCAGTGACGGATCTAGGAAATTAAATTCGATAAGTTTTGTTTTCGGTAAACAGAGATGCGAAAGCGTCGCAAAAAAGTGTTAAAAGACAAAAAGAGAAATGCTACTGCCAAAGACAAGGGAAAAGAGTATAAAAAATCAACTTGTGAGAATAATGAATATAATGGCTAAATCAATTTAAAAGAGTATAATAGTACATAGTTGTAGTTACATAAGAGGACCGGACCACTTGGTTGGGCCAATAATAAAACTATATAAAAAAAGGGTAATTACTTATATTTATACCCCAATTATTTCAAAGTGTCCATTTACATACCTAAACTTTTTTCTTGGAAAAAAATACACCCCAATTATTAAAACCTAGAAAAATCTATATTTTCTGTTAAGTTACCGTTAAATTTGATTCTTCCATGATATATGTATGGGCAAATTGGTCCGTCCATATTTTTATCAATTTAATACATTGACCCAAATCCATGATCCAAACCGAACATTTTTTACCCGGCCACTTCAAACCCTCCTAATCCCTGTCTGTATCCTGATCAATCTTCATCCGGTTCGCGACTCAACTGTCCTTTCATCCCATGGCTGTTCTCAGTCACTGTTCTCCATTAAATAGAAGAAGCAACAACAACATTAATACCCGGCCTTCACTTTCAACCATCCCCCTAAAAACCCTAATCCCTATAATAAACATAATCTTCATAATAATCCCCCACCAACATTTACTCCTCCTGCATTTGTTCCTTTAGAGACGTCGTCCACGACAACACCCGCATCGTCAACCGCTCCGACAACTCCCCCGATGGCAGCACCGTTGGCCGGTAAATGAGGTTTCTCTCCAAGAAACATAACCCTAGCACTACCACCAATCACGCCCAAGGATCCCTTAGATTAGCGGCCCCCGTGTTCCCTATTCCAATAGCAGCTTTGCCACGTCGTTCTTGTCCCACCAGTTAAGTAATTACAATTGATTTGAATTAAACTAATTAAACCCTAGCTCATTCACAATATAACAGATACAAATACTAAACAAAATTCAAATAGTTTGTTACAGGTATCCTACTGAGATCAAGCATCTGTTCTTGCCCTCAATGCGGATTTGGATCATGGAGTTTGGTCAACGGGTTAATTTGATAAAAATATAGACGGACCAATTTGTCCATACATATTAACGGAATACTCAAACTTAAAGGCAATTTAATGGAAAATATAGATTTTTATAGGTTTTAATAGTTGAGGTATATTTTTTTCTAAAATAAAAGTTTAGGTATACAAATGGACACTTTGAAATAGTTGGGATATAAAAATAAATAATTACCCTAAAAAAATATATGCAATAATAATATTTAACACCTCTTGAGTGTGGACACCAACTTGAGTTTGTCCAGTAGTAGGCAGAAGCGACCAGGAAGAAGCGACTTTGTGAAGATGTCCGCGATTGGATCAACAGTAGAAATGTAGTGTAAGAGTACAATGTTGCGAGCAATATGTTAACGCACAAGATGACAATCAAACTCAATATACTTCGTGCGCTCATGAAACACATCATTGTGGGCTATCTGTATAGCACTCTGACTGTCACAATAAAGAGAAGTGGAGGGTGGTTTTGGCGCACCCATGTCAGCAAATAACCAGCGTAGCCATAAGAGCTTAGCAGTGGAGTAAGTAAGGGCACGGTATTCAGACTTAGCACTGGAATGCGAAAATAATGTCTGTTTCTTGCTACGTCAAGACTCAAGAAACAAGAGAACCCAAAAATAAGCAGTAGCCGATGGTGGAGCGACGATCAGTAGGATCATTAGCCTAATCAGCACGCCAATAAAAATCAAAGAAGACTAAGCCGAAAAGCGTAAACCATGGAGAAGTGTACCCTTGACATACCGGAGAATATGCAGAACAAAAAAATAATGAAAAGTCCGAGGGGCAGCCATGAACTGACTAACAATATGAACAACATGAGCAATGTCAGGCCGAGTAACATTCAAATAAATCAAACTCCCAATGAGTTGGCGATATAAAGTCGGATCCTCTAGTAAAGTACCACCAAGAGAGTTTAGAAGACAATCATAATCAACAGGCATGGAAGTCGTCTTACAATTCGTGAGACCATGAAACTTTTGACAATTTCTCACTACACTAGTATTTTCAAAAATAAATAAATGAAGTAATCCCGGTTTAGGTTTTATTTAAAGAAACCAATTTATGAAGATGGAGTTTGGATTAGGGATAGATTTATAGGTTGTCACGTTTTTTATTACTCGTATTAAGAAACTGTGGCCCGAAAGCGCACGGTGTCAAAAATTACAATATTTATAGTAAGTCCGGATCGTTCACTGTAGGATGTGGGATGGAAGCAAGTCCCAAGACATTTCATAAGATTTTTAACTCGGTTACTCAGTTCAAAGTTGGTTTTGCTAACATCTATTTGACAGAATGTAAACTACACTATGAAAGCTGGTAATCTATTCTACAAAGCATGTTACTTATGCTAGGAAGCAACTAGAATTGATCTAAGAAAGCAATCAAATCTATTCTAATAAAGCGATGAAAATTATTCTAAGGAAGCAGTTAAAGTTATTCTAAGAAAGCCATAAATTTATGCTAAGCCCTCTAGAAAGCTGGCTCAAACTGAGACAGAATGGACAGGGAGAAAAGAATAAAGGTTGGACAAGATTCAGATAAAACAATAATTAAACTTCCATTTTATTACACAGTTCTTTGTTTGGGATAATTCGTTCAGTTAGCTAACTCTCATGCTTCCTATACTATTTTTCCTTTAACAGACAGGTACTCACAACAAGGATTTACATGCACTTAAGACAACACTTTCTAAGATACTACAGATGCGTAACTGCCCCTGCCGGGGTATGTCATTTATCTGTAGTGGATGAGCAACAACTGACAGATCATTAGTTGAAGTGCCAAGTACAGCTATCATTTCCCCATGTCACACCCAAAGATTTAAATCAAGTCCTGAACTATTCCATAACTCCCATTCCTAGTAGCAGCTAGAAGTTCTATCAATACATCCGAGTGACCTCTATAAAAGCATTTAAAAGAAAGCGATAATGAAAGCATGTAAAATCCTATCACTCGGAAGTTTTTAAAGCATCATACTGGTAGTAAATGAGAGCCCCAGTCTTAATGACCGGACGCAGATCAAGAATTCCCGGACATCAATAAACTGCTCGCAGTGTTTACCTATTCCCGGGTGGTTATGAGATACAAACTAATGAAACAAACTAATAAATTAGTTTCTTCCGGATGCACTCACTCAGGACTCAAAGTTAGGCTCTGATAGAAGAAAATAGCAGTTGAAAGGATACTCAACCCTATCTTAGAAAATAACCATGGCCCATATGTTGTTCCTCTAGTATTACCTATCACACCTCATCTGAATCCAAGTGGACTCTGATTCAGTGCAATATTTAATATAAGATTTCCAACATACAACAATTTCGGAAAAATAATAAACGTTTGAAAATCATTCCCTAAACATGTACTAGACTCTCAATTAAAACACAGATCCTTTCAGTCTAACTAGACCTACTCATTGACTCTGCTTGTAATTTTCCAAAATCAATCTCCAGTTGAATGTGAATTAATCATAACTGTCGAATTTATCCCTTACTTAGACTGGATTTTGAAACTTTTGACAAATTTCCCACACGAGTATTTTCGGGAATAGAAAATAATAGGAACTAATCCCCGTTTTGAATTTATTTAATGAAACCGATTTATGAAGGCGGAGTTGGGATTAGGGATATATTTATAGGTTTTCACGTTACTCGTGTTAAGAAATTATGCCCCCGAAAGCGCACGGAGTCAAAAATTGCAGTATTAATAGTAAGTACCGGATCGTTCACTGGAGGATGTGCGATAGAAGCAGGGCCCACGTCGTTTTATAAGATTTTCCACTCGGTTACTCGATTCAAGTTTGTGTTTGATTATCAACTACTTGACATAATTTAAACTAAGCTGTGAAAGCAATTAAAATTACTCTACAAAGCATATTAAAAATTATTCTAGAAAGCAATTAAATTTAATCTAAGAAAGCAATAAATTATTCTAAGAAAGCGGTTAAAATTATTCTATGAAAGCAAATTTAAAATGAGACAGAAGGGACATGAATAAAATAATAAAAATTGGACAAGATTCAAATGAAACACAATTAAACTTCCATTTTGTTACACAGATCTTTGTTTGAGATAATCCTTCAGTTAGCTAGCTCTCATGTTTTCTATACTGTGTTCCCTTTAATAGACAGGTACTTACAGTAAGAATTTACATGCTCTTAAGAAAACAAATTCTAAGATACCACAGACTTACAACTGCTCCCGTCAGAGCGTGTCATTTATCTATGGTGGACAAGCAAAACCTGACACTTCATAGATTGAAATGCCAAGTACTCCCATCATTCCCCCGGTCACACCCAAAGATTTAAATAAAGCCCTGAACTATTCCATAACTCCCATTCCTAGTAGCAGTCAGAAGTTCTCTCAATACATCCGAGTGACCTCTATAAAAGCATTTAAAAGAAAGCGGTAAAGAAAGCATTTAAAATCCCATCACTCGGAGGTTTTAAAAGCATCATACTGGTAGAAAATGAGAGCCCCCAGTCTTAATGACCGGACACAGATAAAGAATTCCCGGACATCAGTAAACCGCTCACAGTGTTTACCTACTCCCGGGTGGTTATGAGATACAAACTAATGAAACAAACTAATAAAAATTAGTTTGTTCCAGATGCACTCACTCAAGACTCAAAAATAGGCTCTGGCAGAAGAGGATAGTAGTTGAAAGAGTACTCAACCTTATCTTAGAAAATAACCAAGACCCACATTTTTTTTCTAGTATTATCTATCACACCTTATCCGAGTCCAAGTGGACTCTGATTCAGTGCAATATTTAATATAAGATTTCCTACATACAACAATTTTGGAAAATAATAGATTTAAAAACCATTCCCTAAACATGTACTAGACTTTCAATAAGAACACCGACCCTTTCAGTCTAGATGAGACCTAATTGCTGACTCTGCTTCTAATTTCCCCAAAATCAACCCTCAGTCAAATATGAATTAGTCATAACTGTGGAATTTATCCCTTACTTAGATCCGGACTTTATAAATAATTTTTTGTTGGAAATTTATTATGAGACATCTGATTTAAATCAAGACTTCTATATCCAAGGGAAAGATTCCAAAATAATTATGACCACAATATTTACATAATAGTATCATGCATAAATTTATATGGAAGTGTAAAATTAAATTAACCCAAAATATAAGGTGGGTTTAGAGAGAAGTGAAACACGGAGATGAAATAGCCGGAGATGAGAAGAATTTATTTTTGGCTAAAAAGATGGTAAAACGATTGGGTGGACTGCAAACATCTGCTGTCCAATTCCCCTTTCATTTGGGTGGAATGATTTTAGACAACAGAAGACCTTAAATGACAGTGATCACTATCATCAAGATTCCTACTATCTGTGAAATGAGAGAAAAACCTACATATTTTCTCACTATAATAGCAGTCAAACAGTGTTGATCGACACCATCTAATAATATTACAGTTTGAAATTCGGGTTTGAAAATAAAATAAGAAAATAAAACTGTATTCAGACAGGGACTGACCGAGTGGCTACTTCATTTCCCGGTAAGAGGACCGTTCGCCTGACCTCGTCAGTCACTATCCAAACCATGCAAAATAACAAATAGTAATTAATACACAGACTACGGGCTACTTCATTTCCCAGTAAAGGGACCGTTCGCCAACATTGTTCTATGATATTTTTCACTATTCATTTCACACAACATAGGTAAAGACAAAATAAATGAAAGAAAATATTTTCGGATCATCTTGTATGAGAGACATTGGTTTCTCATTCAAGCTATGGAAATTAATCCATAATCACTCTTTATGGTCTAAATAATCTCTCATTCCATAATTAATTAATTAATTACAGTCCGGATTATATACTTAGATCATTAGAGTTTAATTTTGTAGAAAAATCTTTTAATGGAATTGAACAAAATTCGTTATATCAAATTAATCATGGGTTGAGATCATTGGATTTCAACCTCAAAATATTAATACAAAGGTTCAATTAATTAGTGGGATGAGATGTAGAATAAAAATTTGGCAAAAAGGATGCCATGCATGTCGCGAGACAGAAATTGCGTCGTGAACCGTGGGTTCTCGACGGGAGGATCACGACATGAGAGGTGGGAAATAAAAGAAATTGAATTTTTGGAAATTAGGGTTTTCCCTGTCGTCAGACAAGATTCCTGTCGCAAGACATGGTCTAACGACAGGGGTCTAGGGACAGGGAGTTAAGAAGTTAGAAAAATTTGGGTTTTAAAGGAGATGAGGACCCTGTCGTGATACCATAAATTGTGTCGCGAACCTAGGTTCCGCGCCATGGGTCTCGCGACAGGTGGAGTATTAGAATTTTTCTAAGGCATGGGTCTCATGTCGCTAGACAAAAATTGTGTCATGAGACATGAGGATTTTTAGAAAAAATTCTAAGTGTTTGGTCCCATGTCGCTAGACTGAGAAGTGTTTCGTGAACCATGGGTTCACGACATGGGGGTCTTGCGACATGGATTTTTATAAAATTTTTATAAAATTTTTGGCATACTCCCGTCGTTAGAGAGGGAAAAATTACGTCGTGATCCGTGGGATCACGACGTGAGTCTCACGACATGAATATTTTTGTAAAAATTTTGACGTATTTTGGGTCTTACATTGCATTGCATAAAATTGTGTTGTGATCCGGATCACAACGGGAATATTACGTTGTAACCCGTGGGGTTACAACGTGATGCAATACAATGTAGGAAATTGGATTTTTTTATATGCACAAACACTCAAATATCATCCCTTTTTAGATCTAATGCACTAAAAATAAAAATAAACTAAAATAAAAAGTAAATAAAAACACTACCTAAAAACTAAAGAAAGGGAACATGATAACAAATAATAATAATAAAAAAAAAAAGAAACAAGCACAAGAAGCAACAGTGAGCATAATCTATACTAACAAACTAAATTGAACAACAAAACCTACACTAAATCTAGCAATGGATAAATACAAAGTGTCTATGCATTTATTACATCTAATAAAGCCCGACTAAAAATAATAAAAATGGTCAAGTGACCAAAATGCAAAAGTAAAGCAATTAATGTTATAGAAGTGATCCATAACAAATTTTGGTGGAACATTTTCTTTGATAACATCAAAACCAAAAATGGTTTAATTACACCCATTGGCTGAATGTTCAAACCCAAACCTAAACTGAAAATAAAAATAAAATATAAAATTGGCTACAATACTAGAAACCCATTTATTGTCCAAAACTAAGAAACTAAAACTGAAAATAAACAATACATGGCCATGAAACCATCTATATTAAATTTATTTTGGAGAGCATCCCGGGTGCCTCCAAGAACAACAGTAAAGAAATCTAAATAATGGGTGTGTAGCTATTGTTCAAGGGGATGGGAGGATATATTTATAGAGAGTAGGGAAAACCCTAGGCCCATTAAAGGCCCACCGTGTTGTTAAGCAAAATGCTGTGTCGTGAAACAAATAAGAGGTTTGCGACAGGGAATTTGTATCTTTAATGGTCACGGATATATAAACACATATTTTCATAGGGGCACTCAATTGACACATGAAATAACCCACAATGCCTTTACTAAGTTAAAGTTTGACAGGGGCACACAACCATTTGGGGCACTCAAGTTCTCTTCTTCATCTTCCTCCATACTCAACCAAAACCCTATCATCATCAATGTCACTTTAAAAATAGCAGAATCCGTAACCAAATCATCATGACCAATCAGCATCAGCCAGCACAAAGAATGATCGAGTCATGTACTGTTCTTGAATAATTAATTGATGGCCAAACTCGTAGAAATACAACTATCAGTATTCAGTTAAATACTTACAAGACAATATACCCAAAACCCCATTTCCCCAAAATCAAACTCTTGCTCCAAATTTCCATGGCTATCTTCGAAAATCTCCATCTCCTAATCAGCCTGTTCGCCCTTTTACCTGTTTTAATTTTCTTTTGGAGACTTTTACGTAAGAAAACTCTCTGCCCACAAATTGGCCGGTCGTCGGTATGCTGCCGGGACTCCTTTACAACAGCCACTGGATCCATGGTTTCGTAACATATATTTTGGCGGAAAGCGGCGGCACGTTCCTGCTGAAAGGTCTCTGGTTCGGCAATCTGGACATAGTATATACCCATGGCCGGTCAAGCCATCAGTCATCGGCCACCGGTGGCCGCTCATTCCTCATTGCAAACGACCATCGGTGGCCGTTTACTGCTACATCCAAAACAAAGAAAAAAGGTCACCGGCCACCCATGGCCGGCCAAGGCCTTCCCAATCGGCCACCCACGGCCGATTGTCCTTAAATGCAAACAGTCATCTGTGGCCGTCTGCTATTGCAACCCCAAACAAAGTAAAATTCGGTCAGAAATCTGTTACCTCCATAAGGACCGTTTGTGCTTAACATCGGGTTCCATCAATTTTAGTTCTTACACTTCCATAAGGGCTGCCCATTCTTCCGATCTTGCTTGTGGAGAGATTATCAGAGTTGGAGAGAGTTCTTCTAGTTGGGCTCCTGGATTGCGGTTCTATTTTCTTTGTTGAAAGAGTAAAATGGGTAAATATTTATTGTGTGCCCCTCATTTGCCCTATTCAAATGTTTTTTTTGTGTGTCTGAAGTAAAATGTTGTGTGTATATAACCGGAGCCATCTTTAATTTTTGGGGTTTCTGTTCACAAAGGGACGGGAGTTGAAGTCCCAGGGGAAAAGACAAAAATCTTTTGTGTTACGGGACCTCCGGTCCTGAGATCTTTAAATCATTTCAACATGTGGAAAAATAAGCATGGGCATGTCACGTGACTTGCTGCTTTTAATTTCTCTGTGGCGCGATACTCCTCCCGAGACTCCTAATCCCTAATCATTTTTCTCCTGTCCCTATACATAGTTTCGCACGCGACAGGAATTTTGCTTAGCGACAGGAGTCCCGAGGTCCGAGATAAATTTTTCTCATTCCTCTCTTTTCCTCTCCCATTTTCTCTTTCCTCTTCCACTTCCTTTCTTTTCTTGTCTCGTTCCCAATTTTTTGCTGTGTTTCAAATTGAGACTTGGGGTTTGCAAAACTCTTCTGCTCTTGGGGTTGGAGTCTGGGTCAGATTTGGAATCTGAACAAAAGGGAGCTTCGGCCGGAGTTTCCAACAGATCGGAGAAGCGGTGATGGTGGAGAAGGACGAGTCGGAGTCGGATGTAGGCAAAGCTCATGAGAGCTTGCTGCTGTGGTTGCCGGAAGGCTTGAGGGAGATGGAGGTGCCGGCAGGGGCTTCCGGAGGAGAAGCGGCGGCGGCGGCGGGATCTGAAGATAATGATGTTGATGTGGTTTCCGGTGGTGGCTGGGCTGGTGTTGGCCGGAGGCGACTGGAGTGGTGGAGGCTCGGCCGGAACGGAGGATGAGGGATGGTGTCGCTGGTGGCTGAATCGCGGTTGGTGGTGGCACTGCTGTTGCTGGGTGTGTCGGAATCGGAGGTGGAAGCGGAAGTGTCGCCGAAGAAGATGACCGGAGGCGGCTGGACTGGGGCAGGCGGAAATGGTGGAGCTGCCGGGGTTGAGAGATGGGCGGCTGTGGCTTTCACCGGAGTTGATGGTTGCCGGAATGATGATGACGGTCGGAAATGGAGGTGGAATAATTGACGATGGCCGGCTACTGCTTGTCCGTTTAAAAATTGCAATTGTAATTGCTGTGTTGCTCGTTCCAATTCCAAATTGGAATGTTGGGAAAGATGACCCAAGTGGGCCCCACCTGCCATTTAAATACATTAATTCTCTTTTTTTAAGTAGATAAATAAATAAATAAATAAATATACCAACTATATAAAAAAAAAATATAAACATAGATATATATATATATATATTCTTCCAATTGATTTATTTGGGTTGTGTTCCGTCTAATGGACCCGTGTTCCACCAAACAGATACCACCAAACCATAATTTATCAAGTGTGGAATTTTTTAATATTTTTATCATGTTTTTGGATTTTTTAACACAAATTTAATAAAATAACAATATTTTTGTATTTTTCAATACCAGCTTATTATTTATACAAACTTGCAAATATCTGTCAAATTCAACTGCTTTCTTATTTAAAATAAGACCGAATGCGATCAAATACCCATGTTTAGACACGTAAATAGATTGAAAATAATGGTCAATTTTGGCCATTATCAGATTTTATAAAGAAATTTTTGTTGGAAGTTTATTGTAAAATATCTGATTTAAATCACGACTTCTATGTCCAAGGGAAGGATCCCAAAATAATTAGACCACAATATTTATGTAATAATATCATGCATAAGTTTATATGATTAGTGGAATATTAACAGCCCCAAAATATAAGGCGGGACTAGACAGAATTTGGAACACAGAAGGAATTAGTTAGAGAATAAAGGATGGCAGAATAATTAAAGGGAAATGGACTGCAGTTATCTGTGGTCCAATCCTTTATCGTTCAGATGGAATGAATTTAGACAGCAATTTGATCGTGAATGATAGTGGTCGCTGTCATTCAGACCATTACTACCTGTGAAGTGTGATGAAAACCAACATGCTCTCTTTATTGTCTTAATTGCTAGATGACATTGACCTATGCCGTGTTGGCACAACTTGAGATTTGGGTTTGAAAATAAAATAGGAAAATAAAATAGTATTTGGACAGGGACTGAATGAGTGGCTACTTCATTTCCTGGTAAGAGGATTGTTCGCCTGACCTCATTAATCACTATTCAAACCATGCAAAATAACAAACGGTAATTGACATACAAACTACGGGCTACTTCATTTCCCTGTTAAGAGACCGTTCGCCAACATTATTCTGTGTATCTCTTACTGTTCATTTCACACAATACAGACAAAGACCCAAATAAAATCAAAATAAAATAGAGGAAAAGAATAACAAAAGTCATCTTGTATGAGAGACATTGGTTTCTCATGCAAGGTTATGGATTTGGACCCATAATTATTCATTAACCTAAATAATCCTTCATTCCATAATTAATTACGGTCCGGATCATATACTTAGATTAAATGAATTCATTTTGTAAAATAATCTTTTAGTGATGAATTGAACAAAATTCCTTACACCAATTTATCTTGATCTTAACTATTGCTAATTTCGATATTTAATTAATGATGCAAAGGTTCAACTAATTAAGTGTGAAAATGGAGAATGAAAATTTTGGCAGCATAACGCCTTATGTTGCATACAGGATATTACATCTTAACCCATGGGGTTAAAATGTGAGAGATGCAACATAATGGTGGGTTAGAGATGGAATAGTAGTAAAAATAGAATTTTTGGATGAAATTAGGTGAAGTATGACGCCAACCAAAATTATGACGTGATCCTAGGATCACGTCATAGGTTTGGCGTCATGCAGGTTAGAATTGAGATGAGGGTCATGTATGACGTGAACCTGAATCTATGACGTGATCCTAGGATCACGTCATGAGGTTTGGCGTCATACATGACTTAGAAATTTTTCTTTGAAAATGGGGGGGTTTATGACGTGGAACATTAAAGTATGACGTGATCCTAGGATCACGTCATGAGTTCCGCGTCATAAGAACATAGAAATAATATGCAGAATTTGGGGGTTCCACGTCATGGATCATGGGAATTACGTCGTGACCCGTGGGGTCACGACGTGGAACATCCACAACGTGGAACGATTTTGGCCAGAGAACACTTATGACGCCAAACCTACCCTATGACCCCAACGTGGTTGGCGTCATAGGATGGTTGGCGTCATAGCATTTCCAGAATGCAACCATGAATATTCAAATGCACTCTATGCAATTTTTGGGCATTATCTAGGCTGAATGGCTCGATTATGCACAAATTAACAAAACAGAAATGAATCTAAGCTACACAACATAAATAAAGAAAAACCTATACTATCCAGTAAACAAAAATCACACCAACAACCTAATATGATGCTTTTAAATGCATTTCCATACAATTAATCAAACATACATGGAGCAATAATAAAGATAAGGGCGAATAAAGACCAAATGGTCTAAAAGAAAAACAAAGCAATAAATCCATGGATTAGAGTATCCATTTTCATGTTTTTGGGATATGATAAGAAGATTGAATCCCATTTTCTCATAAATGGGTTTGGAAATACCATTAGAGGGTATTCCAAACCACAAAACCAAAATTTCATAAGTTCAAACCAAAGTAGAAGGTATAAAACTGGCTATCTAACACTATTTCTAAGCTAACATCAAAATCAAAAAATAAGAATTAAACTAAACTATGGACAGGAATTTAAATCATACAGAAAATTAAACCTAACTAAGCTACCTACGTGAATCTGCTCCAAATTATGCCTTCAAGTATGAAGAATTTCTAACCCTGAACACCTTGGGATCATGCCCTATTTATAGGCACGAAACTCTAGGCCCATGGGCCTCAATGACGTGGATCATCCATGCATGTCGTGGGACTATGCTTGGCGTCAAACTCTCGCATGACGCGGACCTCCTAGTGATGACGAGGAACATGCTTGGTGTCATCCTGGTTTGGCATCATAGGTTCCCAGACCGAAAACACATGCTGCTCCTGCTTGGGCAGCCTACGACGTGGAACCCTTAGCGTCATGCCTTGTTTGGCGTCATACAGGTTTGGCGTCATCCCTTCTTACTCTCTTTCTCTCATGACGCGGAACCTTACCTATGACGCAATCCTTTGGCGCCATAGGTCTTCAGCCTTGAGTCCTTCTTGTTTTTCTTGGCTTACGATGCAAACCTCTAGTGGATGACGTGAAACAATAGCGTCATACAAGGCTTGGCGTCATCCCTGTGCAAAAATACATGTTTTTTGGATTTTTCTAACATAAATGTGTAATAAAATTACATATTTATGCATTTTTCATACCAGCTTATTATTTTACAAATATGTATAAATCATTCCAATTCAACTGCTTTCTTATTTAATATAAGACCGGAATGCGATCAAATGCCCGTTTCAGACACGGAAATAGATTGAAAATAATGGACATTTCTGGCCATTATCAGACCAGCACGAGTTAAGCGATCTGATGCATAGCATGAGACATAAAGTATCCATCCAGCGAGTCAGAAATCTCGAGGCCTAAGAAATATCGAAAACAACCCAAGCTCTTCATGTCAAAGTGCTGATGAAGATAATGCTGAAGATCAGAGAAACCTAATGAATCATCACTACAAATGATCATGTCATCAACATACAAAACCAGAATAATGATCCCAGAAGACGGACGGTGGACAAAAAGAGCATTGTCATAACTGTTAGAAGAAAAACCATACGCCAATAAAGCCGAACTGAACTTCTTATACCAACCCAATGGGTTTGCTACAAACTATAGACCTCGGCGAAGCTTACAAACCTTGCCAGAGGAACCAAATCTAGGAGGAGGAGTCATATAAACATCCTCAGACAAATCCCATGTAAGAATGCATTCTTTACATCTAACTACTGAAGAGACCAGCGACGAGCAGCATCAAGACCAAGTAAACACCGGACAGAGGTAAGACGAGCAACCGGTGCAAAAGTCTCCTCATAGTCCATGCCATACTCCTGAGTATAACCCTTTTCAATCAAACGATCCTTATAGTGCTTAATGGATCCATCAGAATGAGTTTCAATATTATACACCCATCTGCAACCAATGGCTTTCATAACATGAGGTAAGCCACCAAATCCCTAGTATATGTATTAGCCAAAGCCTGTAACTCCTCCGACATAGCTTGTTGCCACAAGGGATCAGTCTGGGCCTCACAAAAGGACCTAAGCTCGTGGTGAGATAAAATAGAAGAATAACAATGATAACTACGAAGATGAGTAGGAGGATGACTTACACGAGTGGAACAACGAGGGGCGACATGACGCACAGGAAGTGGCGTAGGCGGGTTTGCTGCATCAAAAGGTGGAAAGATAGATGGATCATCTGCAACAGGGGAAGGTACGGTAGGAGGATCTGGGAAGAGAAAATGAGAATAGGGCGTGACAGAAATAGCGGGGACAATCTTGCTTGGCCCCTCAAAATCCATCTTGACTAAATGAAACTTATGACGCTCGTCAGGCACGACTTTCAGTTTTTCAATAACCCCCTTAATCCTTTTCACAATATTGTGCCAGAATATGAGCTTCTTTAATCCAAATCGGTGTCGTCAACCCTTCAACTTTGATTTGGAAACATAAGTGACACATTCATCCAGT
>JAOANR010000003.1:57816700-57962414 GCA_030278955.1 Hygrophila difformis
CATTTTCTTGTTCTTCTGTTTGGCCTCCTTCTTGAGCAGGTTTCCACATTTCTTTCATGAACTTGTTCTGAGTTTTGCTCATGGTCAGGCTCTGGATGTTCTTCTTGAACTCTATCAATGTCATCATGTTGTGAATTGCCTTATACCTGAATCATAATCAATGACGTGCTGGTATCTACCTTCTCAGTAACTTCAAGGCTATGCTGATTTAAGATCTCTGTGGGATCTTCCTGTACAGGTTCGTTTAGTAGAAGAGGAATAGTAGTAGATTTCTGAATCTAGAAATCCTTGGACTCCAAAGTACTCTTCTACTCTCTTCTTCTGTTCTGCGGCCCATTCAGGATCATTCATCCTTACAATTGCTCTCTGAACTACTTCATCCCTGACTTGAGGTGGAAGGAGCCATTGATTCATTTGATTTTCAGCATTCGTCTGTGTTCTGAGATATTGACTGACAGTGTCTTCCATAAAATATTTTCTCTGCTGAGCTTCTTGAGTTTCATTTCTCTGCACTTCTTCTTCATAAGTTTGAATTGCTAATGGAGATGGTTCCATTACTTGGTCAGGATTTATTTGTTGTTGGAATTTCCTCTAACTCTGACTCAAGTTTAGCTGCATATTCACTTGCTTGTTCTGCTGAGGTGCGTGCATTCCCTCCTTCTCTAGCCAATTTTCTGAACTTTTTAATCAGTCCTTCCAGAGAGTAAGTCATGTTCCCGACTGTAGTTCCATGCAAGTTCATTTCTTCAAAAGTTTGTAAATCTTCCAGTGTCTGTTCCTGAAATATGTCTGCCACTGAATTCCTCAAATTTGATTTACAAATTCTTGCTCATCTGCAGCTTGTTCTGGTGGTATATCTTGTTCAGTATCTTCTCCTGAAAACCCTTGTAGATCAATCTGACTTTGAATAAGATCCCTGTCGCTGAGCTTGTTGATCTTCATCTTGCCCTTCTCTATCATCTTTTTCAGTAATCTGAACCAGTTGGAGATCAGTGCTTGGTCTAGTTGATCCTTGTTCATCAGGTTGATGTTCTTCAATGCATGCTCTCCAGCCCTCTGGATCTATATCCCCCACTTCCAAATTAGCGTAAGGAGTGAGCTCCAACCTTTCTGTGTAGGGAACTATCCCTAGAGTTGGTTCGACTTTTTCTTCTTCAGAGCTGGTGTCAGGTACTACATACTTAGGCTTTCTAGCCTTCATCTTTATCCTGAACTTTTTAACTGGCTTTTCAGGTTCTTTTTCTTGTTGCTTTTCTTTCTCAGGAATGATTCCCAATTGTTCTACATTCTCAAGAGAAGATCCTTGCTGCTTAAATTCTTCAGGGTGGTTTCCTTCTGCTCAGAAGGTAACCTTCCTCTCCTTTTGTAGGTAACGACTTCTTTCTTTTCTTGAGCTGATTGTAGAATCTCAACATCTTCATCCATCAAGTCTTTTGTCACATCCAGAATTTCTTTAGTTGTTAGCTCATCTTCATTTTTCCTCTTCTTCAGAATTCGGCTAGCTTCCTCAGGCCTGCCTGCCTCCACCTTCTTCCCAGTCCTTTTCTTAGCTAATGGTACTTCATCTGAAGTGCTCGAACTGAGATTGTGTGACTTCCTCTTTTTGGAGGATACTTTCTTTTTACCTTTCTTGTCTTGAATTCTCATGAGTTCCTCCCATTCACGATCTGCCTTTCGTTTGTTTGCATAATAGCAATCCATACTCTCTTGCAGAATCGGATGGATTTCATCATTTCCCTCGTTCTTTTCTCCCAAAATAGTTGTAACCTCATCAACTACTCTCATCTTCTCAATTCTTTGCTCATCATCTGTGCTGTCTTCATCTGAATCGTGCTTCTTAATATAGAAATTCTTGCCTAATCCCTTCAGCATGATATTCATTCCCTTTCTTATTCAGATATTTCTCATTCCATTCATCCCAATCATCAATAATTACCTGCTGAATTCTTCCTTGTGTTTGATCAGTGTAAGGTCTGTGCTCCTTGTATGCATTTTCCCTGCACATAGCATCATACCTGACATACTTCTCGATGAATTCTTTCTTCCTCTCCTGGACATATCCATGAACTTCCTGTTGGAGAGTTAGAGGTAATCTCTTCATGATCTTATTGGGTCTATCTGTAATGAGTAGATCTGCATCTGCTGGTGTTATTGATGGAGCTGAAACTTTTCTGAAATTCGCTATAGGTTCCAGTCCTTCATTAACAACTGATTCTCTGAAAATATTCCTTACTATGTTTTGTGGTGTCTGTTTTGCATCTGATCTCTGCTTTCTGTTTTTGCCTGATCTCTCAGCCTCTCTCTTCTCTGCATCCTTAATCCATGCTTGCTGTTCTGGCATCAATTCAGCAAACTCCTCCAAAGGAAATTCGTCATTAGGTTTCCTTACCAACCCTGGTTTAAGAATCCTTTTCCTTAGATCATCCCCTTTTGACCATTTATTCATATACCTGATCCAGCTATTTCTAGCTTCTTGAATAATTCTAAGGACATCTTTCCATACCGCCTGACCCTGTTTAGCTTTCTTGAAATAAGGCTCGAGGTCATGCCTTAAATTGATGCGAGCATCAATAATCTTATCTAGGGCCAGATTTGTTAAGAAATTCTGTTCAACAGGTCCCTTCTTGTTCAGGAATGTTGGAGGCATGTATGCAGGGAGTGCCTGCTGAGCATCATAGACTCTAGCATTCCGGATTTCATTAAGTTTGCAGCAATATTTGGTGAGTCGCTTAACATATTTTGGTAGTGGTTGGGGATCAAAGTAATCCAGCTCCAGCCCTGTCTGATCTTTCGGATTGATAATTCTGTAGCACTCCTGATTCCACTCAGCCATGCACTTCCTTTCCCCTTTCCAAAATCCTTTCCAGTCTGATTTCATTAGGCCAGTGCCTATCATTGATCAGAATTATCATTTGATCATCCCAAAATCTATTCATCTTATTCCAGAATGCTTCTTCTAAATCAATCCTCAATGATTCCTTTTCCTTTTCTGGTATATGTTGAAGCATAAATGGATTGATATAAAATTCTGGAGGTGAAATTTGCATTGCTGTCCATCCACCACTCCTCCGAATAGTTTCTACCATCTTAGCCGTTCTCGTCTTTGCCAAGAATGATTTCTCTTTCTTGTCCGATTCTATATTTTCGAGCTTGAAGTTCTTCATAGGTCATCTTATGAATCCTTAAGAAACAAGAACAACTGGTAAATTAGTGTCACCATACTCACATTTAGAGCTTGACTCTAAATGTGCAAATGATAGAAAAGAAACATAATACCAGATTTTCTTTTTATATTCATCATTCTATTCATGACATCACCATACTCACATTTAGAGATTTGCTCTAAATGTGAAGATTTCAATGCTAACTGAGTCTAATTTAATCAGAAAATAGCAGGAAATTCGAATTCAAAACATCATTAATCAAAAGCAAAACATCTAGTTTATCAGATTCAAAATATGGAAATGCGAAGCATGGTGTTTCTTATGACATTCAACCTATCAATTACAGATGAGGAGGTGTCTCTGCCTCAATTCCAAATCTTTGAAACAGATTACAATGCTCAGAAACTAAGCACCTCATACAGTAAATTGACACAACTTCATAAGTATTCCTTGAGGGACCATGATTGTTATCATAATAGCTCCTAAGGTCACAAAGTCTCTTCTTGGGTTGTCCTTGAAAAGGTGAGATGAATTCCTCATAACTGGATAACCACCCTCTGACTTGAAGTCGAAGATCCTTGAGTCTTCGTCTATTCTTGCACAGAGGAGCGAAGAGCCAAATTCCCTTCTCTTGCTCTTCCCTTTCATCCTTACTTAAGAGCATAAGAGCTTTTACATAGATGGATGGGGGGTGATTATCAGTAATTGCAGGTTTCAAAAGTTCAAACGCTGCTTGTTCATTCTTGTCTTTGACGAATAAACGCAGTGCCTCATGTAACTGGTACATCCAATTTCCTGCATTTTTGCAGGTTTCAAGGAAAATGCTTTGTGTCTCTTCAAAAGTTCCCCATCCCCATGCTGTAAAGTCTTCAAGAGAAGCCTTTTTCAAGACTAAAGGATGATGAGTAGCTTTTTCGAGCTCTTTGCAGACCAGTTTACAATTAAAGACAGTCTCAAGGTGGTCAAATGCAAATCTTGATAAAATGTTTCCAAGAATCTCATAGGGAAGATCTGTGATCTGAGTTTCCCCCGATCCAGATTTCTCTAGTGAAGTCCTTGGTTGCTTTGATGAAGTTCCAATTTCATAGCTGAGTAAAGTTAAGAACAAAAATAGAATTAACAACTAAAGAATGCAATTCATTAATGGAAAAGGGATGTACAGCTTTGAATCATCCACATAATTCTCTGTCCCAAGACAAAACACAAAAGATACAAGCAAAGAAAATATCAATCACTTGATTTCTAGATTATTCTAATTCTAGTAGTTCTTCTTCATTCTGATCTTCTTCTGCATTGTTCCATTGCTCCCATTCAAATAATATGCCTAGTTCGCCACTTGCTCTTCTGTATTGCTTGACATAATCAAACAGTTCACAAGGAATACACTCCATCCTTTCATTAAAAGGTAATTGCTGTCGCTCTTGGATAGAGTGGTTCTTACAAAAACTCCTTTCCTCTTGATCAAGGAATGGGTTTGGGAACTTTTCACCATAAAGGAGCCAGTGGAGAACACTCATTTTTAAGAATAGAAGTTCAAAAGGATCTTGAGTCACAGATTTGATCAATTGAATTCCTTCCTCATCCAGCTGCGGATCTTGTTTGGAAAGCAGTAGAAAGGATCTTATGAAAGTGGTTGGTTTGTGTTTATCATCTAAACCAGGCTTAAGAATTTCATAAGCTTTTTCCTCATTTTTATCCTCGACAAAGGCTATCAATGCAGGCACAGTATTAAACATATAGTTGCCTGCATCCTGGCATCTTTTAATGAATCTGACTTGGTTACTTGGATAAGCATCTCCTCTCCAAACAGCACAAGTTTCCAAATTAGCTCTCTTTAGAGCTAACGATGACCTGCTTGCTGAGAGAAATTGCTTAGAAGTTTCGGACGCTCTAAAAAGTGCCTTTATGCTTTCCATTCCTAGTCTTGACAGAATGTCTCCCAGTAACTCTATTGGTAAATCAAGTAATTGAGTTTCCAAGAGTTGAGGGTTTTCGACATTTCTGAAAAGAAAAGGAGAAAGAACACAGAATTCAAAGTTAAACTCCACATTTATGTAGCAATGAGATTAGATTTTATTATCAAAATCAGGCTACATTACATTGTGCAAAATATCTGATCTAGTGACAGTTTCAAAGTTAAAAAATTAGAAGACATGTCACATACATCAATCTCTTTCTCCTTTGTCCAAAGGCTTATTCATTAATGCTATAATTATCAAAGTTCTCCCCTGCTGCCATCCTAAAGTCAGCTATGGCTCTTTTTGTGTCACAGCAGAGATAGCAGACCTGATCGGCTGTATAGTATGATGACTTATGGAAGGTTTCCTGATCACGAACTTCTACAACACAGAATTCCCTATTTTCCTGCCCTAAGAATGGATTTGGGACATATTCCCATTCTGAAACTAGGGTGAGAAAATTGTATCTAAATTCATAACTGCTTAATCTATCCCTTAAGATTGGACTAATTAAGCGAAATCCAGCTTCTATCTCTTCCTTAGAACTTTTACTTAGGCAACATAAGGCTTTAAAATATTGGGACATCTTAAAGTTATCTTCTATTCCTTCATCCAGGATCTGAAATGCCTTAGATCCTTTCCCTTGTACAAACAATTCCAAGGCCTTGGGCAAATTCAGAATATGATTCTCAGCCTCTCTACAGGCGTCTAGAAAATTGATTTTACCAGAGGATTCATTGGAAATTCTTTTAAAGGCTAGATCCTGTACATTAAATCTCCGAAGGATAATAGGATATTCCGAGGCTATTGTGAATGTTGAACAGATTTGTTTGCACTTGAGCAGATCTTCAAAGCTGCTCTGCCCTACTCGTGACAGAATCTCCCCAAGGACATCCAATGGAAGATCAGTCAGGTGTAAAGCAGAGGACTCAGAAGGCTGCTCCTCGCTGTTATTTAATCGAATTTTAAAGAAGAAGAATCAGTTGAAGTTATACTCCAAGTTTTAAAATTAGGGAAGAACGACAGTGGATGAAAAACTTAAACCCTAGTATGAGTAAAGACATTATAATGCATAATGTAACAACTTTAAACATCAGGAAGAAATGCGATGAAAAATGAACGGAGAGCTTACGGGTTGTTGCTCGCCATTAGGATTGTTCCTGAAGCTGAGTGTTACTGAAGAAGAGTTTCGCAAATAGAGGAAGAAGAAAAAACCTCAAAGATGGCGGTTTCTTCTCAAGAGAGAATATGAAAAGATATGAAAATGATTTGAAAAGATAAGAAGGTTATAGGTCTTATATAAAACAATGGGCTGGCCTAGTTAAAGAATAAAAAGTAGGGTACTCAAGTACTCAGAGTGTACTCACTCATTCTAGACCTGCCACATCAGTGAGTCTGGTTATTGATTCAAAAATTGAGTTAATGAACTCAAACAACATAAATTGGATAAAATTGGATTGGTTAAAAACAAAGCGAGGGGTAATTATTGAAAAGGATTAAGACTTCTAAATTTAATATTAAGTCTGATTAAATCTTCTTCACCAGATTCATCTTAATGCCTAACAAAAGTCCACCCTTAGCTTATTTATTTACAGATTACCAATTCTTCCATCCCATTTCCTGATTTCCAGTTTCATTTCTTATTCATTTTTGAGTTGAGTAAAGAAACTGATCATACAAAATAGAAAAGTAGGAGAATTGTAATACATAAAATCCAAATGATCCAAAATACATCAAAATATCCAGAAATTACAAGCATATATAATACTATAGAATTTCTAGCTCTAACTACTCAAGGGTCAATTTCCTCATCATCGGAGTCGGTCCACATGAACTCATCAGGAAATACTTCACCGCAATACAGTCTAAACTGCCTCACCATGTCAAAGAATTGACATGGGATGCAGTCCATCCTGATGTGTGGTGGTAGTAAGACTCGAACGTGCAAGGTGTGATTCTTGCAGTAGCTCATCTCTGGTTGCCCTAGGAAAGGATTTGGAAGTTGAGGAATATGAGTGAACCAATGAAAAAGATAGATTTTAATGAAAACCACTTCTAAAACATCAGAAGCTACTGTTTGGACCAACTCTAATCCTTCTTCAATCCATTTATCCTCTTGTTTTGTTAATAGGAGCATCGTTCTGAGCAGAATAGTAGGTTCATGCCCATCATCTAGTCCTGGCTTGAGGATTTCATATGCCTTCTTCTCATCTTTTTCCTCCACAAATGCCCTTAACGCAGGTTCAATGTTGAACATGAAGTTCCCTGCATTTTGACACTCCCGAATGAATCTTTTCTGGTTGTCCGGATAGACATCCTCTCTCCACCTCATACACGATTCCAAGTCCACTCTCTTGTATACAAGATGGGTTTTGCTTGCCTGGTAAAATATTGGAGGGACTTCTGCTATCCTTAAGAGCTCTCTAACATTATCCTTTCCGATTCTTGATAGAATATCCCCCAACAACTCAGTGGGTAAATGGGATATTTGAGTCCCAATGCGCTGTGGATTCCTAGCATTTCTGTTTCCAGAAAATAATATAATGAGGAACACAGGGGAATAGTTTTATGATGGAACCAGAATACTCGAAATGGGAGTTTCATTCCTAATAAAGTTTCAAAGTCTCATATGGATAATGCATCAGTTACAAACTAAAAATTTCAGAAAAGATTCTCTGGATTAATGAGTGTAAAGAAACGGCTCTTAGTTATGAGGAATCTTAAATGATTAATGTTTCGTTTTCTACAACCATTCCCTAAAAAAAATAGAAACACGAACCCTAGGTCTAGAAATGCAATCTGACAACAAATTTTCAAAATAGAACTAAGAATAAAAGAAAGAAAAGATGAACGAGATTGCTTACGGATTGTTCTCGGCCATGATCTTGCTTATGAGAATGGTTGAGAGTGATAAAAATGGTGTATGGCGATTTCTTCTTGAGTAAGAGAAGAAAAATCTGATAAAAATTTTTGAAATGACAAGTGAGAGGAATGACTGCAAGGACAGAGACGCCTATTTTTATCTAAGGACTGCAGGGGTCAAGATAGTAAATCTTGTCTCTGCAGGGAGTAATGATTAAGCCTAAAATAACCCTATTTCGAAGATTTTTATTTAAAAGGACAGATAAAAATCTAATGTAAAGGATAAGATCAATCAAGTTGTTTCCTTTTAACAAAAATGAAGCGAGGAGTAAATATATAGCAACACCAAAAGGGGTTAGTATTTAGATACAAATTAAGAGATTACATAATCGATCAGTTTGAATCTGAATCAGTTTCTAATTCTGACTCAGATTCAATTACATGCTCATTAAAATTTTCTCTTAATCTCCTAACTAAACTAGTAACCTCACAACACAAACAATCAATGTTTGTGGCACCATAGTTAAAGTGTGGAGGTTCCCTAACTAAGTCCCTACTGTGTGGCGCTAAATAATCGCAGTACTCGCGATGTCCCTGCCCCTTAAAGGGATTAGGCTCCTCTTCGCTTTCATTGAATAGCTTGTTGATCTTCGCCTCCATCTTGCGGATGTGATCTTCATCTTTAAAGATTGATCCAAGAAGATACAATCCCTCATCAATTTCCTCAAGGCTCTCCAAACTCAAAAGAATGAAGGCCTTGATAAAGATTGAGGGGTGATGGTTGTCATCGACTCCAGGTTTAAGAATTTCAAAAGCGGCTTCCTTGAGCCCTGTATTGCAGAATCTCAAGAGTGCAGGTTCTAGTTTCAGCATGAAATTCCCCGCCTCTCTGCATCTTCGAAGTATTCGGATGTAATGAGAGTCAAGTGTCCTCTCTGCAGTCATCCTCCTTTCCACATTTGCCCTCCTCCATACTATAGGCGCCATAGTTGCTTTGGCGAACTTTTTGCAGGTTGGGGCTAACCTGGCTACATCCTTCATCTCTTCCCTTCCCAACCTTGAGAGAATATCTCCCAAGATTTCTTCAGGAATGTGTAGAATGGATGTTCTAGCATTTGGAGCTGCTGCAGCCATTCTATCTTTTGAATATGGTTTTAGGATAATTTCTCAGGAGGGAAATGTTTGAGATGAAAGAATAGGAGGATTCGACTAGATTTTATAGGAGAAAAACTAAATTCTGCCATAATTACTGGCGGTTGAAACGACGTGATGGTTAGTGTACGAGAAGAAGAAGAGTCTGAAAAGGGTATTTTGGTCTTTGTGAAGTTTGAAAATATATCCGTTCAAAATTCCCAGACTCTCGCTCTGTCGATTGTCATTGCGTGGGTAAAAATCCTTTTCTCGCTTTGTTAATTACAAAGCGAGAAAACATTCTTGTACAATTCCCAGAGTAAAATAGTCTCGCTTTGTTTTTTCAACAAAGCGTAGACACCAAACTCTTATTCCTTAACAAATTATAATTTTGACAGAATAAAAATTTGAACTGATCACCTCGCATCATAACCTTTACAAAGCGTGAGTAAGAGTAACTCATTTTTAACTCACGCTTTGACAAAATTACAGAAGCGTGGCCTCAGAATTCATTCATACTCCATTTTCCAAACACTTAATACTCAAAAACCTGTTTGAAGATTCATGTCTCTTCCTCCTTCATTCCATCACAGCTTCATTTCTCGGATTCCTGAAAATAAAGAATAAAAGAATTAGAGATGAAAAATAAGTCTAAAGAAAAAGGGAATACTACTCAGTTAACCTGGGTAGTATCCATCCCCCAATTTTTTTTTTTTTTTTTTTTGGCGAAAACAGAAAACTAAGGGTTATCCAAATATTCAGTTTGGATATTTAGATCTTGTTGACCAATATATTCCTTCAGCCTGTGTCCATTCACAGTCTTTTCTCCTTCATTGAGCATAATTGTCACTGATCCATTGTCATGAACAGCTACAACAGGAAATGGTCCTGTCCACCTTGATCTGAGCTTACCTGGAAATAATTTCAAACGAGAATTATAAAGCAAAACCAATTGACCAACAGAAAATTCTTTATGTTTAATCTTTGAATCATGAATTTTCTTAGTTCGATCTTTATAAATCTTGCTGCTTTCATATGCTTCCAGTCTCATCTCTTCTAGTTTAGACAGATCAAACTTCCTCTTTTCTTGTCCTGACTGAAAATCCATGTTGAGCATTTTAATGGCCCAATATGCTCTATGTTCTAACTCAACTGGAAGATGACATGCTTTTCCAAAAACTAATCTGTAGGGAGACATTCCTATAGGAGTTTTAAAAGCAGTTCTGTAAGCCCATAAAGCATCATCTAACTTCTTTGACCAGTCTTTTCTTGTAATGTTCACAGAAGCTTGTAGAATGTGCTTGATTTCCTTATTAGATACCTCCACCTGTCCACTTGTCTGAGGATGATATGGTGATCCAACTTTGTGATGAACGCCATACTGCTTTAGTAACTTCTCAAAGAGCTTATTCACAAAGTGAGATCCTCCATCAGATATAATGGCACGAGGGGCTCCAAACCTGGTAAAAATATTCTTCTGTAGAAATTTAGTAACTTGTTTAGCTTCATTATTGGGTAAGGCTACTGCTTCTACCCACTTTGAAACATAATCAACAGCTACTAGAATATAATGATTACCAAAAGACGGGGGAAATGGTCCCATAAAATCAATTCCCCAGACATCAAATATCTCTACTTCTAAAATCCCTTTTTGAGGCATTTCTTCTCTCATTGAAATGTTTCCCAGTCTTTGACATCTATCACACATCTTTATAAGTTTCTGGGAATCCAAAAAGATAGTTGGCCAGTAAAACCCACAATCTAGAACTTTTCTAGCAGTCCTAGCAGGACCATGATGGCCTCCTAAAGGGTTCTCATGACACTTTCTGACAATTTGGAAACCTTCTTTTTCATGAACACAGCGCCTAATAACCCGGTCTGAACAAAACTTGAATAAAAAGGGGTCATCCCAATAGTATTTCTGAATTTCTCTGAAAAACCTTGACTTCTGATGAGAGTCTTTAAATTTTGGGACAATCTTGCAAGCTAGATAATTAGCAAAATCTGAAAACCAAGGACAATCAAATTGATGCAACTGCAAAGCATACAATTGTTCATCTGGGAATTTATCATTTACAACTTCCTCTTTCTCTGTTTTCTCCTCCAATCTAGAAAGGTGGTCTGCTACTCCATTATCTTTTCCTTTTCTATCCTTGATAATAATGTCAAATTCTTGTAGAAGTAAAACCCATCTTATCAGCCTCGGTTTGGCTTCTTGCTTTGAGAAAAGATATCGTAATGCAGAATGATCTGTGTAAACTATAGTTTGGGCTCCAATAAGATACTGTCTGAACTTATCAAAGGCAAAAACTACAGCATACATTTCCTTTTCTGTAGTAGTGTAGTTTATCTGGGCATCATTAAGAGTATGGCTAGCATAATAGATAACATGATGTTTGCCTTCTTTGTGTTGCCCCAAAACTGCTCCTACTGCATTCTCACTTCCATCGCACATAAGCTCAAAAGGTAGACTCCAATCAGGAGACTGAACTATAGGTGCAGTGATTAATTTCTCCTTCAAAGTCTTAAAAGCTGCTAAGCAGTCTTCATCAAAGCTGAATGTCACATCCTTATGAAGAAGATTACACAAGGGTCTTGCTATCTTAGAAAATTCCTTAATAAACCTTCTATAAAAACCAGCATGACCAAGAAAACTCCTTACTGCCTTAATTGTTTTAGGTGGTGGTAAATTTGCTATTACAGAAACCTTAGCCTTATCTACTTCTATTCCTGCTCTAGATACTTTGTGTCCCAGGACAATTCCTTCTTGAACCATAAAATGACACTTTTCCCAGTTAAGAACTAAGTTAGTGTCCTCACATCTCTGCAAAATTTTTGACAAATTTTTTAAAGAATCTTCAAAGTCAGTTCCATGAACAGTAAAATCATCCATAAACACTTCAATGCATTTTTCAATAAAATCAGAGAAACTACTCATCATGCATCTTTGAAATGTAGAAGGAGCATTACATAATCCAAAAGGCATTCTTCTATAAGCAAATGTTCCATATGGGCATGTAAAAGTTGTTTTCTCATGATCTTCACTAGCAATAACTATTTGATTATAACCTGAATAACCATCGAGAAAACTGTAAAATGGTTTACCTGACAATCTTTCTAACATTTGATCAATGAACAGTAAAGGAAAATGATCTTTTCTTGTGGCAGTGTTTAATTTTCTATAGTCAATGCAAACTCTCCAACCAGTTACTGGTCTTGTTGCTACTTCATCACCATGTTCATTTGTCACAATACAAATCCCACCCTTTTTGGGTACAACTTGCGTTGGACTTACCCATTTACTATCAGAGATATGATAGATTATACCTGCATCAAGTAGCTTGATTACCTCCTTCTTGACAACTTCCTGCATTGGTGGGTTTAGCCTCCTTTGTGGTTGTCTGGAAGGTTTGTATTCATCCTCCATCAGAATCCTATGCATACAAATGTGTGGACTGATGCCTTTGATATCTGCTATAGTCCAAGCAATTGCCTGAATATGATTTTTAAGAGTACCTACTAGAGCTTGCTCTTGTTCTTCACTCAATTTGGATGAAATTATTACCGGAAGCTTCTTTTTATCTGCCAAGAAGGCATACTTAAGATGTTCTGGTAATACTTTAAGCTCAAGCTCAGGTGGGTTTTCTATCGATGGAGTTAATCTGCTTCGAGTTTGCACTTCCATCTTTAAATCAGATCCTTCCTCAAAAGGGTCTGTTTTATCAATGTCATCCTCAGATTGCTCTGAAGATGGCATATCCTCACTTTCTGATCCATCCTTGATTTCACCAGTCTCAGGATCAGCGAATCTAACCGCACACAAGTAAGCAAAAGTAGCATCTTGAGCATTTGTGAGTGGGGTGAGATTGTTCTCAGTTACATCAGTAGTAAAGAGATTATAGTAATCAAAAAGATTTCCCCCCTCCATAGTACTATCTTCTAATTCATTCCCCGCTACATTGGTTTCAAAAGCATTAAAAGGATATGTTGACATCTTCATCATGTCAAAAGTGACCTCCTGGTTATCAACATGAAGCTTCACTATGCCATTCTTTGCATCAATCATGGCTCCCGCAGTCACCAGAAAAGGCCTTCCCAATATGATAGGAATTCTGACATTTTCGTCGATATCAAGAATGACAAAGTCAGCTGGAAAACAAAGGCCTCCTGTCTTTACTATAACATCTTCAATGATCCCTTCTGGTCTGGTGCTCGATTGATCAGCAAAGAAGAGGGTCATATTGACTGGCCTCATCTTTCCCAAATCCAAACGTCTCGCCATAGCCAGTGGCATTACATTGATGCTGCTTCCTAAGTCACAGAGTCCTCGCCCAGCTTCTTTACAGTTGATAATCAGAGCTAAAGTGAAACTCCCTGGATCTTCAAGCTTTGGAGGAATCCTCTGCTGAAGAACCAAGCTACAGTTTTGATTTAGGACCACCATGTGCTGCTCTCCTGCACTTCTTTTCCCTGAAATTAATTCTTTCAGAAACTTAGCGTAAGTGGGCATTTCAGCAATTAATTCAACCAAAGGGATTGATATTTCAATGGCCTTAATCTTTTCAAGAAATTTCTTAAATTTAATTTCTTGAAGATCATTTTTGAGTCTCCCAGGATATGGTATCCTGGGCATGTGCTCATCCAGTGAATCCTTTTTGTTACCTGTAGAGTTAGGATTATCATTACCTCCCTCTTTTTCCTTAGGAAAGGAATATCCTGAGACATTCTTTTCCAAACCCTTATCCTCAAGTATCTGTCTCTGTTCAGGGTGATCATCTTCTTCCATTGTTTGAACATCCTTGAACTTTTTCTGCTGCAGCAACCTATCTCTTTTCTTTTCAAATTCAGGATCAACAACCTCTTTTCCTCCCCTCAATGTAACTGCCTTACATTGTGGATTTGTTTCAGAAGAACTTGGTAATTTTCCTTTTTCTCTCTGCTGTAATAATTTGGCCATCTCTGTTACTGAATTCTCAACATTCTTGATTGAAGCCTGCAGTTGGTTATTTGTCTCTGTCTGCTTAACAATGAACTCCTTCAGAGCATTTTCCACCTTTAAAGAGTAAGTATTATCTTGAGCAACAGGATAAGGTTGTTGTGGAAAGTTCACCGGGACTGGTGCAAACTGTCCAAATGGCCTATTCTGTTGGTTCACCTGCTGGAAAGGTCTCTGTGGGTACATCTGTTGTTGTGGATAAAATGGTTGTGGAGGACGAAACTGCTGCTGATTTGGTTGTTGTGGGTTCAGAAGATGTGCATTTTGTGCGTTCTGAGTATTACCATAGCTCAGATTCGGGTGTTTGTTTTGGAACCCGGTGTAGTTGCAGCTCTCATCTTGCTTTGGGGCTTCCTGAATTTGTGGACACTGATCATTGTGATGTGGCCCTGAGCAAATTCCGCACTGATACACAGGTTCCATTGGAGCAGGTTGAATGACCATTACTGGTTGCTGTTGTTGTTGATGCTGAGCCTGTTGATTTGCTTTCTGAGCCAACTGTAAATCAGCAATCTGCTTGGAGAGTGCTGCAAATTTCTCTTCATTTTTATCTGTATGGATGACAAGACTTTTTCTGGTAGGAGATGGTGGATCATCGTCCTGGAGGACTGCCCTGCTGGCTGTCATAGTATCTATTGTTGACCACGCTCTATCAAGTGGCATTTGAAGCAATTGTTCCCCTCCAGTGGCATTGATCATCATCTGCCAAGTGTGAGTTAGTCCGGTGAAGAAAATCTTCAATAACCTTCTTTCAGTTATACCATGTTGTGGGCATCTCTTAAGCATGTCGAAGAATCTATCCCGGGCATCCTTAAGAGATTCCCCTTTTCTCATCTTGAAACTAGAGATCTTGTCTACCCATTCGTCAACCTTGCTTTCAGGAAAATACTTGAGTAGGAAATTCCTGACTAATTCTGGCCATGTAGCCTTCTGTTGAGCATTTAATGAATCATACCATTCTTTAGCTGAGCCATCCAAAGAGAATGGAAACATAGCCAACTGAATGGTTTCCCTTGAAGCTCTTCCTTTCTTTACTGTCTTACTTAGTTCAACAAACTTCTTGAGATGTAAATGTGGATCTTCAGCACTCATTCCATAAAAAGCTCTAGAAGATGCTAGGTTCAATATAACAGGTGGTATATCAACCTCCTCATCCGTCCCAGCCAAATATTGATCGACATTAGGTTGCCATGGTTGATATTGCTCTTCTTGAGGGTTTGGAACAGGATTAGCAAAATTTGGTGGAAAATAGTGTTGATGAATAAATTGTGGTGCAGCAGCTCTTTGTGGTGCTTGAAAAGGTCCTCGAAGTGGGATGTTTTGCTGATTATCTGGTTGTCCATTTGGCAAGTTCCCAGGTCCGTCATTCTGTCCATTGTTAGCCATCTTGTTATGGTTGAAAGATTTCCTTCTGCAAGATCTCTCTGTCTCCTTCTTGCACTTGCTCTGATCAGCCTTGCTGTTCTCTCAAGTTCACAATTAAAAGGAAGCAAAGGTGGTCTTGAAGATCGAGTTTTTCTCTCGCTCATAAACTGTTGAGGCTTCTCTGTGAACAAAATAAAAGAATTTGTGAATTCGTTATAATAAAAAGTAAATAATTACAATTAAACCAAGAATATCTACTGTTCTAAAATTCATAACGCTACACCCTCCCCGGCAACGGCGCCATGAAGCTTTTGAGGTGAAACCTCGGTCAGTGCCCCCCGACAGCCTTTACACTATAATCTCTATAGGGCTGTTAAAAAGCTTGCCTAGTTTTTCCTACCGAAAGCGCACGGTATCAAGCTGCAATATTTATTTTAATTGTCGGGATCGTTCAAAAGAGAGTTACACGATAGAAGTGTTTTAATAGAATTATTAGCTTCAGAATCTGTCTCTACTCTTGATTTAAGAATGTTGTAATGATGATTACTAAAGAATACTACTGAAATGTAAATGCTTAAAGCTGTAAATGTAGTAAAGACAACAATTAAAATGATGTAGAACATTATGATCTTATTCATGTATTTAAGGTGTTACAGACCAAATCAAATGAAATAGGCATATGGTGAGATTATCGTACTTCATTGGATAAAACATAATGAAAGTTCATTGAGATAGAAAAATCCTTTACACAATTTAATCAATTCTTCATGTCTTCAATCACTTCCCAAGACTGGTACTTATGATTCAGTGTCATGACATTCTAAGCTCTGAAATCATGGAATACTGTCATCACAGAATGATCTGTCAGACTCCTTCTGTGATAATAGCTTTCAGAATTGTCACTTAATCTTTTTCTTTCAGACTTAGATTAAGCCTTTGACAACTTGAGGTCACTTCTAAATCTTACTATATTCGTCTGAACTTGAAGTTGTTCTTTTTATTACTCTGATCAAACTGATCTTATGATCCTGTATTGGATGTCCTCTACAACAAATGAAAAAGCTAATATTTAAATCTATCATCCAATGTTTTCATAAAACTTATTTCTTCAAAGTAATTCCTGCAAGTATTCATAAGGAATAATAGTCTTGTAAGTATATCAAGATGAAATTGCTATTCAACTTCCTTGACTTATCCAGACTACTCAGATTTGTATAACTGATTTAGCTCAAGAAATCTCTGTAAACAGTTCCAAATATCCATGATTTGACTCAGGATTAGTAGACTGTAGTAGAAATATTTAATCTCCTACTCATAGCTATAGTGATAACTATAATACCATGAACCCTGGAAATTAATCTTCCTGATACTCTACTAATTTTTAGGACAAAAGATGGTTCTTGAAACATCTTTCCCTTTTAAACGACAGGTACTAAATGCCCAACTGAAGAACAAGTTTGTTCTTTATCAGTCCTGAGTAAGTAATGATTGAGTAAACCTATATCATCATCTCTCTCAGCGTACCAGTGTAAAATAGTTATACGTGTTGCACATATGAATTGTAATTTTGTAATCATGAAGTAAGATTACTCATCATATACTGGGAAATATCCCAAAATATTACATGTATATGTAGTATTATTTGTATAAAGAGACGTTGAGGGTTCTGAATCCTCTTAATCAAAATGCAAGGGTGCTTCCAAAATATACATTGGAAACTAGACAGAATTAGGAGATAACTTTCCCAAGAAAAAGAATTTGAGAAATAACTCTGCAAAATAAGTGTCCAAAATAGCTTGCAGTAACTATTTTGGGTTTCAAACTATGAACATTCCAATTTTCCGCGCGCTATGTCTGTACAGCGTGGAGGGAGCTAATATTCAAAGAATGTTCTCCAGATTTTGTTTATACAAAGAACTGAATGCCTCGCGATAGTTTCTGTAAGAATGCGGCGAGGTACTCAATTCCTACTTATAGATAGTGGTTATATACATATAAGAAGTAAAAGTAAATGATTAATATCCTATAAAATGGATATCAAGTCTATTGCTGTTATAGATTGATCCTCTCGCTTTGTCAGATTGACATCGCGTGAGTATTTGAATAGCCTTTGTCATAATAGATCTATCTGGATATTTCCTCGCATCATCTTTTAGGATGAAGCGAGGGAATATCCTTATTCGAAGTAAATGATCAGAATTTATAACTGTCATAACTACCTTCTGGAATTTCTGTTTAGAAAATTATGAACGTAGAATCTTTTGCATCCAGGTTCATGAACTCAAACTTATTGATTCTCAAAGATTATCAAGCGATGATTAACACTGCATGGGTCTCTAGGAACCTTTTAGAGTTCTGAACATTAAACCTTATGATTCTCATCTATAAACATAATATTGACAGAAAATCGAGTAAATTCATAATTCTGCCAGATCATACCTAACTCGGTTACAACATCCAAATTTCTTACGTAATTGGAACGAACAATTTGCGCATTAAAGATGTGGAAGTGTTATGATCTTCGAAAATCGAATTCAAGATATGATGCAAAATTCAGATTTAAATGATGAAATTGAAGTTTATACTCTGCTGAAACAGAATTACGAAATGGAAATAGAAACCAGAAAGATAAGAAATTCACAATCTGATAACCGATCATTCTTCTTGTATCTCAAATAACAAAGAATTAAAAACGAATACACCTGGAAATCTGATTGCTATCAGAATAATGCAAAGATGAGCGAGCGAGTCGGAGTTTAGATGATGATCGTCATGGTGGATGAACAAGCGATCCGAAAGCAACTCTCTTCCCAAGGTATCCTCTAGCTAGTCTAACAACTAATCTTAAAGAAAACTACTGCGAAATTGAATTACAGATCTACGAAAACAAATTACAAATCTGAAGAACATCAAAATAAATTGCAGAGAAAATTAAATCCTAACCTACCTACTAAATTCTAAAAAGTGGACTGGAGAGTAAAGTCGAGCTATTCTCTTCAATCTCCCGCCTTGCTGAGCTGATTCCCCAAGGGTCTTATTTATAGATGGTTGTTGTAACTGCTTCTGCCTTGGATGATAACCGCTCGCATCAGAATAGCTCTCCTCTCGCTTTGTCCAGTTCCTTCAAAGCGAGAGTCAGAAATGTAATCATCTTTCTTGATGAGGCGAGGTCTCACAGTTTCTCCAAGGAATCTGCTTCTCGCCATAACGGATAAAACTTCTGTCTTGCACAGACTTCCTTTCCTCGCGATGTCAATCATCATCGCGTGGACTTCAGCATCCGCACATTTTCCTTAAATCTTTTCCTGATAGGAAACAAGCCCTCGCACCATTCCTTTTCTTTCCTCGCTATGTCCTTTCCACTTCTTGCTGTTTTCCAGCTTAACTTCCTTCTGCATGACGAAGCGTGGATCAGTTCAATAGAAACACTGCGTGCGAGACTTACAACGAAAACTCAGAATTTCAAGCCATTTTTCATGTATTTTCCAACTTCTTTGCAATCTTAATTCTTCTTCCATCTTTTCTAATCCTTTGTGATCATTCATCAAAAATCAATGGAATTAAGAGCAAGAGATCATCATTAAGACACTAAATTGGACGCAAATGACAGTCACAAAAGGCTGTCATCAATTTACATGTAAGTTACTTGAATATACATGGACAAATTAATATTTTGACATTTCCAGCAAGACAACATCCTCCAAATTAAGTACCAATAGATTTTCTTTTTCTTTTAAAAAAAATTTATGGTTCCCAACATAAAGAATTAGTACTTTTTAACCTCATAAAACATTAAATTATAAATAATTCAAACTAAAATCAAAATAATATATACTCCACTAATTAACTAATTAGACTAAAACCTTTAAATTCAAAAGAAGATCGACTCTGTAGAAATAACATAACACAGAACCAGAAACAAGTATCTTTAAACTGTTTTATTACAGTACCATTTAAATAACATGCAACCATTAACTTACTTACTAATCGCAAGGGTACAAGAACAAGAGAACTAAATCAGAAGCAGGGGAAGGTGAGAATGAGAATGTGAGAAATCGAAAATTGGAGGAGGCACAAGCGACGACAACAAAGCAGTGGCAGCGCATGGGCACGTAGTCGTTGAATTTATCCAATTTTTTGTTTAATTTCTTTACCCTTTTTCCTATTTTTGTGTTTGAATTTACCCAATGTCTACAACAATAAGTTTGGATACGATGCCCTACAACTCTTGCACATTGTGCAAAATCAGTGCAAATTTCATGAGTTGTGAAAAATCGGTGCAAATTTCGTGCGTTGTGCAAACCCAATGCTAGTTTTGTGCATTGTGCAAACCGAGTACAAGTTATACAATGTATAAGTTACTTGTATATTTAGTTAAATATTTTCCCAGTACAAGTTATACATTGTATTATTACTTGTATATTTAGTTAACTAGTTTCATTTGTTTTATCCAAATTGATAGACAGAATGATGCATTCAGATACAATATGGTTATCGGAAATTTACTTATATTTACTTTTTAGCAATCCACTTATTTTTTATTTGTCTTTGGTTGAAGCCGAAACCAGAGAAAGGGTGGTGGGAGCCCATGCGACACAAATTACAAAGGGAACAAAAGGGATGGATAGAGGGCTGGGTGCGGAATCAAACGCCAACCTAAGGTTTGAAGGCAGGGACTTTTGCCACTTGGGCTAGTCATCATCCCCAATCCACTTAATTAGATGGCAAACATAATACTTCCTTTAGCACTTAGGTAGTGTTTTGCTTATTGCACAAAGGACTCCCCGCCCATAGAAGTGAGTTGATACATCTTTGGATGGCACATGGATACATTTCATCAGATGGAATTAGAACTAGATCGGGTCGCTATTCTAAAATGTCATTTTGAATTGTATATTCTTAGAGGACTATGTCATGATACATGATCTTGCTCAATCCCACAAGCTTATCGCAAGCATGCAGGTTCAAAATATTGAGATTCCAAAGATTGCATAATGAATCAGTCGAAATACGCATTCCAGAATGACATATATTTAACATCTCGTTTCTGTCCTTCTTGATAAACCAAGATATCAATAATTTTCTCTTTTCACTTCACTACCCTACACATGATCTACATCATTCAATTTGGATCATGTCTCACGTGAAAGCTTAGCCGGGACAATCTTGCTTGGGCCCTCAAAATCTATCTTGACTAGATGGAACTTATGACGCTCTTCAGGCAAGACTTCCAGTTTTTCCGTAACCCCCTTAATCATTTTCGCAATATTGGGCCGGAACATGAGCTTCTTTAATCCATATTGGTGTCTTCGACCCTTCTTCAACTTTGATTTGGAAACATAAGGGTTCTATTCGTCCAATATATCATCGATCTCGTAAGTGAGATCTTTGACGTTGGTGAGCCAGATTCGTACTAGCTCTTTGTCCAGTTGCCTCTGTTCAGCATCTTCATGCACAGTCTGTGTTAGAAGATGAACCTAAAACTTCAACCCAAAACCAATTGTTAGTAGGTAAAGTGGTCCATGTCCATATAAATAGAGAATATCAACAATGGGAATGTTGTAACCTTAATCAACAATGCTATGTTGTTTCATAAACTTTCCAAAATGATGTTAATCGAGCATCGAGCCCTTGGGCTGAGGGTTTCGAATTTGATGCTCGATATAATCGTCATCATCTTCCTCCTCACCATCGAACATTTCAAACATTTCGGGTTCTGGTACAAAACTGGGGGTCACAGCTATAATGGAGTGGCCAGAATCATTAAAACCCTTGAAACTTTCACTTGCAGATCCTCTAGCAGCAGCTATGGGTTATTCTACATACTAATAATAACTTTAAGGTTGAAGCACTGTGCCCATTTTCTTTCTAACAGCCTGGATAGTGGTGAGGATGCCGGATAGCTTCTTCATCTCCTTGTCCACACCATATTGGTCCAATCAGCTAGTCTTTGATTAAGGAGCTAGCCTAGACTTGTTATCATGAAATTTAGGAATGCTTCGGCCATGATTAAATGGAATGATAATTCAAGTACGAACTAGAAAATAAAAATATAAACTTTTAGATCTTATTCCCAAAAAAATAGAATGAGCAAAAATGCATGAAAAAGGTAACAAGAGAATTCAATGTAGATTGCTTGTTGAATCCCCCTTTTGCATTACTTAGGATTTTTATGGGACCAAATTAACAACACACCTGAACTACAAACTTAAAATTGCTGATTTACATGTAAATTACTTGAATATACATGGATAAATTAACATTTTGGCCTTTCCAGCAAGGCAACATCCTCCAAATTAAGCATCAATAGAAATTTTATTTAAAAAAATAGTCTTTCTGGTTCCCATGATAAAGAAACATTAGTACCTTTTAACCTCATGAAATATTAAATTATAAATAATTCAATCTAAAATCAAAATGATATATACTCCAAAAATTAAATAATTAGACTAAAAAATTTAAATTCTATAGAAGATCGACTCAGTCGATATAACATAACACAGAACCAGAAACAGAGGTATCTTTAAACTGTTTTATTACAGTACTATTTAAATAACATGCAAGACCAAGAGATTTGAATCAGAAGCAGGGGAAGGTGAGAATGAGAATGTGAGAAATCGAAAACTGGAGGAGGCAAAAGCCACGCCAGCGAAGCAGCGGCAGCGCACGGGCACGTACTCGTGAATTTATCCAATTTTTTGTTTACTTTCTTCACCCTTTTCCCATTTTTTGTTTGAATTTACCAATGTGTACAAAAATAAGTTTTGTTATGATACCCTACAACTCTTGCACACTGTCCAAAATCAGTGCAAATTTCGTGCGTTGTGCAAAATTAGTGCAAATGTCGTGCAAACCCAGTGCAAGTTTCGTGCGTTGTGCAAACCGAGTACAAGTTATACAATGTATAAATTACTTGTATATTTAGTTAAATAGTTTCATTTTTTTAATCCAAATTGATAGACAGAACGATGCATTCAGATACAATATGGTTGTTATAAGAATTTTACTTATATTTACTTTTTGGCAATCCACTTATTTTTTTTGGAGAAGACAAAGCAAGAGAAAGGGTGGTGGGAGCCCATGCAAC
Organism: Hygrophila difformis; assembly: GCA_030278955.1. Taxonomy (NCBI): domain Eukaryota; kingdom Viridiplantae; phylum Streptophyta; class Magnoliopsida; order Lamiales; family Acanthaceae; genus Hygrophila; species Hygrophila difformis. The sequence goes on from JAOANR010000003.1 coordinate 57,839,264, forward strand.
ATAATTTACAAAGGGAACAAAGGGGATGGATAGGGAGCTGGGTGGGAAATCGAACCCCCAACCTAAGGTTGGAAGGCAGAGACTTTTGCCACTTGTGCTAGTCCTCATCCCCAATCCACTTTATTAGATGGCGAACATAATACTTCCTTTAGCACTTCAGTAGTGTTTTGCTTATTGCACTAAGGACTTCCGCTACCCAGAAAAGTGAGTTGATACATCTTTGGATGGCTCATGGATACATTTCATCAGATGGAACTAGAAATAGATCGGCTCGCTATTTCAAAATGTCATTTTCAGTTGTATATTCTTGGAGGACTACGTCATGATACATGATCTTGCTCAAATCCCACAAGCTTATGGCAAGCATGCAGATTCAAAATTTGATATTCCAAAGACTGTATAATGAATCAGGAAAATACCCATTCCAGAATGACATAAATTTAACATCCGTAAATGTTTTAGGTTACCTAGACTTGATGGCAGCTCCTTTGTAAATGTGTTATTCCTTAAGAACCATGAATCATTATGCGCATTCAATACTCTCAAATGGTTATAGTTCTTCAAGATGAGAGATATATCCTTCTCAATGGTACATTTTAGAAAAGCAACACAACCTGTAAAAGAGTCAACTTGGCGGATTTTTTAATTTGATGCACTTTTAGAAATCATATAGAGTTGGGCTCTTGGATCTTTGTTATCCATGATGGATTAGGAAAGATCATGAACAAGATCATGCATAATGACGCGGTCCTCCTCGAATTTATAGTTGGAAATGACATTCTGGAGGAGCAACCTCACAATTAACTCATTCCTTACTTTCCATATCAGCTCGCCAATATCCTCTACTTCCAATGATCCATGTGATAAGATGTATCCTTGAGCCATCCAATGATGTATCAAATTATTTTTCTGAATACAGAAGTCCTTGGGGGAAGATAGCGCAATAGGCAAAGCACTGCCTAAGAGCTAAAGGTAGGTGATGATAGCTTATATGTTTCAGAGCTGGAAGTATTAGGGCTTCTTCTTGTGGTAAATCAAATATTCTTCTATTTTCAACAGAAACCCATTCTCTCACGGTCGTCTTGAATCGCAAAAGGCCTCCAAGCGCCTTGGCAGCCAATGGAACACCAGCACACTTGTTCACTATATGCTTCCCAATGGCTTCAAGTTCTGGAAATTGCTCGTCCTCCCTTTGTCCAAATGCACATTGTTTAAACAACAAAACACAAAGCCCTTTTGAAACCTCTCTAGATAATTTGCTGGGAGGGTCCGCATATCTCAGCAACTTTCTTCATTTGTGTGGTGGTAATAATTGAGGAGACAACCAAGGCACAAATCAAAACATCTTTCAATTTATACCACTTCTCCTGGTTGTCATTCCAAACATCGCCCAACACAATCAAGAACCTCTTCTGGCTTAGAAAATTCGCCACGAGTCGTTCCAAAGCATTTAAATGATGTAGGTCAATACCCCTGCCACTTTCAGTTTCAGACTCGATCATGGCCTTCAGTAAAGTTTTCCGATCGAAATTATCAAAGACACATACCCAAAGTTTTGGGTCGAAATGCTCTACTACTTTCCTATCATTGAAAACTAGTTGAGAATGTATTTTCTTGTTGAGGCTTCCAAGACCAACAACAGACATGACGAAAATCTTATTTCCCTCCTTCTTGATTAACTAAGATATCAATAATTTTCTGTTTTCAGCTTCATTGCCCTACACATGATCTAAATCATTCAATTTTGATTCTGTCACATATGAAAGCATAGCCGGGACAATCTTGCTTGGCCCCTCAAAATCCATCTTGACTAGATGGAACTTATGACGCTCTTCAGGCACGACTTCCAGTTTTTCAGTAACCCACTTAATCCTTTTCGCAATATTGTGCCGGAACATGAGCTTCTTTAATCCATATTGGTGTCGTCAACCCTTCAACTTTGGTTTGGAAATATAAGTGACACATTCGTCCAGTATGTCATCGATCACGTAAGTGAGATGTTTGAGGTTGGTGAGCCTGATTCGTACTGGCTCGTTGTCCAGTTGCCTCTGTTCAGTATCTTCATGCATAGTCTGTATTAGAAGATGAACATAGAACTTCAACCCAAAACCAATTGTTAGTAGGGATGATCCATGTCCATATAAACAGAGGATATCAACATATAAGCAGTGTGGGATATTATAACAACCCTCGACGATATGATATCAATCTCGGATACAACGAGATACCTAAATCAGTACATGGCTCTGATACTATGTTAGAAAGAAATGGACCTAAGTATTCAACCAAAACCAATTGGTAGTAGATAGAATGACCCATATGCATATAAATAGGGGGACATCCCAATATATAAGCCAAAAGAAAATGGGTACCCGTGGGTATCTCGTTGTTTTGAGATGAATATCATCTCGTGGAGGGGTGTTATAATTGTCCCACATCGCTTATATGCTAGGATATCCCCCTGTTTATATGGACACGGGTCACTCTACCTACTATCAATTGGTTTTGGGTTGAAGCCCTAGGTCCATCTTCTTTCTAAATAGTATCAGAGCCATGGTTATCCATTTAGGTATCTCGTTGTTTCCGAGATGAATATCATCTCGTTGAAGGGTGTTATAATTGTCCCACATCGTTTATATAGTGGGAAATCCCCTATAGACATAGGTCACTACCTACAACTAATTAGTTTTAGGTTAAAGTCCTGCGTCCATCTTCTTTCTAACAGCCTGGATAGTGGTGAGGATGCCGGATAGCTTCTTCATCTCCTTGTCCACACCAAATTATCCAATCAGCTGGTCTTTGATTAAGGAGCCTAGACTTGTTATCATGAAATTTAGGCATGCTTCGGCCATGATTAAATGAAATGATAATTCAACTACAACCTGTAAAATAAAAATATAAACTTTAGAGCTTATTCCCAAAAAAATAGAATGAACAAAAGCATGAAAAAAGTAACAAGAGAATTCGATGTAGATTGCTTGTTGCATCCCCCTTTTGCATTAATTAGGGTTTTTATGGGACCAAATTAACAACAGACCGAACTATAACCTAAAAATTGCTGACTTACATGTAAATTACTTGAATATACATGGACAAATTAACATTTTGGCCTTTCCAGCAAGGCGAAATCCACCAAATTAAGTACCGATAGAATTTTGTTTTTTTTTTAAAAAAAAAGCCTTTCTGGTTCCCAACATAAAAAAAACATTATTACCTTTTAACCTCATGAAACATTAAATTATAAATATTCAATCTAAAATCAAAATGATATATACTCCACTAATTAACTAATTAGAGTAAAAATTTAAATTCTACAAAAGATCGACTCAGTAGAAATAACATAACACAGAATCAGAAACAGAGGTACTTTTAAACTGTTTTATTACAATACTTCTTAAATAACATGGAACCATTAACTTACTTACCAATCCCAAGAGTCCAAGACCAAGTTAATTGAATGAGAAGCAGGGGAAGGTGGGAATGAGAATGTGAGAAATCGAAAACTGGAGGAGGCACAAGCGTCGACGACAAGCATCGGCAGCTCACGAGCACGTAGTCGTTGAATTTATCCAATTTTTTATTTACTTTCTTTACCCTTTTCCCATTTTTTGTTTGAATTTACTCAATGTGTACAACAATAAGTTTGGTTACGATACCCTACAACTCTTACAAAATTGTGCAAAATCAATGCAAATTTTGTTTGCCGTGCAAAATCAGTGCAAATTTCGTGCGCCGTGCAAAATCAGTGCAAATTTCGTGCGTTGTGTAAACCCAGTGCAAGTTTCGTGCGTTGTGCAAACCGAGTACAAGTTATACAATGTATAAATTACTTGTATATTTAGTTAAATAGTTTCATTTGTTTTATCCAAATTGATAGACAGAACGATTCATTCAGATACAATATATAGTTATAGGAATTTTACTTATATTTACATTTTGGTAATCCACTTATTTTTACTTTTAATTTTTTTGGAGAAGTTGAATCCAGAGAAATGATGGTGGGAGCCTATGTGACATAAATTACAAAGGGAACAAAGGGGAGGGATAGGGGGCTGGGTGGGAAATCGAACCCCAACCTAAGGTTGCAAGGCAGGGACCTTTGCCACTTGGGCTAGTCCTCATCCCCACTCCACTTAATTAGATGGCAAACATAATACTACTTCCTTTAGCATTAGGTAGTGTTTTGTTTATTGCACTAAGGACTTTCTCCGCCCAGAAAAATGAGTTGATACATCTTTGGATGGCTCATGGATACATTCATCAGATGAAATTAGAACTAGATCTGGTCGCTATTTCAAAATGTCGTTTTCAATTGTATATTCTTGGAGGACTACGTGATGATACATGATCTTGCTCAATCCACCATGGATAACAAAGACCGAAGAGCCTAACCGCAGATGATTTCTACAAGTGCATCGAATCGTGCTTATATATAGCTTATTTATATAAGCTAGTGCTGAGTGCATGATTCATTATTTAATAAATTTATTTATAATAAATAGCGATTCAAGTATTCATCCATGCGAATGTAGTTCACTTGTGGATATAGTTTGGAAGCTTCTTCTCCATCTTCGCCGATCTCAAAATTGGTCAGACATCCCTCATAAAATATGTGGTAGTAATGTCCGATCCCCACCTGGGCTGCAAACTCAGCTCCTGCATTCATCCACATTAATATTTTCATTGCATCACAAAATTGCAATGGAATATTACTAATATTTGGATTATTTGTAATGTCAAAATAGAATTAAGATCAACGTCTATGAAAATGGTGTCTTAAAATGTCTACCTTGGAGTGTAGCAAGGAAATCTTGAGCAGAAATGGTGATCTTCTCGAGTGTCCTCCCTGTTAGCTTCTCCCATATTCCAACCAGCTCCACCTGGCTCAGAATGTTCTCCGGCGGCCTCAGGTACACCGTCTTGTTCAGCGTACGAGGGTCGTCCACACACTTAATTGTGTACCTCGCCACATCGTCTTCGTCCATGAACACCGCTGTTGTAATACAAACATAGATACAAATAATGAACAAGGTTTTAATATTTGCTTAGTATTTGTTCATACAGTCTTAATTGGTGTGTACTCCCTCCGTTTTTTCGTTCTTGCCCCAAATCCAAAATGCACGCAGTCAAATGTATTTCAAACCGTTAATAACTTATATTTGGTACAAGTAAAAATTCTAAAAGTTCTATATATAAAAACTACAAGACAAGACGAATCTAATTAACAAGATCTCACTTGAATATATTTTAACTTGCATAATTATGATAAAAATTGATATTAAAGCAATGGAATGAATAGTATCGAAACTGGATGTGGGACAACACTAAAGAACGGAGGGAGTATTTTGTCATACCTTTGGTATTTCCATGGCCATAGATGAAGACCTTGTGTTTTGGGGGGAGTAGGGTTTCCATCTGACACAGGTTTCCGATAAAGTAGCCGGCGAAGCAGTTGGCGGATATGTAAGTGTGGGGAATGTTGGCCTCTTCGATGGCTTTTCTTACAGTCATCTTTTCGTCAAAGCTTACCCTCCCTGGCTCCATTGCGTGCCCCATTTGTGCAGGATCGATGCCAAACTCCGATGGAAAAAGTCGCTGACACCAGAAAAATTGAGTAAATAATAGTAGTAGTATTTGTTAAATTCAATTTCTGTAGTACTAGATTAGAATTGTCAATTGTAACTAGAAGCTAACGTGGCCAATTCTTTAAAACTTAAATTCCAACACAATATACCAAATTATGGTATAAAAAAAAGAAGTAAATTTTCCCTATTCAATACCAACTTTTAAGGGGAAAATATATATTTATAATACTATATTTTTTTCTCCACAATTTATTTTCATATTTATATATTTTTACTTTTTTGTATCAGATTTTTTTCGGTGGATTTTTTGTATCAGATATAAATATTAAAAAAAGAAGAAGAGATTTTAGGTATTGTCATATTTTGAATGACATCAAGTTTTTAGTTTTAAGTGTTAAGAAGAAAGCAAATTATTTATTTATTTATTTATTTTAAATACTCCCTCCGTTTTATTAAAATTGCAACGGACCCACAGTACACGCAGTCCAATACACGTTTTAAATCATTAATAACTCAAATTTGGTACGAGTAAAAATTCTAAAAGTTCGGCATTTAAAAACTATTTGATGAGACGAATCTAACAAAATCTCACTTGGTTATGTTTTAACTTGTATATCGAAAATTATGAATTACATTTCCCACATAAAAAAAGTTATACTCCCTCTGTTTTTTTGTTTGCTATGAACCCACCTAGCATGCATTTCAATGCACATTTTAAATCATTAATAACTCAAATTCGATACAAGTAAAAATTCTAAAAGTTTGATATTTAAAAACTACGAGACGAGACGAATCAAACAAGATCTAGGCTATATTTTAACTTGTATAACTATGATAAAATTTAAGTTAAAGTAATTGTGTGAATAGTGCAATATTTCCCAATGTAGCTATCTTTAAAAAATAGAGGAAGTATATTTTTTCTCCAATCAACTCCATTGCACGCGCCGCGCCCTATCTTAAATTCCCAAATCGAAAGCCGCTGTTTTGGGTTTGATCGATTTTGGACAACCAATTTAACAATTTAGGACTGAGACGTCCAATATACTCTTGCTTCAATTAAAAAGCTTGTAGAAGGGTTTTACCAATTCCTAAACTCCATTTTGGACGGAGTTATATACTCTTTTCTTTTCTTTTTTCCCTTTTTTCCAACTTTTAAAGTACCGAGACTAAATTAAAAAGCTAGAAAATTAGAACAAAAAGAAATCACTAATTACTACACCAATCTTGCATAAACATAATAATTATATATACCTTGACATTTCCAGCTTCTTTAATGGCAGCAACAAGCTTGAGTTGCTCCAACAAGTTGTGGCTTCTAAAATGCACACCGGACATGGGACAAATGACAACGTCAGCTTGCTTCACGGCGTCCACCAGGCTCCGGTGGTCGGAAAACGAGCCCTCTATCAGCCGCGCACCCTGTCGCTTGAAATCCAAAAAAATCTGCAGTTTGTCGATGTCGAGGCCAATCTCTGGCCGGAGGAGGACAGATGTCGGGTGGCCCTCGGCTAGGCTGGCCTTGACAAGCCGCTTCCCGATGTAGCCGCTTCCGCCGACAATAAGAACCTTGCTCTTTTCCATTTTGGTTAAGCTAAGTAAGATTTGCTTTGTATTGTAATGAAAGATATCAAACGGGGTATATAAGATACTTCCTCCGTTCTCAAATATTTACTACGGATCCACTGCGCACGCAGTCCTATGCACATTTTGAATTATTAATAACTCAAATTCGGTATACGTAAAAATTCTAAAAGTTCGATATTTAAAAACTACAGGACAAGATGAATCTAACAAGATCCTTCTTGACTATATTTTAACTTGTATAACTATAATAAAACTTTAAATCAAAGTGTATGGGTGAATAGTGCCCCAAAACCAAATGGAGCAAATATTTGAGAACGCAGGAAGTATTATATGTAAAGGTTTTGAATTTTGGTTATTATGTATTTGAAAATTAATAAATTTTGCTAGCTAGTCTAGCCCTAGTCTTTAGTGGACGTGATTGTTCGAAATCAATGACTACTTGGCCTTTTTGGCCACTTGGGTTGTGTGAATGTCGCTGGTGGTTGGTTGGCTATAATAATTTGTTTGGAAGACAAATCTGCTCTTTTATATGGTTTGGTGAAGAACATATTTTGGTAGCAGATATGTCCCAATCCGCTCAAATCAAATCTGTTTTCATTTGAAGCAGATTTCATAGCAAATTCACATCTTTTACGTCTGACCAAAATACCATTCATCTCTCACGTCTTTTCTTCTTCTTTTCTGAACAAGAAACCACTGGCGATTCCCCTTAACAACAAACCAGTGATTCCTTGTCTTCTCATTATTTATTTTATTTGTATATATGAAATGGGTTTATTAGTGCACGAAACGTATGAGTAAACAACAATTTTCCAAAGGAAAAAAGGATAAATATGTCATTTTTCTTTTCAAAAAATTTAAATCAGTCATTTTTCTATTTTATTACCAAAACAGTCCTCTACAAATGCTAATTATGTTCAAATCAGTCCTTTTTTCACTAATTATATTCTAATTGCTGACGTGGCAAGGGTTTTAATTTAAACCTGATACGTGTGCATAATATTAGTCCTTTTTCTTTTATCTTTTGCCAATTCAGTCCTAAACTTTTATTTTGTTCTATTTAGTCCTCTACCCCAATCACTAATTTTTATATTAATTGGCCTCAAACCTTTTAAATTATTTCATTTTAGGCCCAAAACCTTAATTTTTTTATTATTACTAATACATTTATCAAATAAATGTCCAACATACTTCCGTAAATAAAATTAAATACCAAACCTCATACATTGGGTTTGACCGCCTTGTTACCGGGTCTTCGAAGTTCCGAATTTTACGGACTCTCTCTAACCACCCGACCGTAACGATGGTTCATTGGTTCTGGTTTCCTTCAGCAACAATCAGCACAATCATACTTTGTGGACAATAAAATTCAGGCTATTTTTTTTAATATTTTTAATAATATTAATATTTTTCAATAAAACCAAGGCTTCCTGTATCCATAACCTTCCAAAAATTCAAGTTAAATCATTTACTCAAAATTGCTACATCATAAGGTAGGACGCAAAGTAAGATTCTGTTGATTGTTACTGAAGGAAACCAAAACCAATGAACAATCGGTTGCGGTCGAGTGGTTATTAGAGAGAGTCCGTAAAATTCCGATACTTGAAAGACCCGATAACAAAGCAGCCGAACCCAATATATGAGGTTTGGTGTTTAATTTTATTTATGGAAGTATGTTGTGCATTTATTTGATAAATAGATTAGTAATAATAAAAAATTTAAGTTTCTGGGCCTAAAATGAAATAATTTGAAAGGTTTGAGGCCAATTAATATAAAAATGAGTGATTGGGGTAGAGAACTAAATAGAACAAAATAAAAGTTTAGGACTGAATTGACAAAAGATAAAAGAAAAAGGACTAATATTATGCACACGTGTCAGGTTTAAATTAAAACCCTTGCCACGTCAGCAATTAGAATATAATTAGTGAAAAAAGGACTGATTTGAACATAATTAGCATTTGTAGAGGACTGTTTTGGTAATAAAATAGAAAAAGGACTGATTTGAATTTTTTGAAAAGAAAAAGGACCTATTTATCTTTTTTTTCCATTTTCCAAACAATACACAATGCACATAGGATATTTGCAACTAACTAGTGAGATTGGTTAGATTCCCAGGACTTTTGTAGACATAAAGTATGAGTAACGAAAATTGAGAAAGGAATCAAAATTTTGTGTGTAAAAGTAGTTGGGATATTCAACAAAATAAGGGAAATTAAGGGGTGTTTCCTGTAATGAATATACCTATGGATAAAAAATAATATTCATAGTAAAATATTCTTATCAATAATATAAGTAATTCATATTTTTAAAATAATGAGAATGCTTACATTTTTTATAATTACTAGATTTTTCACCCGCGCTTCGCGCACGTGTATTAATTTTTTTAAATACAAAATCATTAACTCAATTAATTTAAAATTATAGATATTATTATTTAAGTATATTTATGAAAACAGAATTTTTAATAAAATATAATTTCTATTTTTTTTCAGAATGACAGAAGAAAAATAAAATTTCATAATATATATACCAAAGTATTATTCAATTATACCCTGTTTATCAAAAAAATATAATTTAATTTGTTATGTAAATAAAATATAAATAGAAATTAATCCATTATTACCACCCTAATATTATAAATATTATATGTATAATTAAATTGATTAAGTATATTAAAACTTTCGTCATACTAACTCACTCCACCCGCAAAAATATGTTAATTGTATATATTATCTTTCTTTTCTTTCTTCTTCTATCTTATAAGAGCCATAGCAAAAAAAACTTTCCAAATTCAATTTCATTCTCTGCCGTTGGATCAAGAATTCAATTTTATTTCTGGCCCTTGGATTCTCAATTTCCTTGCTTTTCCTTTTATCGCATCTCCTTGCCAATCCTCGTCCTCGCCTCGCAGTTCCTTAACCCTCTCCCAATTCCAGCCTTTGTAAACGAGTTTTGAGACATTAGAGAGTCTAAATTGAAGAACACAACACAGTCTCCGACAGCATTGCCGATCTCTCACGCCGGGGGCCTCTCCTTCTCTTCGATTGCCCGTCTACGCCCGCCGTCCTCCTCACGCCCGGCGACCTGCGCGCGCCGCTCGCCTGCACCCTCTGGTCTCCAATCGCCAGTCTCGGCGCTGGCCACGACAGTCTGGCGCCCCCTCTGTTCGCTCGCCGCCCACCTCGCAAAATCGTTGACCTCTCTTCTCTGCCCAACGCACCCGACCCCTTAAAAACTCGAAGCCTTTGACGGTTGTTCTGGGTAATTTCAGCAATCAAAACTTTCTTCTCTCTTTTTTTATTTCTTTTCTTCTATCTTATAAGAGCCATAGCAAAAAAAACTTTCCAAATTCAATTTCATTCTCTGCCGTTGGATCAAGAATTCAATTTTATTTCTGGCCCTTGGATTCTCAATTTCATTGCTTCTCCTTTTATCGCATCTCCTCGCCAATCCTCGTCCTCGCCTCGCAGTTCCTTAACCCTCTCTCAATTCCAGCCTTTGTAAACGAGTTTTGAGACATTGGAGAGTCTAAATCGAAGAACACAACACAGTCTCCGACAGCATTGCCGATCTCTCACGCCGGGGGCCTCTCATTCTCTTCGATTGCCCGTCTACGCCCGCCGTCCTCCTCACGCCCGGCGACCTGCGCGCGCCGCTCGCCTGCACCCTCTGGTCTCCAATCGCCAGTCTCGGCACTGGCCACGACAGTCTGGCGCCCCCTCTGTTCGCTCGCCGCCCACCCCGCAAAATCGGTGACCTCTCTTCTCTGCCCGACGCACCCAACCCCTTAAGAACTCGAAGCCTTCGACGGTGGTTCTGGGTAATTTCAGCAATCAAAACTTTCTTCTCTCTTTTTTATTTCTTTTCCTTTCATGGTTCTTGCATATTACATGAGGATTTTAGTGAAAACTCTACTGTCCACTTGAAAAGGTGTATCGTGTACTTGGCTTGGTTTTATTATTCAATCTGTAAGTAAATTTTTTTATTTTTTTGGGGTTTGGGGGGGGGGGGGGGGGGGGGGGGAGGGGGGGTAAGCAAGCTATTGTAGCTAATTAGGCTTAACTTATTGTTTATACATACATACATTTCAAATAAGAAGTGATGCTTTTGCAAGTGGTAGAGATTAGGGTTTGGAGTCTGAATGTTTGTTGTCTGATGCTTTGTTTAGTTTGATGACAATGAAAGTGATTCTGGATTCCTGAGAGAAGCTCGAATTCTACCGGAAAAAAAATGCAAGACCTTGTGAGTTGTCGTTTTTACTTTTGAGTATTTATTTTCTTATGTATCATCATGGGAAAATCATACATTGATTTCCAATATAGTCCAGGTGTATAAATGTAGATGATTGAATCTTTTTTTCTAATTCTTTTTTATTAATCTCTTCTTTAGGTCTTTTATAAAAGTAGATGTAATAATCGACTAAATGAAATAATAGAAAGGGCTCGAGCGGACAAGAGTGAGGTATCTTGAAATTTCTGAATTTTGCTTTTGTATTGGGACCAATTCCCTTTCTCTGGCTTCAATTTTTAAGTCTGTTGGACAAAACTACCATTGAATTTCCAGGAAGAGCTCCTGGAGAAGAAATATCAAGACTAATACAAGCATGTTGCAGAAATTCATTCTGAATTAACTCTCAAAGAAGCCTCATTTCGGGATTCAGGTAACATGGAACTTCATTAGTTTTTTTTTTTTCCTCTTGATATTGTTTTTATGTTTATCTTGGTTGTTTCTCGATTCATGATATTTGTTGAAGTTCGTTAAAGAAGTTGATACATTACTGCTTCACAATTGATTTTATTAATAGTTATGTAGTGGGTTTGTGATGAGTCATTGAGCTGTTCTCTTCTCGTGATTGCTTGCTCCCCAGTTCTTTAGGATGACTATATTTCTGAACTGCTCTCAGCTATTGTGGAATCTCATTTGATACTCATTTTCAAAGATTGTGGCCTTCACTCACTACATTGTGTCAACTACTTCCTGCTCCTTCTCTTTGATGTCCTTTCCCTAGTTCATCAGCTTCCAATAAAATGCTACTCCACCACCATCTATCAAATCTAGGTCTGATCTAATAATTGTTTTCCTGAACATCATCAGTCATCATTCTAACTGCCCATTGGTTCTGCCCCTTATAGCCTTCCTTTGTTGAACATATTCCTATGGATCACCACATCATTCTCACAAACCTATTGTAAACTCAAAAATACACCCACTTGTGTACTTCTAAAGTAAAAAGTAGAATGAGAATCAAACTTTTCCCCCATATGCATCTCATGAATTGTGTTAGATTAAATAGTTCAAAATTTCATTAATGTGTAAAAACAAACTTTTTAGACAAAAGTAAGGTTACCATTTACTATCTATCTATATACACTGCGAATTACATGGTTAAGGGGAGAATGTAATTTCTGACCAGACTGTGTTTTCATCGCTTCCTTTGAATGTCACCTAAGCATGCAATGTTATGTGTTTCTTCCTTTAAATTTTTGAATCTGCCTTCCTCCAAAAAACTAGAGCCATAACTTGAGTACTTCACTTTTGTTCCAAGCTCCTTTGTGCTATTTTTGTTTGAGAATTTTATGTGTGGAAAAAAAAAGAGAGAGAGAGAAAGGAAATTTATAGAAATTCAAATGTTCGTCATATTGTAAGGATTTTGTTGGTGCAGACAAAGAGTTAAATTTGTTTTCCTCCATCATCATCTTATCTGAACTAAGTTTTTATTCACCGTTTCTTTTCTGTATTATGTTTGTTTTCAATGGAAGTATGAGAGGTTCAATATTTATTTATTTACTCCCTCCGTATTCAAAAAATTTTAACATTCTTTACATTTACGCAATCCAATACACATTTTTAAAACGTAATATCTTAAATTTTATAAAATAAAAAATTATAAAATTTCAATATTACAAAACCACGTGATTAGACGAATCTAACAAGATCTCACTTGACTATGTTTTATATTATGTAACTGTGTGAAAAGATCGAATCAAAAGTACTTAATGAATAGTGTTTACTATGCAAACGTTAGAATTAAACGTTAGAATTAATAAAATACGGAGGAAGTATGTTTTAATGTATATATGGGAGCTCTAGATTTTAACTAATTCACTGTACAAGAAAGGGCTGATACTGAAGCTTTCTATTCAATCACATTTCCTGGAATGATCTGGATTTTCGAATGTATACTTTTGAAAATATTAGGGCAGAACCCTATTCAACTGATTCATTTTGGAATATATCACTGTACTTTGAAGGTGGGGATTTTAGTTTAATGATCAGTCATCATTAGTTACAACTGCATTATTACTCTTGGATATGAATTTTGCTTTGGCTAACTTACAAGAGGACTGGCAGGGCAGAGTGGGAAGGCAAGTAAACCCATTTATTAATTACAAAGATTTATTTTCTCTACCATGCAAGCTTGTTATGGCGTTGCCATGGCGTCGCCTTGGCGACGACTCGGCGGCATGGCGGTGGAGGGTCCTCGTCATAACAGGTCGACTCGCCATATGGCGTGATGGGCTTGCCGCCGCCACGCCGCCGGCAAAAATCAAGCCATGACCATCGCCCGACAATAGAGGTTTGGGGTTTGGTTGGTCCAATATTCCCGACTTCGACCTAAAATTTCAAAAAAAAAAAAACCCACCAAAACCCAACCCTTCACCTGTTTAATTAAGCGGTTTATCAAGATTTACCGTTCCGACTTTTCTTCTTTCCTCATGCTGCCCGCTACCCTGTTGCCCATCCCGCTGCCGCTCGCTGCTGTGGGCGTCGCTTCTTCTTGTGGTCGCCGCTCCTTCTCCTCCTGTTCGCTGTTAGAAAGGCTCTGAATATGTTTTCTCCTTTACCATATACAGTATTTTAAAGCTTTATTCTTTGGCGTTTTCTAAAGTGACTGATATATATATATAATATATAATATATATATATATATTTATATTGAGTGTAGTATCTCTTTCTCTATTAGTCTATTTAATATTATTATATATATTACAGTGACTGAGTACATTTCTATCTTTTATTGAAATGAGTACCACTCCAATTTTTTAGTTTGCAGAGTAGTAATATATATCTATCTTTCTATTCTTATTTTATATTAGTGCCGTGTAGTACTATCTTTCTATCTAATATTAGTGCCGTGAAGTATTATACTAATTGTTAGAGTAGTTTCTATCTATCTATCTTTTAATATAGAATTGCATTATAGTAGTATATAGTAGTATATAATATACATTATATAATTTTATATTTTATACCTATAAACTTATTTACCACCTTATTATCGCCATGGCGTTAGTATGGCGGTCTACTGACGCCGCGCCATAACAGGTCGCCGTAACAAGCATGCTTCCATGTATGATGTCAATTAATTGAATACAAGGCTAAAATGGGTAAAAAAATGTGTTTTCTGCCGATTTTTCTCTGCGTCATGCTTCACTCTGTGATTTTTTGGGGTGAGTGTTGCCTGCCTGTGTTGCAAGTGTTAAATTACCTTTGGTGAATTTTTCATCTCCCATGTCACTGAATCCCTACCATTTAATATTTGTTATTGTAGACCAAGAATCATCTTATTTAGAAAGGGCAGTGGGAAGGATGTGCGCCACTTCGAATTTGAAGCGATTTCATCCGTAAGTCACATACCATACATTTCTGAAACCATAATTGTTGTCATTTGTTTTACAAGGCAAATTCTTGTTATTGCAAACCTCCTTAAAAGCTTTTATTAACTAATTGAATATTTATTTATTTACAGGCAATGGATTATGCTGTGGGCGATGTTCTTGATATTTTTCCCGGACAAAGCCCAGCTGCGATTGATGCATTTATAAAACGATGTACTTTGAACCCTGAGTTGTACATAACTGTATGTAATTTTTTAATTTCTTAATGGTATTTTCCTTGTTCTCTCACTACAGATATTTTTGTTATCCATTGGTGGTACCTTTTGCCTATGTTACATTTATGTGCTATTTTGGATAGTGTGAAATCTTTTCATTATGGTTTTGCTCTATATGAATGGCTATGCATTTATATTTCTCTTGGGTTGCATTCCATGTTGGTGGGTGGGAAGGAAGTCAATAATGTGTTTTTTAGCTAATCACAATCTTTTGATTAAGATGACATGACATAGTGGGTTCATGTATGAAGACATTCAACCTAGGGCTTAGGGTTCCACCTTAAGTACATAGATGTTTCTTTTATATGACTATAATTGATTCTTGGTGTTCTAACAGTTGTGAAATATATGTGGGTGGATTATATGATTATTATGATTTTCAAAGGTTATTCTATTCAATAATTCTTTTATTGGTTGCTTGTATTCATTCAGGTTCAGCCGATAGATAAAAAGAATATCAGTTCCTCGAGTCCTTCATTACTCCCTTTGAAATTGAAATTCCTCGAGTCCTTCATTACTCCCTTTGAAATTGAAATCCTTTATCGAGTTTATAATGGACATTGCATCAGCTTCCCCAAGACGCTATTTCTTTGAGGTATTGCATATATTGCTTCCAATTTAATTATATTTCCTGATTCCCTTTCAGTAAATTTAGAGCGTTTTCTGACATTCTGGGCACTTGCCAATTCAACAAATTTGAAATTTTTACATGAAAATGCCTTGAGGTGTACATAATCGATATAACCTCTGGAATGTATACTCTAGACATCCTGAGAGGATGATCCAAATTTCGTTCTAAACTGAGTCTTTTTAAGATTGAAAGCATTCTTAGATCTGGCTGTATCATCTTAATCCTTCCATTCTGTTTACAGTGACTGTTTCTGTGAGTGTGTTAAGTCCTCACTCCTCATATATAATTATGTTTTCAGGTAATGAGTCATTTTGCCACTGCCGAACATGAAAATGAGAGGCTTCAATACTTTGCCTCACCTGAAGGAAGAGATGATTTGTACCAATACAACCAAAAGGAGCAGAGAACTATTTTGGGGGTTTTGAGATATTGTATTGTATTTAATAGATTTTGTATTATGTTTTGATTAAATATTGTGCCCACACTCTACTCGGACATGCCCTAATATTTTGTCTTGTATTTTCTTGTCAATCTTTTTTCTTCATGTAGGTGCTCGATGATTTTCCATCTGTGCAGATGCCATTGGAATGGCTGGTGCTGCTGGTTCCTCCGTTGAAAACACGGCATTCTCCATCTCTTCCTCTCTTTTAGCCCATCCAAAAATCAATTGCATTTAAGTATCAGCGTAGTGTCCTGGACAACTCCTTACAAGCGAAAACGCACAGGCCTTTGCTCTGCATGGCTTGCCAGTATTGATCGGCAAGGTATGTAATTGACTAAACAATTATCCTAATGGTGGGGAATGAGTAGTATTGGCTGGTTTCATATGAAATAGAGATCAAGCATGACATACACAAATAACAGGCAACAAGATAAAATTTGTCTGAGCTGTCATTCAACCAATAGAAATGTATGACCGAAAATCTCTATTTCATTAAGAGGTGATGGTGATTGGTTCGTCGGAGGTTGTGGTGAAACTTGTTGCCCATGGCAGCAGTGGTGGTGTAGATTGGCATGATCATTTCTCTTTGTTTAAGGGGTAATTGACTTTGTTAAATTGTATGTTCAATTTAGGAAATTAAATACTAGCATCTCGGATTTATTGGATTTCTTATGGATTTTGAGACCAATTCCTTTTGGTATAAATCTATCAGTGTAAACATGTAGATATCTCTCTTTTCGCTTTGTTTTCCCTTCCTTTCAAAATTTATTTTTCTTGGGAAATTTAAGAGTGTATTGTTCATTTTAGTATTATAAATTTGCGGTGATTTGGAGCAGCCTGCATCACAGAAGGAGTGGAAATATATAACCACTCGCTCTCATAGTATAAATTCATTTTTCCTTTCATTTGTATCTTCTTGACAATTTATGTGCTGTTCGGTGATTGATAATGGTATTTGATTTAGGATAGTAGCGATGAATTTATTGGGACTTTTCTGTCTCTTTGAAGTGTGCTCTTTTTCGAAGGATCAAGGGACAATAATTTGGGAGGAGGGAGGGACAGAAAAATGAAATTTTTAACCTTACGTGGTGTTTGGTTCAGGTGATCTAAGATTCTCTGGGAATCTTGGCTAGGGAATGAAACATGCCGATGTTTGGTTCGGGACATTTTTCATGTGGGAACGTCACATTCCCACCTCGGTGGGAATGTTAAAAGGTTTTGGTGGGAATGTGATTCCCACCTGGAGGGCAGGTAATCTTAGATTAACACCTCCGCTTCGCCTACTTTTATACCTTCACTATTTATATTTATATTTATTTTATAAATTTAGATTTTTTTTATTTTAAAAAATAATAAATATATGAAATTTAATTTTAAAAAATCAATTGAATTCACATTCAATTCATGGCTAAAGGTGATTTCACTTTAGATTATTGCTTGAAAAAAATCCAACACATGTTTTAGCTGTCATACAATAGAATTGTTCCTCTTTTGTTCGCTCACTCACTCCATTTTGTCTTATTTTTTTTTTCCTATGAAGCAGTTTCTATCCTCTCTATCCACCAGCTGAAGATATTCCTCTAGATTTTCCTTTTGGGAAGGAAGCTCTCCACATCGTATCATTTCCTGACATACTTATATTATCTTTTGATATGATTAACTTTGCAAAGGTCAATAATAATACATTTCTTTCCAAACTGACTTGGTTCCATACTAAAATGTCTAAATTAATCCAAACTGACTTGCTTTCATACTTGAATATCTAAAATTAGTTTACCTCCCTAATAATCATTTGAGCTTCTTATGTTGATATATCATTTTGAGTACTGCTCATTTTATCCAAATTTAGTCCATGTTTTTATCCAAGTAGAGCCCTCCCTATTGTTAAAACAGAAACTGTACTCTTACAGATATTCAATTGCCTACTTCCATGCTGTTGTTCAGGATTTAGATGATGATGATGAGATTTCCAGCGAAGAAAAAGATTTGCCAAGAATATAACTGGTGTGGTTATTTTTGAGGTTTCTAAATTTGTGGCATGATTTTTGGTTCTTGAATTTGGTGATTATCCGATTTAGTGCGTTGTTTTGTCACGAACAATTGATCTTGAAGTTTCCACAAGTCATCCGGAATAGATGAGGGAATGTGGTTCTTGAAGTTTATATAGTTTGATGGCTACATCTACATAAGTGTAGATGTCTGTATAACTAAACTTCTTTGAACATAATAAGTATCATATAAGGAAACCACGTACATTCACCTACAATTATTTCTTTTTTCTCCATGGGCAGTTGTACGCCCTAAATATCTGTGCATCGCACAGCTCCTATAGCTAGTATTTATATAAAAAGGAACATAGGTAGTATTAATAATTATACAGTAGAATAATGACTAATAAATATGTAAAAGATAAATTATCATTATATTAATTTTTATGTATATAAAATAATACTATATTAATTTTTTTTTACTGATGAATACTATTTTTTAAATTTTATGTAGTGTTTATTTTATGTATATTATGTGTAATAGGCTCGAATTTTAATATAATTAATATTATATTTGAAAATATAAATTATTCAAATAAAGAATTTATAATATATTGATTTAATTAAATTCGTAATAAATATCAAATATATTATAATTTATTTTTAATTCATATATTTTTAAAATATATAGAAAAGATTTTCTTATACAAACAAATAGATTTATTATCTAATATAATATATTATTTAACTAAATTCATTATAAATATAAAATATATTATTATATCTTTTTAAAATATATGAAAAGATTTTTCAAGATTTTCTTATACTAATAAATAGATTTATTACCTAAATATAAGATTTAAACGATTGATAACTTGGCAAGTAGGATGATTCAGCGGTGACGTGTAATTAATTTGGATGACTGTACATTTCTACATGATTAATCAGCGTTTACGTGGAAACCTAAGGCACAATTACTGTATAACCTTTAAAATTAAAAGGGAAGAAGTATATTTAATAAGGGCAATACAGTCTGCACATTCCAAAAGTATTCAGGATTTATTATATAGATAGATAGATAAATACAAAATTGAGTGTTGGAGAGTTAAAGAGGAAACACTAATTTTATTTATTATTTATAAAACTATAATATTTTCTTAATTAAGATAATATGAGTCCTTCTTAGGGGTGATTATCGAGTGTCGTTCGAGCCTGTACAGTGTAATTCTTGCCTGTACAGTAACAAAATTTGAAGTTCTAGTATATAATTTGAATCTAAATTGACAGATTTGCTTATTATGCCGTAAAATACAATTAAGTTTGTTGGCTTGATGAAGTTTAAATTGTGTCTAACATTTTTTTTTACTTTTTATATTTTTAAAATTTAATAATTTAATCGAGTTTCGAGTCTAGTTTTCATCATCCCTATTCTTCTACATTATTTCACATACTAAATATGTTATCTGTCCATTGCTATAAATTAATGTACCAAACACTTCAAATGAAATATGTTGGTCAAATATATTATCTGTTATATGTTATCTATTGTCTCCCAAACAGGCCCGTACATTCTGAATTCTCTGAATTGGGACACTTCAGTGTAACCGAGACGACAACATGGGGTATGGATGAAGGCATTTCGGCCCAAATTTTAAGCAACATGTAGCCCTATGGCTTCATGACACATTGACACATTGGTGGCCACACAATGTGAAATAATTGGGCATATTTATATAACAAGAGGTATTAAATGAGGCTTAAGATTATATGGGGAAATAATTGAAGTATAGAATTTAAAGTTTTATACACTAAAATATATTCCCTCCATCCCAGTATACTTGTCTTATTTGACTTTTTGACACTGTTCATTGTTTAAATTTGACTCAACGTTATTGTTAATATATATTTTAAAAAAAAACTAGTCGAGTTGGGTCTTGTTAGAATCGTAAAATCATGTAGTTTTAGAATATATATATTTTACATAATTTTTTTTATTGTACATATTTTGAGATACTATCGATTGAAAATGTGCATTGGATTGTGTGCAAAAATGAAACAATACAGATGGACGGAGGGAGTATAAAATTCTGCAGTAGCATTTAAAGTTTAGTTAGTTGTTACAGAGGAAAAAACAATTGTTTGGTATTTATACACTCTAAACGCAACTCAACCATCATTTCTAAATATCTAGCAAAAGACCCATATAGTCCCACAATTTAGCAAAATTTTCAAAACAGTCCAAAAAGGATTGAATTAGATGAACCCGTCCCATAAATACAATAATCATCGCCGAACCCATCCATTAAACTACCCTAATGGATGGACCGGTTCGGCGATGAGTAGGTATTTAATGGACGGGTTCAGCAATGATTAGCAGAAAAATTGGGTACATGAACGGGTTCGACGATGATTAGGATATTTATGGGACGGGTTCATCTAATTCAATCTTTTTTGGACCGTTTTGAAAATTTTGCTAAATTATGGGACTATATGGGTCTTTCTCCCTTTCTAAATATTATAGCAAAAAAAAAGAAACATTATTTCTAAATCATTATACACTCTATTGATATCCCATAGGCCATGAGTGTGAGGTATTGACACACAAATTTCAAAATAATAAATGAGAGAGAAATTAATAAGTGTAGGGTGGGATTCAAGTGACAATAGCAGTAAAAATTATTTTTTCCATCCGAAATCACTCTAATTTCCTCACCTAAACATATGATGGATTTTCTTTGCCCCTGCTGCTTTCTGATATTTTGTTTTGGCTTCTTGCTGATTTTTGTTTCTTACCTTCATTGCTATGAGTTTGCAGTGTCGGTGTTGGCCTGATTCATGATTCAAGAAAATAACCATGAACAAATCTACATAAGATGAGATCCATCTATTCATCGATCATACTATTATTTTTACTTCATATCTTTGAATTTTGACACTCCCAAAGAGTAGGTTGTTAACGCGATGTATTGATCACACACACAATTGCAGAAATTTAAAGAACACAATTGTTGTTGACCCGGTTCGGACCTCCTGTCCTACATCCGGGGGATTTCAATCCAGGCGATGATCTACTCAACACAATTCAATAACAAAACAAGACACGGACTTAATCCTATCAACTCGATCTAGAAGCTGAAACTCTCCCTCAACTTATAATCTCACTAAAATGAATTACAGACTGATTCTTGAAGTTCCTCCAACCTGTTGACAACCCTGAACTTTAATCCTAATCTATTCCAAGAAAAACACCATTCTTAGATCAACTCACTCAAGCTCAAAACATACTGCGATCTATTCTTGAAGAACACTGTTTTGACTCAAGTAATGCTTCTAATTGAATCTAGAATCACTCTCTGAAAATTGTATAGAAGTGCTACAGAAAATTACCAAAAACTACTAAGGGACTCAAGACTAATAAGAGTATATATAGGCTGAGATCCGTCTTGATCCTTTAGTCCATGGAGCTGATGTAACTTGATCTAAGTTGAGCATAACTACCCTGTTGTAAAAGAGATGTGCTGACAGCAAAACGATCCTGCATGAAATGTTAATGTGCCAACAATCTCCCCCTCATTTCATGAAGAGGATGAATCATCACATAAAGTCTCAAACTAGTATGGGTTCAGTACACAAGACACAACAGACACAACAGGGAAATAGATCAAGTAAAAATAGGTAGACAAGAGAAGAGAAAACGCCAGCAAAAATAACCAGCAAACAACCTATATATCAGAAAAAAGGATCAAACATGAAATTCATGCATAGTCTAGTCAAAACAAACATAAACAAGCATCCAGAATCCAAAGTATTCAACATTTAGTTACATACCAACGTTTCAAAAACTAAAAAGTTCCAGTTCAGAATGTATCCCTTTCCAGTTAAAGTTGTTCTTACCACCCATTGACACCATTTTGAGACACTTACTCCCCCTTGATGAATCAATCCTCCTCATCATCCTCTGCACCAGTAGGTGGAGGATCAAAAGACCCTGGAATCCGCTTCAGAATGTTGTTATTCTGCTTCCTTATCCGGATACCAGCACTGATTTGATTGGTGATCTCCTCATTCTGTCTAAGGATGATTGTCTTAAGATGGTTCACCAATGCAGTACCAGAGAGAGCTGGTCCAAGAAGAATGTCATTGTGCATATTCCGGAGTTCATGTGTAGGTGTGTTCTGCTTGATGGGAATACGCTCTTCTTTGGGTACTTTGATCCCATTCTTTTTCAAGAACCGAGTGATCAAAGCAGGATATGGTAGTAAGTCATTTTTTCCAAGAGATCCACGAGTGTAACCTACCATCTTAGAAAGCAAAGAAAGACCAAAATTTATCATTTTAAGATATTTTTCAATACAAAACATCATTTTACCCATATGTGAAGAAACTTGACTTGCATTGGTTGTTGGAACGATGTTGGAACTGCAAAGACGAAAAAGGCAGCTATACTTCAGGGTAAGCTGAGCAGCACGCAGTTGTCCTCGGCCAAAACCAAGAAATCTGATAGGCAACCTCATCATTAGAGTTTGGCATGTATTTTATCACGTCATCCAGAGTGCTGTTGAGTTGCACTTTCAAAAACTGATTAATGACTTGAGGAAAAATCTCCAGAATTTTGGCTCGAATGTATATCTTTCCTGCAAAGGGCGACTTAACATCTGGGACATCTGGCTGGAGATTCGCGTAGAACTCACGAAACAAAGCAGAATAATAGTCCTTCAGTTTTGTTGCCCAGTAAAGAAGATGACAGTCCTCCGAGTACTTGGTGAAGCCAAGTTCCTTGTAGATAGGATGAGTGAACTGTTCTTTAGGGATAAAGTCTCGGTTGTTGAGTTCCTTCCCAAACTTTTGCATTTCCTTGTCGTAGAACTTAAAATTTAGGGCATCACGAACAGTCATGGGTCCGACTTTCTTTGGTCGTTTCTGAGATGTCTCGACAGCAGGTTGTTTGTCCTTCATTTTGCGAGCGCGAGTCACAGGAGTGCGAGCAACAGGACGATGTTCAGGTGTGACTTCAGCATCAGGTTCGTTGTCCTTCGGTTGTTCCTGTTCTTCAGCATCATCTTTGTCAAAATCATTAGGACCAAAAAGATCATCTTCTCCTTGAGGATAGTTGGTGCTGGTGCCGTCATCCCTATCAACAGAGAAGGTTTCCTTCCCTATCAACAGAGAAGGTTTCCTTTTCCGGGGCAGGCAAGGCGGACGGAGTGGGTGCAGGAAGTTCTCCGGCAGGTGGCAGATAGTCAAGAGGGATAACCTTCTGTACGTCGTTGTTAACGTTACCACCAGACGACTCACCAATGTTAACAGAGGATGGGTTTGCAACAACCATAGCAAGGGACTGAGAATCAGAAGGCACATTATCGACCGAAATAACAGAGGATTGAGTAGTGGAATTAGGAATAGGCTCGGAAGGGGATTTTGGAGACGATGAGGACGCCATAGATGGAGCTTAGCTAAAATGAAAAGATAAGCAGAAAAAGCGAGAGCGAACACACAAAAAGAGGAAACTGAAATGTTGTTTAAGTAGAGGAGTTTTGAAACGTTTAACCAAACTATGGAGAGAAATGAAACGACGAGGTGAGGAAGACGGTTTCGGGGAATGTGAGTTGCAGGATTGAGAGGACGGTTACTGTAGTTGCAGTGTGATGATGACCATGCTCAGACGTCGTAAAATCTCCATTTTGGCTTTATCCGAAATTCCTCTTTAGTTTAGCTTGGGCCTACAGATGTTAGTAAACACGAAAAATAAAGGCCCATACATAAAGAAACTTAGTTAAAGTGAAAACTTAGGCCCAGAATATTTCTAAGCCTCTCAAACTTGTCTCCCTCTATAGCTTTGGTTAGGATGTCTGCACGTTGCTCTGACGACCCTACATGTTGAAAATCACAAAGATTATCTTCAACCAAATCTCCAATGAAATGGTACCTGATATCAATGTGTTTGCTCCTGTTGTGAAGCATTGGATTCTTAGAAATATTTATAGCACTTGTGTTATCACAGAGTACCACAAACTTCTCTTGATTTACACCATAATCTGCCAAGGTTTGCTTCATCCACATGAGTTGGGAGCAGCAACAAGTAGCAGCGATATACTCTGCTTCAGCTTTAGAGAGAGCAATTATGTTCTGTTTCCTTGAATACCAACTAACCAAATTATCACCAAGATAAAAGCATCCTCCATCAGTCGACCTTCTGTCATCACAGCTTCCTGCCCAATCAGAATCTGTGTATCTTATGAGATCCAATGATGACCTTTTAGAGTATCAGATTCCAAGTCCAATGGTTCCCTTGATATATCTCATAATTCTCTTAGCTGCTTTGAGATGGGTTGAGATTGAAATCTGGCACATACTCCTGTGCTATAAGAAATGTCTGGTCTGGTTGTTGTTAGGTAGAGAAGACTACCTATCATACTTCTATAGAGCTTCTGATCAACATCATTGCTAGTGTCATTCTTTGAACGCTTCTCGTGTAATCCCAAAGGTGTCCTTGCAACCTTACTATCTTCCAGATTAAATTTCTTAAGCATGTTAGCATCATACTTTTCTTGTGACAAGGTGATGCCATCCTTTTCTTGCTTAATCTGTAGACCAAGGAAGTAATGAAATTCTCCAAGCATGCTCATTTCAAACTCAGTCTTCATCGCATGTATGAAACCTTTTCTAAGCTCCTCTGAAGTAGAACCAAAAATAATAACATCAACAGACCTGTACAACTATAATATGATTGTCTGAATGCCTTATGAACAAGGTTTTGTCCACATTTCCTCTGGTGTAACCGTTGATGACAAGAAATTGTGACAACCTTTCATACCAAGCACAGGGTGCTTGTCTAAGTCCATATAAAGCTCCTTTTACTATGTAGACATGATTAGGATAATTGTGATCTTCAAATCCTGCTGGTTGTGCTACATAGATTTCCTCCTTTATCCTTACATTGAGAAAGGCCGTCTTGATATCCATCTGATACAATTTAAAGTTCAAATAGCGTGCTACTGATAACAAAATCCTTACAGCTTCCATTCTGGCAACGGGTGCATATGTTTCTCCATACTCTAATCCTTCTATTTGTGTATAGCCTTGTGCTAGTAATCTGGCTTTATTTCTAACAATTTTGCCATGCTCATCTTTCTTATTCCTGAAAATCCATTTGGTTCCAATAATATTGATGTTGTCAGGCGGTGGTACTAATTCCCATACAGAATTCTTTTCAAATTGAAGTAACTCATCTTGCATGGCTGCTATCCAGTATTCATCCTTGAGTGCTTCTATAGCATTCTTTGGTTCCACTTTGGATATAAAGCAATTCATCCCAGCTAGTTGCTTGTAATCAACCTTCTTGTTTCTAGTCTGTCTGGGAGCATCTATTCCTCCTATAATATCTGTGTTGGAATGATGTTTCAAAGTTCTAGGACCCTTTCTCTTGTCAGCTTCAGTTGTTCTCAAGTGGTTGTTTCTCTTCCTCAGCATCAACATGTTTCTCAGATTCAGTACAATCTTCTATATCAACCTCAGAAGATGGAGTTTGAGATTCCTCAGCTCGTAGATCAAGCTTAGGAAAATAATATAGACCATCTTCGTCTTCAGATAATCCCCTAGATAATGAATCTTCAAATATAACATTCACAGATTCGATAACCTTTTTACTATCAGTCAAATAGATTCTATAAGCCCTGGAGTTGTTAGCATAACCTATGAACAACCATTTTTCAGATCTGGCATCAAATTTCTTAAGCTGTTCCCTGTCTCTATAAACATGACATGAACAACTAAATGAATGAAAGTATCTAACATTAAGAAGTTTACCATACCATATTTGATAGGTGGTGAAGTTTGTCTTTGGTCTCAGAAGAACTCTATTAGCCATGTCACAGGCTGTGTTGATGGCTTCAGCCCAAAAAGTCATTGGTAGAGTGCTATCATGAAGCATAGACCTTGCCATTTCTTGTAAGGTTATGTTCTTTCTTTCTACTATACCATTTTGTTGAGGAGTTTTTGGGGCTGAAAATTCTTGAGAGATTCCATGCAGCTTGCAAAACTCAGAGAATTCTTGATTTTCAAACTCTCTTCCATGATCAGTTCTGATCCTTTTGATCTTTGCTTGCTTTTGATTCATAATCTTCAAGCTTATTGACTCAAAATACTCAAAAGCTTCATCTTTTGACCTGGGGAAACAAACAAAGGTAAATCTGGAATAGTCATCAACTATAACAAGCACATACCTTTTACCATTAAGACTTTCAACTTCTAATGGACCCATCAAGTCCATGTGGATAAGCTCAAGGCAGTGCTCAGTGGTAATGTCATCAATTCTTTTGTGTTGAGCTTTAGTTTGCTTTCCTTTGGAACACCCTTCACAGGTAACATTGGAGTTGTTTTGTAGTTTAGTAAGCCCTTTGACAGCTCCTGATATACTCAGTTTGTAGAGAGTTTGGTAGTTAAGATGTGCCATCATTTTGTGCTAGAGGGTAGTAAGATCTTCCCTTGAGATCAATGCCCTGTCTACTGTTTCTTTCAAGGTGTAACAGTTATTAGTAGATCTTTTGGCAGACATAATACACTTATAATCTTTGAATACATAACAAGTATTCATGTCAAATAGCACGAAGGATTTTTCACCACATAATTGGCTTATGAAAATCAAGTTTGTAGTTAAACCCTCAACAAAATAGACTTTAGAGAGCTTAGAGAGAACTCCCTTATCAATTTTACCATAGTCAGTGATTTTGCTTTTGGCTCCATCACCATACACTCTCCACAATCTTGTTCTGTGAAGTTTTGAAGAATACTTTTGGTTCCAGTCATATGCCTAGAACATCTGAGTCAAAATACCTCATAGTATTCTTGTGGTGTGCCTGCAATGACAGAACAACAAGACCAATTGTTTGTTAGAGTATTTAGGTATCCAGGCCTTATGAACCTGGATTTTCTTCTGTAGTTTTGATGATGGCCAGACAACGGGTCTTCCATTTAAAAGGTCTCGAACTATCTTCAGACTCGTATCAGCTTGATGACCAGGTAGCCCACAATAGATACAATCTTTGGAGTCTTGAGGTGCAAGGTTGACTTCAACTGGTACATTTTTATAAGCAGCTGCATTGCTTGAGTTTTCTCCTAAATAGCCTCCACTGACAAAGTTCCTTTTGGTTGATTTGAACTTGTTTAGCTTCTATTTCTTCTTGCCAATACCTGGAAGATCACCAGGTCTTTTGCACATAGAAAGAACTGAATCTAATTTACTTTTACCTTTTACCATTTGAGACCACTCATTGCACTTGTCCTGGAGTTTCTGTTTTTCTATTGTTAGAGAGTATTTTTCATCTGACAACATAGAATATTTTGTTTCAAGTTCTTCAACTTTGATCTCAACAAGCTTCAACTCCTTCAGGATTTTAATTTTCTCAGCAAACAGTTCATCATAATATATTCCGAGGTCAGCTAGTTGTGCTAACATCATACTCAAACTTCAACTCATCATATGCATCAGCTAACTTTGTATAGATTTCGTTGATATTACCTGCACTAACAGAATCATCTTCATAAGTAGAATAATCTAATGAACTTGTTATACCTGTTTGAGGGCTGCAATCACGAATTGTCAAGACCACAACAGCTTCTGGATCACTCTGTGATTCTTCTGTTGCCTTAACATCTGATTCTCAATCACTCAAAGTAGCTTGATATGCCTTTCCTTCTTTCCTTTTGGCAGTGGGATATTCCTTCTTGACATGTCCTTTACCTCCACATTCATAGCACCCAATAGAAGAGAATTTATCAAACTTCTCTGGTTCCTTGGGATTCCTGAAATTGTTACCTTTACCATCATATTTCTTTGAACCCTTGTACTGTTGTTTATCTAAAGTCGAAACACCTTGTGCACTATTTTTCTGAGATTTTTCTTTCTGAAATTGTGTAGCTCTCTTTTCTTGAAGAATTGTGGCTATTCTTCTAGTGATCAAAGACATTTCTTCATCCAGATCATCATCTGAGTCTTCAATCTTTTCAACTTTAAGAGTAATACTCTTTGACTTGTTCTTGTTTCTTGACTGCAGATGATTCATCTCATAATTTTGCAAATTACCTACCAGTTCTTCCAAGGTCATGGTATTCATCTTTTCACTCTCTTCAAGCATTGAAATCTTTCCAGAGTATTTGGGTGCAACAGTTCGAAGCATCTTCCGAACTAATTTCTGTTCATCGAAGTGCATTCCCAGTTCTATGCATTGGTTCACGACATTTTGAAATCTTTCAAAATATGTTGAGATATTCTCATCGTCAGTCATCTTCAATCTATCATACAATGACTCAACTCGGTGTAAACGCATAAGCTTGACATCAGCAGACCCTTCAAACCTGATTTCAAGAAATCTCCACATATCATAAACGGTTTTACAATTCTTGATCATTCTATGTTGTGCTTCCTCCATGGCTCCACTTATTGCATTCATGGCTGCATAATTCCCTTATTTTACTGCCCTTTCAGCTGCTGTGAATTCTTCTTTTCTATCCAATCGAATAGTAGTCGCTGCAGTTGTTGTGGTGGTTGTAGTCGAAGTGGTTTCAGTGGATATGGTTGTACTTGAGGTTGCAGGGGTTTCTGTCCTTGTTGGTGGTTCCCATGCTTCTTCGACTGCATCCCAGACTTCCTCTCTAAGAGCCCTGAGGTAGCATTCCATTCTTGATTTCCAATAGCTGTAGTATGTTCCGTCAAAGATCGGTGGACGCAGGTGTGAAATTTCCCTACTCATGATGAATCTTGAACTTCAGAAAAACGTTTGAAGATTGGCTCTGATACTAATTGACAGTCCCAAAGAGTATGTTGTTAACGCGATATATTGATCACACACACAATTGCAGAAATTTAAAGAACACAATTGTTATTGACCCGGTTCGAACCTCCTGTCCTACATTCGGGGGATTCCAATCCAGGCGATGATTTACTCAACACGATTCAAGAACAAAACAAGACACGAACTTAATCCTATCAAATTGAGAAAGGAATCAAAATTTTGTGTGTAAAAGTAGTTGGGATATCAACAAAATAAGGGAAATTAAGGGGTGTTTCCTGTAATGAATATACCTATGGATAAAAAATAATATTCATAATAAAATATTCTTATCAATAATATAAGTAATTCATATTTTTAAAATAATGAGAATGCTTACATTTTTTATAATTATAAATACAAAATTGAGTGTTGGAGAGTTAAAGAGGAAACATTAATTTTATTTATTATTTATAAAACTATAATATTTTCTTAATTAAGATAATATGAGTCCTTCTTAGGGGTGATTATCGAGTGTAGTTCGAGCCTGTACAGTGTAATTCTTGCCTGTACAGTAACAAAATTTGAAGTTCTAGTATATAATTTGAATCTAAATTGACAGATTTGTTTATTATGCCGTAAAATACAATTAAGTTTGTTGGCTTGATGAAGTTTAAATTGTGTCTAACATTTTTTTTTTACTTTTTATATTTTTAAAATTTAATAATTTAATCGAGTTTCAAGTCTAGTTTTCATCATCCCTATTCTTCTACATTATTTCACATACTAAATATGTTATCTGTCCATTGCTATAAATTAATGTACCAAACACTTCAAATGAAATCTGTTGGTAAAATATATTATCTGTTATATGTTATCTATTGTCTCCCAAACAGGCCCGTACATTCTGAATTCTCTGAATTGGGACACTTCAGTGTAACCGAGACGACAACATGGGGTATGGATGAAGGCATTTCGGCCCAAATTTTAAGCAACATATAGCCCTATGGCTTCATGACACATTGGTGGCCACACAATGTGAAATAATTGGGCATATTTATATAACAAGAGGTATTGAATGAGGCTTAAGATTATATTGGGGAAATAATTGAAGTATAGAATTTAAAGTTTTATAAACTAAAATATATTCCCTCCATCCCAGTATACTTGTCTTGTTTGATTTTTTGACACTGTTCATTGTTTAATTTTGACTCAACGTTATTGTTAGTATATATTAAAAAAAAAATTAGTCTAGTTGGGTCTTGTTAGAATCGTAAAATCATGTAGTTTTAGAATATATATATTTTACATAATTTTTTTTATTGTACATATTTTGAGATACTATCGATTGAAAATGTGCATTAAATTGTGTGCAAAAATGAAACAAGACAGATGGACCGAGGGAGTATAAAATTTTGTAGTAGCATTTAAAGTTTAGTTAGTTGTTACAGAGGAAAAAAAAATTGTTTGGTATTTATACACTCTAAACGCAACTCAACCATCATTTCTAAATATCTAGCAAAAGACCCATATAGTCCCACAATTTAGCAAAATTTTCAAAACAGTCCAAAAAAGATTGAATTAGAAGAACCCGTCCCATAAATACACCAATCATCGCTGAACCCGTCCATGAACTGGTTTCTCCGCTAATCATTGCCGAACCCGTCCATTAAACTACCCTAATGGATGGACCGGTTCGGCGATGAGTAGGTATTTAATGGACGGGTTCTGCAATGATTAGCGGAAAAATTGGATTCATGGACGGGTTCGGCGATGATTAGGATATTTATGGCACGGGTTCATCTAATTCAATCTTTTTTGGACCGTTTTGAAAATTTTGCTAAATTATGGGACTATATGGGTCTTTCTCCCTTTCTAAATATTATAGCCAAAAAAAAAAAAAGAAACATTATTTCTAAATCATTATACACTCTATTGATATCCCATAGGCCATGAGTGTGAGGTATTGACACACAAATTTCAAAATAATAAATGAGAGAGAAATTAATAACTGTAGGGTGGGATTCAAGTGACAATAGCAGTAAAAATTATTTTTTCCATCTGAAATCACTCTAATTTCCTCACCTAAACATATGATGGATTTTCTTTGCCCCTTCTGCTTTCTGATATTTTGTTTTGGCTTCTTGCTGATTTTTGTTTCATACCTTCTTTGCTATGAGTTTGCAGTGTCGGTGTTGGCCTGATTCATGATTCAAGAAAATAACCATGAACAAATCTACATAAGATGAGATCTATCTATTCATTGATCATACTATTATTTTTACTTCATGTCTTTGAATTTTGGTAGTCCCAAAGAGTAGGTTGTTAACGCGATGTATTGATCACACACACAATTGCAGAAATTTAAAGAACACAATTGTTGGTGACCCGGTTCGGACCTCCTGTCCTACATCCGGGGGATTCCAATCCAGGTGATGATCTACTCAATACGATTCAAGAACAAAACAAGACACGGACTTAATCCTATCAACTCGATCTAGAAGCTGAAACTCCCCTCAACTTCTAATCTCACTAAAATGAATTACAGACTGATTCTTGAAGTTCCTCCAACCTGTTGACAACCCTGAACTTGAATCCTAATCTATTCCAAGAAAAACATCATTCTTGGATTACAACTCGATCTAATGAAGTATACAGTAGAATTATATATCAACTCACTCAAGCTCAAAACATACTGCGATCTATTCTTGAAGAACACTATTTTCACTCATGTAATGCTTCTAATCGAATCTAGAATCACTCTCTGAACATTGTATAGAAGTGTTACAGAAAATTACCAAAAACTACTAAAGGACTAAGACTAATAAGAGTATATATAGGCTGAGATCCGTCTTCATCATTTAGTCCATGGAGTTGACGTAACTTGATCTAAGTTGAGCATAACTGCCTTGTTGTAAAAGAGATGTGATGACATCAAAATGGTCCTGCATGAAAGGTTAATGTGCCAACAACTTTGAAGAGCCCATTGCACAAAGCGACATTGTTTTCCACCACCGAATATGAAATTAGGAAATACTTATGAAATTCATCATATGAATTCATAGATGAATTTAGTCAAACTCTACTTGAATCAGTTAAAACAGGGGAACTCTGGGATCATCCTCCCTATAGAGACTCATGGATGAGAGAGTCACACTTAAAATCAATTGGTGATAGGTGGAGTTGCTCCCAACCATATAAGGTAGGTAGTAGGAGGACCACATT
The DNA here is from genome assembly GCA_030278955.1 of Hygrophila difformis. Classification (NCBI taxonomy): domain Eukaryota; kingdom Viridiplantae; phylum Streptophyta; class Magnoliopsida; order Lamiales; family Acanthaceae; genus Hygrophila; species Hygrophila difformis. The sequence continues at coordinate 57,871,379 of JAOANR010000003.1, forward strand.
TTAACCGATATGGGATATCAACACTCCCGAGGGAAGAAATTGGCGACTAAAATCCATCCGGAATAAACCGGCCAGAAATATGTGCAATCTTGTGCCAGTCCTCTCCCTTCCCCTCCTCACATCGCCTTTTCAAATTCGGACAACGAGTTATTCCAAGATTTTGGAGATTCGTCATTCCTTGGATAGCGTGTAATACCCGAGAATTTCCAACATAAAATAAAACAATAATTAAATAAATAAATAATAAATAAAATAAATACTATAAATAAATAAACAAATCCAGCAAATAAAAGAAATAAATAAAGATAGGAAAATGAGAAATGAGATTTTTACTTAAAAAGGAATTAAAGGAATTTAATTCAGTAAAAGGATGGATAAATGGTACACCAAAACCCGACACTAATGAACTCGAGTATTCGAGTCCAAAACATCCAATTAGACTGAGAATAAAATTAGAGAGAAAGTATGAACCCGAGTATACCCCGGAAATCGGAATTCGGGAGCATAGAGGGATAGAAACCCGAAAGAGAGGCGGAAAAGCACGACGGATCGCACGACCCGCCCGGACCGAAGTCCAGGCGAAGTCGGCGCGGTGGCCGCGCGGTGAAGTGGCTTTAGCGCGCCACGACCGCGCCACCCCACAGATTTGGTTGTTGCGTGAATCTTTCGCCCGAACGCGGATTTTTCGACTTTCGGTTGAACATCTCTCGACTCCAGACCTTTAGGTCGGTTGTGGACGCCCTAGGGATTTAGAATTCTATAAATAAGCCCCTTGGGAGCCCCAAACAAGTTTACAAAACCCTACAATCTTCTATACGTTCGAAACCCTAAATTCGGAGTCGACGGAAAGCACCAAATGGAGGCAGCAGCTTGGACGAAAATCCAAGGTCTCCAAACGTTGTGGTAAGCTCTAGTTCGATAAATCTTTTCACGTTTCAATCCGAAAACGGATTCTAACTTCGGTTCTTTTCCTTCTACACCCCGTATCGAATCTAGATCGTAGAACCCGACGAACGGAGAGGAGAAACGGTGATCTGGAAGCCACGCCTCCGAACTAGACATCCCCGACGTTCATAGACACTGTAAGTTAACCTTACATGGTTTTGGGAGATTTTAAAACATTCGAAACCTAAAAGATTCAACAAGAACCATAAATCTGTCCACTTTTGTTTTTCTACCGACGCAACAGATTTGGTGAATTTTTCCGACCCTTAAAACGAACTCAAACGGAAAAACTTAAAACACGAAAAACGTTCCTAAAACGTAGACCTAGCTACTGTAAAAATTTGGGAATTTTTGGAGTTGATTTGATATGTAAAAACCCATTGAAACCGAGCTGTTTAAATCTAGATCTCGAAATCTTGGACAGAACTTAGGAATGATCTTGATCACGTTTTTGACATAGGATCTAGGCTGTTTTAGATCTTTGGCCAAACATGAAAGTTGTAGATAAATGTCTTAAGATGATCTCTGTCAAATTTCATTAAATTTGGAGTTGAATTGATATGGTAGAATTTGAAATCTTTAAACTGTGGTGCATTGAACTCGGACAGATTTCTTCTTATGCGAAAATTGGCGATTTTGACCTACATAGGTATCTCGGATTGAAAAAGTTAAAACACGAAAGTTGTAGATCTTGATGTTTCCGAGTCAGATATGAAATTTTGGAATTTTTGGAATTAAATCTGATTTTAGACGAATTTTGGAGTAAACTGTGATTTACCAAAACGAAATCTTGAAATCTTGTTGAAACATGGAATTAACCTTTAGGGTTGAAACGAATTGAGATATTATTTCTAAATTAATACAATGGAAGGCAGATTTTAAAAACCAAATCCCCTTACAAACTTGATAAATTAAAATTAGGGGTGAGTGCTCTGCAGGGTGCCCCCTAACGATTCACTTCGTGCCGTAATGGACGATGGTGACCCCGCGCGCTAAATTTGAGATATGGATTGCCTAAACGGCGAAACTTAGAGCCTACACTCTCGTGAATATCCGTATGGGTTTCCCGAGGCTCCGGAGTGGTACTGGGTATGGCTGATACGGTTGCGGCCGCCGGGCTACCGGCTAAACTTGTTGACATCGCGATGCTATCGTGAAACTTTGAAATACCAAATCGGGAATGTAATGGGGATTCTAAATTAAATTAAATTAGATTAAATTATGTCATTGTCCAATTTAAATTATTTAAATGCTTTATTTAAATTATGGCTTTTATGATTAAACCATGTGATATGTGTTATTAAATAGAGCCTGAGATTAATTATGCTATTGGATATGGATTAGATGAAACTAAATATTATGTTATTATCATGCTTTTGTTAAATTATTAAATTTATGGCTTTTAAACCCTACGATCATGCATGTGTTAACTTACTCAGCAATTTTGCTGACCAAAACCATTTTTATACCTTTCTTTACAGAATATGTGGAATGAGCATGTGTGAGCACGAATCATGCATGGGATTTTGGGGATTGTTATTTTGCTTTTAAATTTCGTACTTAGACTATATTATGAACGGGTCTGTTTAACCCGTGTTTTGGCCATGTCGGCCCTTTTTATATTTTCCGCTGCGATACTGTACTAAACTAAATATTTCCGCTGCGCTATGCTATTATTATTTTCAAATTATATTGTATGGGCTATATTGAATGATTTAAATGTTTTTAAATACTGCAATACCTAGCCTTGCATCTCTGTAGTAAGCTCGGAGAAACCGTCTCTTACTAGGGAGATGTGGGTGTGACATCCCGACCTGGGTGACCAAAAACCGGGGTGTTACAAGTTGGTATCAGAGCCCGGCTATTTTTAAACTATTATTTTTAAACCATTATTATTTTTAAACTACTATTAATATTTTGACTATTATTTTAAATTTTAAATTATTATTTCCATGGAGAAATTTTTTTTTTAAACCCATGGGAAAAATATATATATATATATATATATGGTGCATTAAATTATTATTGGGGGGGTGGGGAAATATCATTTGCATATGCATGTTGCATCTCTGCTATGAACTTAGAATCTTGGAAACTTGAACTTAGAATCTTGGCGAAACTTGAACTTAGAATCTTGGCGAAACTTGAACTTAGCATCTTGGCGAAACTTGAACTTAGAATCTTGGAAACTCGAACCTAGAATCTTGGCGAATTGAACTTAGAATCTTGGCGAATATTAACTTAGATCTCTTGCTTGCACTAGATGGCTAGTCAGGACATGATGCAGTTGATGGTCAGGATGATGAGTGTACATCTCGATTCCCACCCAACCCTAGAGCAAATGAAGTACCGTATGGCTCAGTTGGAGGCCAATTTACATCACATGGGCAACTTGAGAGAGGCGGATCATCACCGCATAAACCAACTCGAACGCCAAGTCCAAACCCTCACTACACAAAACTTAATACTAAAGGAATACATCGATGCCCACGGGCAAGACTTAAACACTATCTTTGACGACCTACTACCGCCGAGTTCGGAGGAGGAAGATCCGGAGGAAGATCCTGCTACCCCACCGGGAGACGTCATGAGGCACTAGAGATTCTATTGTTAGACATTGTTTTGCTAGAAAAATATTTCTACTTGTGTACAAAAAAAATTCTTTTGAGGAAATAAAATGCCCGATTTATTTTTTTTAAATCAAAACAAAACAAAACAAAATAAAATAAAACCCCGAAGCATACGATGCTTCTTAACCGAACAGAGCACCACGTGCTAAATTACTACACACATATACATTCATAGAAATTGCTTAGACTATATGTTAAATTCATCAGTCCTAAACTATCCTATTTGTACCAGAATGGCACCCAGAGGAAGAGGAAGGACTCAAACCGCTCCCCAAACCACCACTGAAACTCCTACTGAGACACTACCAAACGTCACTGAACCGATTCAACCTGAAATGGAACAACCCCAAGGTGCGCAGGACGCCCCCGCACCGAACAATGTGGGCGATCGTCTTAGGACGATAGAGGAAGTGTTGATTGCGCTCGGGAACGCGCAAGTCAACCAGGGTCAAGCTGCGGCGGTACCTCCGCCCCAAGCTCGCCCTAACTACCTGGCGATGGTGAATCCCTACCAGCCGCCCCACTATGCTGGTGAGGAGGATCCAGCTAAACTGGAGGAATGGATCCGGACTTTTGACAAGCTGCTGGGAGCGGTCAAATGTCCGGAAGGAGAGAGGGTACATGTCGCTTCGTACTACTTGGGAGGCGAAGCTGACGACTGGTGGCAAGCAACGCAAGCCAAACTGACGGAAGATGACGAGCCTTACTCGTGGATGGAGATGATGGAACTACTCAGGGATCGATTCTATCCCTTGAGTACCAAAGCTGCCATGTACGAAGAGTTCCTGTCACTGAAGCAAGGAAGCCAAACGGTGCAAGAATACTACACCCGCTTCAAGGAGCTGGTGAGGTTCGCACCAAGGCTAGTGCCTACTGATGCGGAAAAGGCACAGAAGTTCGAGATGGGACTGAACCTGTCTGTGCGCGAAGTGATCGCGGGGGTACACTACCCCGATTTGCAAGCCGTATACGATCGCGCTGTGGCGGTAGCACGCGTGCAGCAGCTGAAAAGAAGGGTGAGTGGGGAGTCCAGCAGGAGTCCTCAAGACAAGAGAAGCCGAGACTCGAGAAACGAGAACAACACTGGAAGGAACGAGCAGCGCAGAGGGTCAAATAGGCCCCAACAAAACAACACTGGGAGGAGGTTCAACCAGGAAGATCCGGTACCGCCTTGCCCGAGATGTGGACGACCCCATCTGGCAAGGGGATGCCCGCAACAAAGCGCCTGTTACCGATGCGGTCGAATGGGTCACGTTCGACGAGATTGCCGAACTAGGCTCGAGAACATAACGAAGAGGGACGATTTGGTCGCGGGGCAAGAACAGCCTCAAAACCAAAACGGTCGAAACGGGAATAACCAAGGGTACAGACCCCCTCAAAATAGACCGCAGAACCAGAACCAGAACCAACGACCTCCGCCCCCGCAGAATCAAAACCAACAGCAAAACCAGCAGCAGAACGCGAATCAGCAGGGCAACCAAGGACGCCCTGTGGGGAGGCTCAATGTGGTAAACCAAGCGGACGTGCCTGCGCAAGGAGAAGTGATGGCAGGTACATTTCACGTTTTGAATACACCCCTTAGAGTTCTAATTGATTCGGGAGCTATTTGCTCAATTATAGCATCAAGAGTAGTGCCTGAGTTAGATCTACCTAAGTGCGAGAGAATTAACTTAGGAATTCAATTGCCTTCAGGAGAAGTAGTATCTTGCTCTAAACGATATAACGGAATTCCTATAGTGATAAAGAACGTAGAATTCTTCGCGAACTTGGTAGAATTTAACTTAAGAGACTTTGACATCATACTGGGGATGGATTGGCTATCCCAGTATAAAGCGGTGATCGAATGCCAAAAGCAAAAGATCACCTTGTCAAAAAGTAGGGGAAAGAGAGTTATCTTTTACTCTCAGCCCCCTAAGAAAAGTAACAAAATCGTTAGTGCACTTAAACTAAGTAACTTGATGCGTAAGGGGTATGAACTATATGCGTGCTATGTGCACAACCTTGAGGCGGAAGAGAACAAGGTTGATAGCATACCAGTGGTAAGAGAATACCCGGACGTGTTCCCTGAAGACGTTCCGGGCATGCCACCTGAGAGAGATCTTGAATTCACGATAGATCTCATTCCGGGGACAGAGCCTGTCTCAAAAGCTCCGTACCGGATGGCACCACTGGAAATGAAGGAGTTAAAGGAACAACTCGAGGAGCTATTGGGAAAAGGTTACATAAGACCGAGTACGTCCCCTTGGGGAGCACCGGTTTTGTTTGTCAAGAAGAAAGACGGAGGACTACGTCTTTGCATAGATTACCGAGGACTAAACCAAGTGACCATTAAGAATAAATACCCCCTACCGAGAATAGAGGATCTGTTTGATCAACTGAAGGGAGCTTCAGTATTCTCGAAGATCGATTTGCGATCTGGGTATCATCAATTGAGGATTGCCGAGAAGGACATTCCAAAGACGGCGTTTCGAACACGATATGGCCATTACGAGTTCACAGTGTTATCCTTCGGGTTAACAAATGCTCCGTCCATGTTCATAATCTCATGAACAACGTGTTCCGAGAATTGTTAGACCAGTGTGTCGTAGTGTTCATCGACGACATCCTGATCTACTCGAAGAGCGAGGAGGAGCATGCGAAGCACTTACATCAAGTGTTGGAAATCTTGCGAAGAAATCAGCTATACGGCAAGCTGTCGAAATGTGACTTCTGGCTGAAAGAAGTGGCATTTCTCGGACACATAGTATCCGCTGATGGAGTATCAGTGGATCCGGCAAAAGTCTCTGCCGTAACCGAATGGGCAACCCCCAAGAGTCCAACGGAAATAAGAAGTTTCCTTGGATTAGCCGGATATTATAGACGATTTGTGAAGGACTTTTCAAGGATTGCACGTCCTTTGACCCAGCTACTTAAGAAAGGAGCAAAATACGAGTGGACCGAAGCATGTGAGTCATCGTTTCAAGAGCTGAAGAAACGACTCACAACCACACCCGTATTAACATTACCATCAGAGAATGGTGACTTCGAAGTATATAGCGATGCTTCGAAGGAAGGTTTAGGTTGTGTCTTGATGCAAGACGCGAGAGTCGTAGCCTATGCATCACGCCAACTAAAACCTCACGAGGAAAATTATCCGACCCATGACCTGGAGTTGGCAGCGGTCGTATTCGCTCTAAAGATATGGAGACATTATCTTTATGGGCGGAAGTGTCGAATGTTCACCGACCACAAGAGCTTGAAATATATATTCACTCAGAAGGAGTTGAATTTGAGACAGCGAAGGTGGTTGGAACTTATTAAAGACTACGATTTAGAGATAGCATACCACGAGGGGAAGGCGAATGTGGTAGCCGATGCCCTAAGTCGGAAAACCCAACACGTGACAAACTCGTTGGTAATTCCGCCGGCATTGTACTTGGAATTGGCTAGATTGGAGTTAGAACTTGTGCATCCTGGGACAGTGAGAGAAACGGTCAATGCCATGGTCGTAGAAACTCCAATATTGGACGAGATTCGACTCGCTCAACCGGGCGATCCGAAACTCGAGAAGATAAAAGGGTATATTGCCGAAGGAAAGGCAATAGGATTTGCTGTCCACGAGGATGGAAGCATCCGTTTTAAAGGTAGATGGTGTGTGCCTCTTAAATGTGCCGAGTTAAAGCAAAGGTTGATGGAGGAAGGGCACAACACGCCATATTCCGTACATCCCGGAGGTGACAAGCTATACAAAGATCTGAAGAAGATCTATTGGTGGCCGGGAATGAAGAAGGAAGTGGCGAACTTCGTAGCGAGATGTCTCACCTGCCAAAAGGTTAAGGCAGTGCGACATAAACCTTTAGGATTGATGCAACCACTAGAGATTCCAAGTTGGAAGTGGGATAGCATCTCAATGGACTTTGTCTCGGGATTACCCCGATCACCTAAAGGCATGAACAAGATTTGGGTGATTGTGGATAGGCTAACGAAGACAGCCATATTTATCCCAGTGAAAGACACGTGGACTATGGACCAATTGGCCCGAGCCTACATTGATAATGTGGTACGACGACATGGAGTACCACATGATATCATTTCCGATAGAGACAGTAGATTTGTCTCTCATTTCTGGACGGAGTTACAAAAAGCTCTCGGTACTCAAATCAAAATGAGCACCGCATTCCACCCAATGACGGATGGACAAACCGAAAGGACAATCCAAACACTAGAAGACATGCTGAGAGCATGTGTGTTGGAATTCAAAGGAAATTGGGAATCTCATTTACCCTTGATTGAGTTTTCCTATAATAATAGTTACCATGCGAGTATCGGCATGGCACCTTTCGAGGCATTGTATGGACGAAAGTGCCGAAGCCCTTTGAGCTGGGAAGAAAACGATAAGTCCGTGGTAGTGGGACCACAACTTATCGAAGACATGGCTCAACAAATCAAAGTGATCCAAGGGAAGATGAAAGCCGCTCAAGACCGTCAAAAGAGTTATGCCGACGTGAGACGACGAGACCTAGAATTTCAAGTGGGAGATAATTGAGCTCGATGAAGATTTGACTTACGAAGAAGTCCCAGTGCGTATTCTCGATACTAAGGAACGAGTAACAAGGAACAAAACCATCAAGATGATCAAAGTTCTTTGGTCAAACCACGAAAGTGAGACGACAACTTGGGAAGTAGAATCCGATATGAGGGAACGATACCCGACATTGTTCCAAACCGATTCCGACACAGTTATGGGGACATAACTGCAATTTTAAGGGGGAGAGGATGTCATACCCCCTAATTTTTCGTGCATTTTTGTAAACTTTTGAACTACGTTATGGCTTGATCCCTTTACCGGTACGTAGGCAGCTTAGAAGTTTTAATTCTAAGTTCAGTCACAACATAATAAAACAAACACAAGACCTTAGCACGAGACGAGAAAAGCCGAAACACAACTTCGAGGACGAAGTTGATTCTTAAGGAGGGTAGACTGTAATACCCTAGAATTTTCCAACATAAAATAAAACAATAATTAAATAAATAAATAATAAATAAAATAAATACTATAAATAAATAAACAAATCCAGCAAATAAAAGAAATAAATAAAGATAGGGAAATGAGAAATGAGATTTTTACTTAAAAAGGAATTAAAGGAATTTAATTCAGTAAAAGGATGGATAAATGGTACACCAAAACCCGACACTAATGAACTCGAGTATTCGAGTCCAAAACATCCAATTAGACTGAGAATAAAATTAGAGAGAAAGTATGAACCCGAGTATACCCCGGAAATCGGAATTCGGGAGCATAGAGGGATAGAAACCCGAAAGAGAGGCGGAAAAGCACGACGGATCGCACGACCCGCCCGGACCGAAGTCCAGGCGAAGTCGGCGCGGTGGCCACGCGGTGAAGTGGCTTTAGCGCGCCACGACCGCGCCACCCCACAGATTTGGTTGTTGCGTGAATCTTTCGCCCGAATGCGGATTTTTCGACTTTCGGTTGAACATCTCTCGACTCCAGACCTTTAGGTCGGTTGTGGACGCCCTAGGGATTTAGAATTCTATAAATAAGCCCCTTGGGAGCCCCAAACAAGTTTACAAAACCCTACAATCTTCTATACGTTCGAAACCCTAAATTCGGAGTCGACGGAAAGCACCAAACGGAGGCAGCAGCTTGGACGAAAATCCAAGGTCTCCAAACGTTGTGGTAAGCTCTAGTTCGATAAATCTTTTCACGTTTCAATCCGAAAATGGATTCTAACTTCGGTTCTTTTCCTTCTACACCCCGTATCGAATCTAGATCGTAGAACCCGACGAACGGAGAGGAGAAACGGTGATCTGGAAGCCACGCCTCCGAACTAGACATCCCCAACGTTCATAGACACTGTAAGTTAACCTTACATGGTTTTGGGAGATTTTAAAACATTCGAAACCTAAAAGATTCAACAAGAACCATAAATCTGTCCACTTTTGTTTTTCTACCGACGCAACAGATTTGGTGAATTTTTCCGACCCTTAAAACGAACTCAAACGGAAAAACTTAAAACACGAGAAACGTTCCTAAGACTTAGACCTAGCTACTGTAAAAATTTGGGAATTTTTGGAGTTGATTTGATATGTGAAAACCCATTGAAACCGAGCTGTTTAAATCTAGATCTCGAAATCTTGGACAGAACTTAGGAATGATCTTGATCACGTTTTTGACATAGGATCTAGGCTGTTTTAGATCTTTGGCCAAACATGAAAGTTGTAGATAAATGTCTTACTCTGTCAAATTTCATTAAATTTGGAATTGAATTGATATGGTAGAATTTGAAATCTTTAAACTGTGGTGCATTGAACTCGGACAGATTTCTTCTTATGCGAAAATTGGCGATTTTGACATAATTAGGTATCTCGGATTGAAAAAGTTAAAACATGAAAGTTGTAGATCTTGATGTTTCCGAGTCAGATATGAAATTTTGGAATTTTTGGAATTAAATCTGATTTTAGACGAATTTTGGAGTAAACTGTGATTTACCGAAACGAAATCTTGAAATCTTGTTGAAACATGGAATTAACCTTTAGGGTTGAAACGAATTGAGATATTATTTCTAAATTAATACAATGGAAGGCAGATTTTAAAAACCAAATCCCCTTACAAACTTGATAAATTAAAATTAGGGATGAGTGCTCTGCAGGGTGCCCCCTAACGATTCACTTCGTGCCGTAATGGACGATGGTGACCCCGCGCGCTAAATTTGAGATATGGATTGCCTAAACGGCGAAACTTAGAGCCTACACTCTCGTGAATATCCGTATGGGTTTCCCGAGGCTCCGGAGTGGTACTGGGTATGACTGATACGGTTGCGGCCGCCGGGCTACCGGCTAAACTTGTTGACATCGCGATGCTATCGTGAAACTTTGAAATACCAAATCGGGAATGTAATGGGGATTCTAAATTAAATTAAATTAGATTAAATTATGTCGTTGTCCAATTTAAATTATTTAAATGCTTTATTTAAATTATGGCTTTATGATTAAACCATGTGATATGTGTTATTAAATAGAGCCTGAGATAAATTATGCTATTGGATATGGATTAGATGAAACTAAATATTATGTTATTATCATGCTTTTGTTAAATTATTAAATTTATGGCTTTTAAACCCTACGATCATGCATGTGTTAACTTACTCAGCAATTTTGCTGACCAAAACCATTTTTATTCCTTTCTTTACAGAATATGTGGAATGAGCATGTGTGAGCACGAATCATGCATGTGATTTTGGGGATTGTTATTTTGCTTTTAAATTTCGTACTTAGACTATATTATGAACGGACCTGTTTAACCCGTGTTTTGGCCATGTCGGCCCTTTTTATATTTTCCGCTGCGATACTGTACTAAACTAAATATTTCCGCTGCGCTATGCTATTATTATTTTCAAATTATATTGTATGGGCTATATTGAATGATTTAAATGTTTTTAAATACTGCAATACCTAGCCTTGCATCTCTGTAGTAAGCTCGGAGAAACCGTGTCTTACTAGGGAGATGTGGCGGTGACATCCCGACCTGGGTGACCAAAAACCGGGGTGTTACATAGCGTCAGGAAGTGATGGAACTTTTTCACATTCAAAAATACCCAGACGAGACAGGGATGTCAAGTTGCCCAACCAGTCCGGCAATGAAGTAAGCGAAGGAAGCATGGCCTAATACAGAAATTCCAGGGACCGGACGTGTTTGATCGCCTCAGGAATGCACACCAGCTTTTCAAGATGCCAAAGATGGATTTTCTTAAGCGAATGAAGGTGCTTAATTTCCTCCGGCATTCCACAAATTCTGGGCATGCAGCTACCCCAAATTCCTTAGGCAAACATGTCAACGTCTCGCTATCCCAAATTTCCAGTATTTGTAGAGACTTTAATCCCTGCAACCCATCTATTGGGATACACTGCTCATTTGCTCCGTGGATCTTCAATGTCTCTAGATTAGTGAAACGTTCCAGACCAAGAATGAACTTCATATCCTCGCCAATTACGGCACTAAGCACCTTAAGAGTTTCCAAGTTAGGAAATCGAGCAAGAGTAGAACTATTGTCGCATTTCAATTCCTCCAAGGTGTTGAGTGGCGGCAAAACCAAACAAGGGCACTTCTCAGCAGAAATCTTTCGAAGATGTGGACAAACTTCTCGGTCCGCTACCTCCTTGAAGAACCCTTTCAGCCGAGGGAGATTGCATAACTTAACCTTTTTTAGAGCTGGGAAATGTGAAATCACTGCATTTCCTCCTTGAGTAAAGTACTCTATAGATACATTATCCAAATCTAGGTACTCAAGATGAGTAATCTCTTCCACAACTGAAAGGTCTGTCAAGTTCTGGCAACACACCAGTTTAATCTTTACCAAATTTGGCACGGCGGACCTTCTCATCCAATTAGCAAGATGCCTCCCGCTAAAGCCAAGTAAGGAGAGATGTTCAAGGCTTGGATGGGGTTGAAGTGCATCTAGAACCATTTTATCCTGATCTGGGGATCCATTGTCGACGTCCCAAACAATGGTCAACTTCTGGAGGTTGCATTTCCCAACAAAATTTGCTTTCTCTGCATCTGCAGGAGGCAAACCAAAGTTTAAGCTTCCCACCAAGATTCAAGTTTTCTAATTCCTCCAGGCAATGGCCTTTGTTGTAGTTCACGAGGAACATACTCAGGGTCCTCAAGAACTTTAGTTCACTAACTCTTGATGGTGTCCAAATACATGCCGCGACAGTCTTCAATAAGAAGATGGCGGAGGTTTTTCAAGTCTGTCATCTTCTTAGGGAAACTCCTAAGCTTAGAGCAGTAATTTAAATTCAACTCTTCCAAATTCCAAAGGGAGCATATTGAGTTGGGGGTATATGTAATCTGGGAGCGAGATAAATTCAATGATCTCAAATGCATGAGCGTACCAATAGTAGATGGCAACTTTTTAATTTCACCATTACCACGCAATACCCTCAAACAATGATATTTTTTTTCAAAATGGAATTAATATCCATTTCAATTTGTCTACTCGTAGGAAATGCTATATAATGCTTTGACAGGTTTACCTCGCGGATTTTGTTACTTGATGCATTCGCAAATATCCTTTCAAGTTGCGTTCCACGACCAGAAGCATTGTTATCATTGTTATCCATGATGGATTGAGCTAAATCGTGATGAAGATCGTGCATTCTGATCTTTTTATTGTCTTGCTTAGAAATCTGCAATAATGATCTGACAATTAGCTCATCCAATGTTTTCTCACCAACATCCTCTGCTTCCGATTTTTCATGTGACGAAATATATCCATGAGCCACCCACAAACGCACCAGCTTTTGTTTTGAAATTGTAAACCCCTTTGGAAAGATGGCATAATATGTAAAGCACTGCCTAAGTTCCAAGGGGAGATGATGGTAGCTCAGTTTTAGGGCCGGCATTATATCTATTTCTCCTTGCTTCAAATCCCATATTTCACTCTCTTTAACACCAATCCATTACTCCTCTGTTCTCTCCTTGCACGCCAATATGCCTCCAAGTGTCTCGGCTGCTAAAGGAACACCTGCACACTTCTTGACGATCTGCTTTCCAACAGCCACAAGGTTTGGATATAACTCTTCCTCATCAAAACCAAGAAACACACGGTGTTTGAGCAGCATCCAACAATGATCTTCGGACAACTCATCCAAACAGTAACTTGGAAGAGTTCCCATTATTTGAGCAACCTTTTGCACTCGTGTTGTGACAATAATTGAAGAGCCTGTTGAGCCACAAGAAGAAGCATCTCCCAACCTAGACCATTTCATCTAATCTTCATTCCAAACATCGCCCAGCACGAGCATCTCTTTTGGCCCAACAAACCACCAAGATGACGCTGCAAAGCGTCCAAGGAAGTTAATCCCGAAGCATTCCCATTCCCAGATGCAGACTCAAGAATCTCCTTGATCAGAGAATTGAGATCAAAATTATCAGAGACACGAACCGGGTCTTATCCCAAAATGTTCAACCACCCGTGGATCCTTGAGAACCAACTGAGCAAGAGTTGTATTGCCCAGGCCTCCAATCCCAATTATTGGCAATACGGTGATTTGTCGATTTCCCTTCGCTTGATTCACCAAGATGTCAACAATCTTCTCTGTATCATCTTCCCTTCCATATATATGATCGATTTCATTCAGATGAGAACCGATCTGATGTGCGGCAAAATCTCGGCTGGACTTCTGAACCCCCAATGTACGAAGGGGATATTTTTCTTGCTCTTCAGCAATCTGAAACTTTTGATAAATTTCCCACACGAGTATTTTTTATAAAATATAAGAAAAGAATTAATCCCGGGTTTGATTTTTATTCAATGAAACCAATTTATGATGATGGAGTTGGGATTAGGGATATATGTATAGGTTGTCACATTTTTATTTACTCGTGTTAAGAAACTGTGCCCCCGAAAGCGCATGGAGTCAAAAATTGCAGTATTTATAGTAAGTACCGGATCGTTCACTGGAGGATGTGCGATAGAAGCAGGGCCCACGTCATTTTATAAGATTTTCCACTCGATTACACGATTCAAGTTTGTGTTTTAATTATCAACTCTTTGACAAAATTTAAACTAAATTATGAAAGCAATAAAATTATTCTAAAAAGCATATTGAAATTATTCCAGAAAGCAATTAAATTTATTCTAGGAAAGCGATAAAATTTACTCAACAAAAGCGGTAATAATTATACTAAGCAATCTATCTATCATTAGTCTAGAAAGCAGTTTTAAAATGTGACAGAAGGGACAGGAAGAAAAGAATAAAAATTGGACAAGATTCAGATGAAACACAATTAAACTTCCATTTTGCTACACAGATCTTTGTTTGGGATAATCCATCAGTTAGCTAACTCTCATGTTTTCTATACAGTGTTCCCTTTAACAGATAGGTACTTACAGTAAGAATTTACATGCTCTTAAGAAAAAAATTCTAAGATACCACAGACTTACAACTGCTCCCGTCAGAGCGTGTCATTTATCTGTGGTGGACAAGCAACACCTGAAACTTCATAGATTGAAATGCCAAGTACTCCCATCATTCCCCCGGTGACACCCAAAGATTTAAATCAAGCGCTGAACTATTCCATAACTCCCATTCGTAGTAACAGTTAGAAGTTCTCTCAATAAATCCGAGTGACCTCTATAAAAGCATTTAAAAGAAATCAGTAAAGAAAACATTTAAATTCCTATCACTCGGAGGTTTTAAAAGCATCATACTGGTAGTAAATGAGAGCCCCAGTCTGAATTACCGGATGCAGATCAAGAATTCCCGGACATCAGTAAACCGTTCCCAGTGTTTACCTACTCCCGGGTGGTTATGAGATACAAACTAATGAAACAAACTAATAAATTAGTTTGTTCCGGATGCACTCACTCAAGACTCAAAAATAGGCTCTGGCAGAAGAGGATAGCAGTTGAAAGAGTAATCAACCCTATCTTAGAAAATAACCAAGGCCCACATGTTGTTCTTCTAGTTTTGTCTATCACACCTTATCTGAATCCAAGTGGACTCTGATTCAGTGCAATATTTAATAAAACATTTCCAGCGTACAACAATTTTGGAAAATAATTGATGTTTGAAAATCATTCCCTAAACAGGTACTAGACTCTCAATTAAAACATAGATCCTTTCAGCCTAGGTGAGACCTAATCGCTGACTCTGCTTCTAATTTCCCAAAATCAACCCCCAGTCGAATGTGAATTAATCATAACTGTGGAATTTATCCCTTACTTAGATTCGGATTTTATAAATGAATTTTTATGGAAATTTATCATGAGATATCTGATTTAAATCAAGACTTCTATGTCCAAGGGAAGGATCCCAAAATAATTAGACCACAATATTTACATAATATTATCATGCATAAATTTATAAGGAAATGTAAAACTAAGTTAACCCAAAATATATCGTGGGTTTAGACAGAATTTGAAATACAGAGATGAAATAGCCGGAGATGAGAAGAATTTATTTTTGGCTAAAAAGATGGCAAAACGATTGGGTGGACTGCAAACATCTGCTGTCCAATTTCCCTCTCATTTGGGTGTAATGATTTTAAATAGCAGAAGACCTTAAATGACAGTGATCGCTATCATCAAGACTCCTACTATCTGTGAAATGAGAGAAAAACCTACATATTTTCTCACAGTAGTACTATTCAAACAGTGTTGATCGACACCGTTTGATAATATTACAGCTCAAAATTCGGGTTCGAAATTAAGATAAAGAAAAGAAAACTGAATTTAGACAGGAACTGACTGAGTGGCTACTTCATTTCCTGGTAAGAGGACCGTTCGCCTGACCTCGTCAACCACTATTCAAACCATGCAAAATAACAAATAATAATTAATACACAGACTACGGGCTACTTCATTTCCCGGTAAAGGGACCGTTTGCCAACATTATTCTATGATATTTTCCACTACTTGTTTCACACAACACGGACAAAGACCAAAATAAAGTGAAACAAAATAAAAAAAAGGGAAAAATCATCTTGTATGAGAGACATTGGTTTCTCATGCAAGGTTATGGATTTGGACCCATAATTACTCATTAACCTAAATAATCTCTCATTCCGTAATTGATTAATTACAGTCCGGATTATCTGCTTAGATTAAATGAGTTTAATTTTGTAGAAAAAGCTTTTAATGGAATTGAAAAAAATTCTTCATATCAAATTAATCATGGGTTGAAATCATTGGATTTCAACCTCAAAATGTTAATATAAAGGTTCAATTAATTAAGTGAGAAAAATGGAGAAATGGAAAATTTGGCATGAAGATGCCAATTACGACGCTAGACAGATATTACGACGTGATCCTAGGATCACGTCGTGAGGCTAGCGTCGTCATGGGTTGGTGAAAGGTAATGTGAAATTTTGGGTTAAAGGGTGTTATGTACGACACTAACCCTAACTACGATGCGAAATATGGTTTACGTCGTAGGGTTTGTCGTCGTGCATGTTGGATTAGAATTTGAGGGACTACGACGCTAAGCAAGTGTTACGACGTGAAACATGGTTCACGTCGTAGGGTCTAGCGTCGTAGTAAGGAAAAAGATGGTTTTTTTTGAAAAAGTAGGGATATTACGACGTTAGGCATTAAATTACGACGCTATCCTAGGATAGCGTCGTAGCATGAATTTTTAGAAGTGTTTGTAAAATTAGGGGGTACGACGCCAAACATTAAATTAGGATAGCGTCGTGAGCTTAGCGTAGTAGGTGGATTTTTGTGAAAATAGAAGTGTTTTGGGGTCCTACGATCTTAGACTAAAATTACGACGCTATCCTAGGATAGCGTCGTAAGACTAGCGTCGTAGGGCAAAATTTTCTTAAGTCTGAGACAGCTACGACGTGAAACATCCCTTATGAGGCCAACCTAGGTTAGCGTCGTAGGGCGGTTAGCGTCGTAGCCACCCCAGAACATAAGTTGTTGGTCGGGTAATGCAATCTATGCGATTGCAAGACCCCTTTTTTCGGATTTTATGGTCCATCGTTTGGTATTAACCAATTATGTCGTGACACTATGAGTGCCCCGACGTGGTATATGCCAAAAATTTTCCAATTTCCTCAAATTTTTCAAAGTACACAAACACATGAATATCATCCACTTTTTAGATCTATTCTACTAATCCTAAAAATAAAATAAAAATAAGAAAACAACAAAAAAATTAAAGATAACTAAACTAAAATAAAAACAAGACTAAGAGACTAAAATAAAATAAATCTATCCTAATAAATCTATAAAAGGATGAACATCAAGTGTTTATACATTTTACTAATCTAAAAAGCATTAAAATCTACCTAAGACTTAAGAACACAAAAACAAACATGGAAAATCCTAAGAATCCAAGCATGCAACTAAACGGTAGAACAAAAAGAATTAAATCACTTAACACAATTTTTGAAAGGCATTTTTCTTATATAACATCATAGACCAAAATATGGTTTAAATACACGCATTACTTGAGTGTCTAAACCCAACATTTCTAACTAAGAAAACTTTAAAAAAAAATGGCTGACTAAATCTAACCACCCATCTACAATCTAAGAATAAGAAAATAAAAACTGATGTTATAATGAAAACTACATTACATAAAATAAAATTACACTGCCTACTCTAAACTAAGAGCCAAACTACTCTCTCCAGGAACAACAAAATAAATTTTTCAAAGTGTGTGTAGGCCACTGTTCAAGGAGAGCACAATAGCTATTTATAGGGTAGAGAAAACCATAGTCAAATGGTGGCCTCCTCCAAAAATCCACAACAAGGGACGTGGGACCTCCCTGGACTCCCTATTTCATTAAGCACGTGGGAAAAAAAAAAGAAAAAAATGAATGTGTAGGAGGCGGGTACCCTGAACATTTCCACGGACGACGCTGAACATTTCATTACGACGCTACACTCTTCAGGGAGACGACGCTACGACGTAAGGCTCTTGATGGGGATTGGCGTCGTAGCAAATGGTGGCTGGCGTCGTAGTTGGGGAAGGGGCTGGTTGGGAAACGATGGTGGAGAATGAACTTAGTCGGAGCTGCTGTTGCTTCGATTGGCAGGGGCTGGGTGTTGACGGAGATGGTAGGTTTGGCCGGACTGGTGAAGATGGTGACCGGAGTTATGGAGGAGATGACCGGAGGCGATGGACAGCTCGGAGATGGTGACTGAAGACGCCGGAATCGATGATGGCAGTGGTGGAGAGAACGCTGGCCGGAGGTCAAACTTGTGGCGGCGAATCCGGGTTTTACTCTTCGAGGTAGTTGCGGTTTTCGGGATTCGTCGGAGTTGAGTGAGAAGGGCGGTGGAGGACTGTCGGTGCTCCACTGATGATGGTGGAGGGTGCTTCTTGGCCGAAGATATGGGGACAGAATAATTCAAGGGTTTTCTATCAAGAGTTCGCCATGGCCGGAGTTGCTATAGAGTTTTAGTCGTCGGTGTTTGAACGGAGATGGTGACTGGAAAAGAGATAGCAGCGGCTGTGGAGAGTGAATCTCTGCTACTGCGGTCTTCGTCGGAGAGGATGACGACGCCGGGGATGGTGACGGAGGATGACCGGAGGAAGTGGTGGGTTTTGTTGCTTCGCCTGTACCCGTATTCCAATTTCCAATTCTAGGGAAGACTTCGTGGAACCCACCTTCAATACAATACAATTGTTGGTTACTATTCTTTTTCATTTTCTTTCTATTTTTCCATTTCATCTTTTTCTTCTTTTTTATTTTTATTTTATAAATATAAATAAGTAAACCAACAATTAAACAAATAAAAAATTGAAAAAACTTCCTGATACCTACTGGCGAAAAAATTCTCTCGAATTCTCCAGAAAGATGAACGCGTCTTCTATGGCGGTGGATTATGAACCTCCTGGCGGCCAAACTCCAGGCGACAGCCCTCCGGGCATCAACCCTTCTGGCGTCGGATTCCCTATTGGCGGCAGCCCTTCTGACGGAAAACCCTATGGCGGTCTCTCTCCTGGCGGCAAATCTTATGGCGGCGTTCCATCTGCGCGAGCTTCTCCAGACCCTCCGGACCATGGTGGCCCTCCGGCACTCCCTCGTCTTTCTTTTAAGGATGTTACCTGTAACACTGCATCCTCCTCTGCCCCTCCAGAAATCTATGGTAAACATATCACCGAGCTCGTGGACACAGATTGGTTTGAGGGAAATCCTCTCCTCCCTACGATTGACTTCAACGCAGAGGCTATGAAAAGGCTGTGTGCCCCCTTCGCGGAGGCGCTTGTCATCAAAGTTCTTGGCCGGCGTATTACTCTGTCTTTGCTTAAAGATAGACTGATGAAGATGTGGAAACCTACCGGACAACTGTTACTGCTGGACACGGCTAGAGGACACTTTATTGCCAAATTTTCTTGTGCGGAGGATCGAAGAAGAGCCTTGTTCGAAGGGCCATGGTCGGTGTTTGATCACCATATAGCTATCGTACCATGGTGGCATGAATGCCCGGATCAACCAACCCGATAATCCGGATCCGAATTTAATTGGGCTTGATGGCATGGGAGCCAAGTCAACAGCGTTGACCATTCCGGAGGGACCCTGCTCAAAACAGCGTGCCAAAAGATTTCTGACTGCTATTGCCAAAATATTATCTGAGGAATCAGATAAATGGGAGCAGTCCAAATGCCAAGCAGAACAGATCAAAGGAAGCACAGTCATCCAGTGGGAACAGACAGAAGAATACCGGACAGAACCGGGACCCATCACTCTGGGTCCCGCTTCTTCAGACTGAAAACAGAAAGCAGAATGACCTCCGGATGCAAAAACAGAACAAACCAGCATGAAGAGGTCAAAACAGAGGGTTCCGCCGTCACCGTCGCCGCCGCCGCCACCGCCGTCGCCGTCGCCGGGAACACTGCCGGAGCTCCGGCGAGGTTGCCGGAACCTGGCCGGAATCTGGCCGGAACTTGGTCGGAAAAGTCGCCGGTCAACGCCGGTCAACGAAAGTCAACGCCGGAGTCGTGAAGGACGGACCCAGTTCAGATTCAGTCTGGGAGTACTTTGTCGCGGAAGGCCCCTTGTCGCGGAAGGTCACTTGTCGCGGAAGGTCACTTTGTCGCGGAAGGCCCCTTGTCGCGGAAGGTCACTTTGTCGCGGAAGGCCCCTTGTCGCGGAAGGTCACTTGTCGCGGAAGGTCACTTTGTCGCGGAAGGCCCCTTGTCGCGGAAGGTCACTTTGTCGCGGAAGGCCCCTGGTCGCGGAAGGTCACTTGTCGCGGAAGCCCTTGTCACGGAAGAGGAGCCTTTGTCGCCAAGTCTCGACTTTTGTCGCGATGCCAAGCTCCGCGACACGGTCCTCAGTCCGCGACCAACCTATCTTTTCTTGACTGTTTTGTTGAAAACTCGTGTAGGGTTGTTTATTTTCCTTCCTTTTGCTTGTTTAAGGGTTTCCCTATATATATGGGATTCCTAACACTTTGTCATTCACCTTTGATTAATATGAAATATTGAATGCTTTATGCTTCATTTTCTCTCAAAGGCCAACTAGAGTTTGTGGGAACCGAAAACCCTCAATCGAGCCCACGGCTCAAAACAATTTCGTGTCTAGACTTGAGCTAGGTGCATCACGTCGGAATCCCGAAGCAATTCCGGAGTGAAATCAACCATTGATGAAGAATATGGAGGGGATGGGTCTCTAGAGGTTCATTCCAAAATTGCCTTCCTCTTTGGTAGCTTCCTTATCCCTTTTACTTTGTTGTTGATCCGATTGACGTTGGGAAGTTAGATCCGTGGCACATGATCTAAGGAATTTCTTGATCCCACGACTAAGATCACCAAATCTTCGGTATGGGTTCGTTTCCCCGATTTAGACCATGTTTACTATGATGAGGAAGCCATTACTATTATTGCGAGTCTTATTGGGAAAACAATACGTGTGGACTCTAACACAAAAGATATGAATCGAGGACAATTTGCACGGGTTTGTATTGAGGTTGATCTCTCTAAACCAGTTATCGGAAAGATACGAGTGAACGGGTATTGGCAGATGGTATCTTATGAAGGACTTCATGCAATTTGCACAACTTGTGGCTTGCTTCGATATGGGGCTGGAGACTGCGCGCACTCGGGAACGACCAAAGTTGACTATGTTGTAGGCCAACCAGTGGCCACTGAAACACATTCCACTGAAATAGAAAATAATAAATTCCCACCAGAAGCAAATGAATGTCCTACTGGCCAGGAATCAACACCACATCCTGCTAAAGAATCTTCTCAGAATAATATGTCTAATTACAATATTGGACCAACTACGGGGACAAAGAAACATGATGCCATGGAAACAGATGCTTCTCCCTCTAACAACATAACCAAAGATGGTACGTTAATTGCCACACATGGGGAATGGATCACGGTCTCACGACCACCAAGAAATCAACGGCGGAATGACAAATTAACGGGACGTGGTCCGGATCATGAGGTTACAATTAATCCCACAGTCCATGTATATGACCGTGGCCCTGTTAAAAAAGCCAATGGCAAACGGCTTCGTATTTTCCGCAAACAACCAACCTTAAATCAATCTGCGAACAGTTTCTTGGTGCTTCAAAACTGTGACCAAAATCAAGATACGGAATTTACTGGAGGTGGAATTCCGGACGTGCTACCAACCACTTCCTCATGTTAGAATTCTGTGACTTATCAATCCTGGCATGGAACATCCGTGGCGCCATGCATAGGAACACTCATCGCCACATTGCTGATGTATTAAGAAAGTATAATCCCTCGATTCTTGTGATCATGGAGCCACATGGCCCTTTCGCTTCTGTGCATTCCTTCTTCTACAGACTTCACTATGACACATTGTATATTTCGGAAAGCATGGGACGTGCAGGTGGTTTATGGGTCCTGGTTCGCCTCGGTTTACCGTTTGCTTTCTCCAAAATTGCAAACCATCCTAGAATGGCGTCCTTCACTATCCACCATGGCGCTGCCTACTGGGTATTCACTGCTATATATGCCAATCCACGGCCTAGTGCCAGAGAGGATGATTGGAAACTGATGAGGGACACGAGCGCTGCTATCTCCGGGCCTTGGGTTGCAATAGGCGATTGGAATGACATTCTCTCCCCTTCGGAGTCTGTGGGAATGATGTCACAACCTCGTAACTGCAATCTCTTCCGTGAAATGCTCGATGATTGCGGGCTTAGCACTGTCCATACAGTAGGTGATGCTTTCACCTGGCAACACAATAATTCGGGTGGTCCGACAGCTAGGAAGCGTCTCGATCGTGCGGTTGCTAATGCCGAATGGGTCAGGCGCTTTCCAGAAAGTTATGTTGAGGTACTTCCCCGCCGGGCCTCGGATCATAATGGAATACTCCTCTGTTGTGGCCAAAGGTTGAACCCTCAAGTTTCCCGACCTTTTCGATGGGAATATGCTTGGGCATCCCATAATTCCTATGCGTCTGTCGTCGATACAGCTTGGTGTTTGAGTGGGCCGTCTATTACCAACAAACTGGAACAGGTTCAATCATCATCTATACAATTTAATAATGCCACATTTGGGCATATTTCTAATAGGAAAAAGAGGATATTTCGTCGCTTGTCCGGAGTGAGGAAATGTTTGGTTGGCATTGACTCTGCATGCATGCAAAGACTTGAGATGGAACTTCTGAAAGAACTTGATGAAGTGTTAAAACAAGAGGAAGTAATGTGGTATCAAAAATCACGAGATAAATGGCTTACACTTGGGGATCGTAATACACGTTATTTCCATTCGAAAACCATTATTCGGCGACACCATAACCGTATAATGGGACTTGAAGTAAATGGAAAATGGGAGACGGATGATATGGTGCTCCAGAGCCACGCGAGGTCTCATTTCAATAGCATTTTAGGACTTACGGTCCAGCCTCCAAGAGTTATTCAGCCACTTCCTCCTCTGCCCGCGGTTGCTGTTACTACCGAAATGTCTGCTGAGGTCTCTATGGATGAAACTAAGTCTGCTGTTGTCCAGATGAAGGGATTAGCGGCCCCGGGACCCGACGGATTTCCAGCCATGTTCTACAAAAATTACTGGAATACAGTTGGTCCTGCTGTATGGCAAACCGTTCAAGCTGCTTTTCAAAAATGGTTCATTTGATCCTACACTGGCTGCCACATACATATGCTTAATTCCCAAAGTCGACATTCCATTGGAAATTAGACAATTTCGTCCGATAAGTTTGTGCAACGTGAGCTACAAAATTCTCACTAAAGTGATAGTGAATCGGTTAAGGCCTATTCTTAAGGATTACATTGGTCCCCTCCAATCAGCTTTCCTTCCTGGGCGAAGTACGGCAGGCAATGCAGCTATACTTCAAGAGGTTGTTTACTCATTTCAGATTCGCCATCGTAAGACACATGAATTTCTTTTGAAAATTGATCTTGGAAAGGCGTACGATAATGTAAATTGGGATTTCCTGGAGGGTTGCTTGGTCGACATGGAACTACCTGCGTTCTTGATCAAGATCATTATGTTCTGTGTGAGATCCCCAGTCTACTCTATACTACGGAATGGCCAGGCTTTGGACCCCTTTTCACCTTCCAAGGGCATTCGTCAGGGAGATCCTTTATCACCGTACTTATTTATTATAGTTATGGAAAAATTCTCTCGGGCCGTGTTAGCCAAAGTGCAAAATGGTAGTTGGCAGCCGGTGCGCCTTGGCAGGGATGCCACGCCATTATCACACCTTATGTTTGCCGATGATCTCCTTTTGTTCTCCGCGGCAACAGTGGAAAGTGCTTCTTGTGTGGATGAGGTTCTATTTGGTTTTGCTCAACAGGCGGGGTTAAAAATTAATGTCCAGAAGTCCATTGCATACGCATCGTTCTCAGTGCCTCTTACTCGATGCCTTGAACTCTCCTCAATCCTAAATATTAAATTCTCCCCGTCCCTGGACAAGTACCTTGGATTTCCATTCTGCAAAGGCGTTGCTAGGCAAGGATCATTTGATTTTCTTATTACAAAAATCCGCAGGAAGCTTAGTAATTGGAAACAGAGAATGTTAAACAAGGCAGGGCGTGTGACCTTGGCTAGGGCAGTCCTTGCTACTATCCCTAATTATGTCATGCAACTCTACTGGCTTCCGTCGGCGACGTGTGCCCAGGTTGATCGTTGTGTCAACAATTTTATTTGGAAAGAGAGTAAGAATCATGGAATTCATTTGGTCAGCTGGAAAAAAAGTGGCACTACCAAAACGTATGGGAGGACTTGGTTTTCGCACATGTAGAGATATGAACATTTCATACTTGGGAAAGTCTGTCATGGATATGATCACCTTGGCGCCTAAGCCATGGGTAAGTATTTTTGCTGCAAAATATGGCTACAAGGGTGGGAGTATTCCACAGCGAATTAGTGCCTCTGCTGGCTACCGTGCTATACTAAGGGCTGCTTCGCACTTTGCAGAAGGCTTTCGACTTCGGTTAGGTAATAGAAATTGCAATTTTTGGAATGCCTCATGGCTCAAGGGAGGTCCGGTGGCCACTCGTATTCCCTTTGTGAATATCACAGATAGCGAGCTAAGAGTTAAGGATGTGTGGCATAATGGCAGGTGGAAATGGGAAACTATCTACACACAGTTGCCAGAGAATATTAAAACCGAAATTTTGCAACATGGACCCCCTTCCTTGCATCCGAAAGCAACTGACATTTGGCGCTGGGTTGGTTCTGTGGAGGGTGATTTCTCTATCAAGTCGGGATACAATTGGTTGGTTTCTAATCGGGGCTTGCAACCTGATGAACACAAGGCGTGGGTCTGGGAAATTTGCGCTCCTGAAAAGATTAAACTATTAGTATGATTGATGGTGCATGATTCTCTACCTACTAATGAATTAAGATTTCTTCGTCACTTGACAACCTTGCCTACCTGCACCATTTGTGGACAGGAACCAGAATCCATATGCCACTTGTTCTTTCGATGTGCATGGGCAATAACATGCTGGCGTTCACTTGGAGTTGTGGCAAATGTGCTATGGCAGCAGGGAGATGTCAGTATTGGACAAGCACTAAAGCATGTATGTAGTTCATGGTCAGGCCATCATTGGGCCCTTCTTTGGTGCATTTGGCGGTCCAGAAACTCTTGGTGCTTGGGTGGAACTGCTGTGTCAATTGATCGTACGATTGGTGCAGCTCGACATCTTGGACAACTCATCGCGCGTTCTTTTTCTGCTAAAACTCGGATGGTGGAACAACGGCTGATATGTTGGAACCCTTTACATTATAAAGGGATCACTCTTCATGTCGACGGAAGCTCTATTGGTAATCCAGGGCCAGCAGGTTTTGGTGGTGTCATTAGAGAAGGAGACGGCCATTGGATTGATGGTTTTTCTGGACCGATTGGCACAGCATCCAATCTCATGGCCGAGCTTCATGGCATTTTCCATGGCATACAGCGTCTCGTTGCACTGGGAATAGACCATGCTTGTTGTTTTTCGGACTCACTTGAGGCTTTGAGACTCATTCGCCATGAAGTTCCCGATGATCATTGGATGGAACCACTTCTAATGAGCATCTCTGATATGTTGACTCCTCATCCGGGGATTCAGTGGTTCCACATCCTTAGAGAAGGAAATGCTGTTGCAGATTGCTTGGCCAAGCGAGGCTCCCGTTCTGTGGAATTTTTCACCACTTGGGCTTTTCCGCCGGATGAGACTAAGGCCTTACTCTCAGCTGATACGGCGGGTGTTTGGTTTTTGCATACCTAGGTTTGTAGTGTTGGTTTTTTGCTGTCCTTCTCACCTCTTTCTGTAGATTTTTTTTAGACTTTTCCCCTTTGCCGACACCTTCTGGTGTCTATTTACCCAAAAAAAAAATAAATATAAAATATATACATAGATATATTTTTTCCCTTCCAAATGATTTGTTCGTTTGTGCTCTGTCTAATGGACCCTTGTTCTACCGAACAAATACTACCGAACCAAAATTTGTCAAGGGTAGGATTTTTAATATTTTTATCATGTTTTTGGATTTTTTAACACAAATTTAATAAAAAAGCGATATTTTTGTGTTTTTCAATACCAGCTTATAATTTATACAAACTTGCAAATATCTGTCAGATTCAACTGCTTCCTTATCTATATAATAAATCACGGTTTTAAGTTTACACGTAATATGCTGACTAATTACACGTCATCGGACACATCATCACTATCTATATTTAGAAAATAAATCTACCTATTAATATAACAAAATTTTGAGAAAATCTTCATATATATTTTAAAAATATATAATTGATTACAAATATATATACATTATTTGATTGTATACATATATTTTAAAAAATATTAACACTATAATATTATTAAATAAATTTAATTAGGTTACAAATTTATGTATAAAAAATATATAATCATATATCAATATAAGGAATATAATAATTATATTTTAAATAAAAATATGATGTAAACATTAAATTGACCCTAAAAAGATCGATTAATGTAAAATGACTAATAACCTAAAAAAATTTATACCATTCTAAACAAATTCTATATTTTTTTTCTTTTTAAAGAAGAAAAGAAAGAAAAGGGAAAAAAGACTAAAACACATCATAGTTTAATTATTAGACATAATATCATTACTCCAGTAATCTTAATCTATTTCAGTATAAAATAAATGTGTATGAAATTTGAGTAAATTGTAATACAATTTTTTTAAAAATAATTTGTATTGTAAAAGAATATAAGAAGTATACTCCTAAAAGACTTGGTATCGGAGTATAAATTCAATTTTGAGGCTTATAATAATAATGAATTAAAAAATAATAAAAATTTAATTAAATTAAATGAAAATATTAACTACCAAATTTTCTTCATAATCAATATGGAAAAGAAAACATTAGAAAATATTATGGACTAAAATAATATTTAAAAAATATACTCCATCAGTTCCGGTAATACCGTCCCAAAACTTTTGGGCACGGTATTTTAGGTGTAATGAGTTATTGTGATAAAGTGGAGTAATTAGTTGATGTTTATGGAGTAAGTTTTTTCTAAAAAGGAAAATGTGACAATTGTAGTGAGACTGACCAAAAAGAAAAGTGAGACCGAATTAGTGGGACGGATGGAGTAATTTTTTCTAATTTTGAATAGTTAAGGGGTATTTATTTTACACTTACTCTTATATTTTAGATATGAAAGAAAACTATATATATTTAATTTTTTAACAGTAAAAATAATTTATTTTTATATTATTTCCACCAGGTTTGAATTTCCTTCATTCATCTTATTATCTCATTTATTTTCAGTTTATTTTTTTGCATGCATTTCAACCACTATTTAAGCAAAAGACTTTGAATCTCATGTAATCCAAAAAACACTATATTCTCATTTTATATCGTTATATTAGTTCAACACCCGTGCATAGCGGGTGAAAAAAATCTAGTTTAAATAAGACCGGAATGGCCTATGTTTAAACACGGAAATAGATTGAAAATAATGGTCAATTTTGGTCATTATCACAATCTCATCCAGCCTAGCCTTTCAGTAGCTTGCTTTATCCTTCCCCAATGTTTTGGCGAAACAAAATTTCCCCCGCGCTGAAATAGCAGGACACGTTTTTGGATGTGGAATAGTGTGTGGCGCATACGTCGAGTATGTCGTCAATGGCGTAGGCGGCATCATGGAGCTTGTTCAACCAATCTTGAATTGGTTTGCCTTCCCAGTGGTTGAGCTGAGCATCGTCGAGGACAGCTTGGATTTTGGTGAAGATGCTGGCAAGCTTCTTCATCTCGTTTTCTGCGCCGATGATCAATCCGACCTGCTCTTGGATCAACGAGGCAAGAATTGCGATACCATTTTGCAGCACTGCTTCGCTGGCCATGGTGAAGAATGCAACGGGAATTATTTTAGGGGGAGGATGATTGATGATTGATGAATGCTAACCGATTGGATAAGTGGAACGATGAAATTTTTAGGGATGGGAAATTGGAAAAGGGTGCGTGGACTGTGACTGTGCGTTGCAACTTGGAAGGCGGCCAGGCCAGTTTGGAGAAGGTCTTTTTGTTTCTAAGGCCTGATACAGTTCAGCTAAGTGTTAGTTGTGTGGCATGTCTCAGCCGGATGGCCTTTAATTCCATAGCGATCACAGATTTCATCATTGTATCTGCGTGATTTCTTTGCTGTGGTTTGCAAGGCCTTCTGTTGTCATATCGACGATATTGCTCAAATCGAGGCTTATTTCGATAATTATTTTGACGAGATAATTCACCTCTGCCTCGATTGTGATATCGATTTTGGCCACGATCATCATTTTGATTTTTAAAATGCCCACGATTATGCACATATTTCGCTGATTGAGCCGTATTCACCTTAGGGAACGGTTTTGCACCTGAAGGCCTAGATTCATGATTTCTCAACAGCAATTCGCTGTTTTGTTCAGCCAATAATAAGCAGGTGATAAGATCAGAATATCTTTGAAAACCTTTTTAACGGTATTGCTCACTTAATACTGTGTTTTTAGCATGAAACGTAGAGTACGGTTTTTCAAGCATTTCTTCTTCAGATATCTTTTGCCCACATAATTGCAATTGGGCCGTAATTTTGAACACAACGGAATTATATTACCAGACTATTTTGAAGTCCTGACGCCTCAGGTTTTGCCAGTCATTACGAGCTTTTGGAAGCACCGTCTTTTTAAGGTTATCATATCTTTCTCTTAGCTTTTCCCACAATGTCAGTGGGGATTCCACACTCACGTACTCCATTTTAAGTGCCTCTTCGATATGATGGCACAAGAAAATCATGGCTTTTGCCTGATTTTGACGGCTGGGATTTTGCCTTCAGCAATAGTATCTTCCAGACCCATTGAAGCAAGATGCATTTTAACATCTCGGGCCCATGACATATAATTACTTCCTTCAACGATTAAGGGAGTGAATTCATGCTTCGCAATGTTAGCCATAATCTTATTGAAGGTTTAGAATTAAGAGCTTATACCTCAAATGGTAATCCGGGCAGAGTCTCCTCGTGCTGATAACGTGTTGTGAATATTAATAAATAGTAGATGGACGTGAGTTTGAAGAGAATAGACAAATGATGGACGTGAGTAATGTATAGAAAATGAAGTACCTTGGATGAATAAGGTGTATGAATTGGGGGTTTTTAAATAATTTTCCCTTTTTTTCTTTTCTTCACTGACTTTTTAAAGCTTAGTACACATACATATATATAGGGAGATTGTAAGGCATGTAGATCAATAATGACTAATCACATGAGTTGCACGTGACTTGCAGAAGGAAAAATCTACACGTTACTACTACATACATTCATTTCGATTCGGTTTCTATCCAGACTAGCTTAATTCTGGATATCCAGATGATGCTAAAGTAAGAAGACAGAAATGATGATTGTTGTATAATGAGATTTGTTGCCATTCTAGTGTTAAAAGCTTTAATGGAAAGGCAATAACAAAAATAATTAATTATGTGCGAAACTAATGCAGTGATTGACAATTGATTAAAATAATGATTGATTCCATAACTATTGGATGCATTATTGCACCCGGAATTGTGGAGAGGAAAAGCCACTTTTGGGGTTTCATCTCTGCGCCGACACCATCCCTTGGAGCTGCGAACATCACTAGGGACAACACATGCTATGCTATTCCCCTCCATGCCATGTGCTCCTGTATTGTGTGCTATTTTACAATAATTTAATATTTATTCAAAATATCTGTATGTTTGGAACAAAATTTCATATGTTGTTTATAATCGAATATTTCATTTAGTGTTGTTAAATGAACTTTGTGCTACTCGAAGCTCTCATCAATGATATGAATAGTCAATGCATATGCTATGCTATAGGGTATTTATAAAGTGCTGCATTTTTATTTTAAGAACCGCATCCAACTATAATATTGTTCACAAAGACAAAATTATGTGCTATTTGACATTTACACTTGTGCTGCTCTTAGGGACTACACATGATATGCTCCCTTCCATTAGGATTAGCCATTATGTAATATAAACAAGAAATAATCGCACTAAAAACATGTTGTATGGCATCATGTAGCATGATGTATGACATCATATTAAATAAGCACAACATAACACAACATTTGCGGGAGACGCGATGTTGGTTTTACAGGAAATACTTACACCAGTGGAATATCTTTTCAATATCTTTTCAGCAATTGGAAAATTACCTCCCTTCCTAAATCCCACACCTGTTGATATAATCTCCTTCCAAATAGTGTCGCATTATTTGTGGAATGACAAATGAAACTTAAAACTATAATTGACCCAAATAAGGCAATGATGAAAAGGAAATAATTGACTCAATTATTATCCTAAGCCCACTTTAATTCTCTCATCACACTTCAATTGGATATGCAGCATTTCTGCATATCGAGAATCAGGACATAATCCTGTTCGCATTCATTTGTTGTGTATGCATTTAATTCAGAAATTATTGCTTCCGGTCTTCCACTTGTATTCATTATTTCAATTTAATGCATTCAACTAATTTTACTATTGTTCAACGGATTCTTATTTATTGTTACGTTGTAGGATTAAAAATAATTTTAATTATCAATTTTATTAATGTAAAAATTTATGATTTATGATCATATACTTAATCATTTAAAATTTCTATGCAAAATCCAACTGACTTGGGCCTATATGTATCCTATATCGGACATTTAAAATTTTTGCTCAACCCACCCTTGTTCTAGATTCGGGCATGTTTGTTTTGGCTTTTGAAAAAAGGAGAAGTCAGTAGTAAAAGGAGAAGGACAGAGAAGGAGAATTCAAAAGCAAAAGCAGCTCAAATAATTGTTTGGATTGATATTATTAAAGTTGTTTTTCAATGGAAACATGTTTGGATGAATTGTACGTAGAAAGACTTTTGATATATTAAAATTACTAAAATGGATATAAATATTGTAAGGATATTTATAATATATTTTATTTTCTTTTTAAATGAGGATATTTTTGTATTTTTATTCTAATACTACTTATCCTTTTAAAAAAAGTAACCCCTATCTACTTTGAAAAAAAGTCGAATTTTAACTTTTACTTCATATTTTCCTTTTAAAAAAATTCAAAACAAACCGTTAAAAAAATTCAACTGGACTTTTGGGTGAACCAAAAGTAAAAAGGAGAAAAAATAAGTTAAAACAAACAGCCTCTCAACCATGGCTTTAATCAGTCTTATGATCAAAATTTTCAGTGACACATCCATTGTATTATTTGGAAGTGGTCAACGACATGTGGATCTTGACACGATAGCTGTGCAAGTATCGTCTTGCCAAGAGACCACCTAGACCAATTATAGTCCGGATGAATATTTCTTGATTGTGCTTCACACCATTCACCCACACATCAATAATATCCTCCTTTTTATTTTATCTGCCATAAAAATGATTGGTATCATTCAGAATAGAACTTGACTCAAACGATGCAACACTTTCACTTGGTCCACCAAATTCATCGTCATGCTACAATTGAAAGTTTTGTGGCTCTGCACCAACAATATCCAATTTTTTGTTCAGTTTCTTCATCCTTTTCCGAAATTTATGTTTGAATTTATCTAATGTGTACAACAAAAAGTTTGGCTACGGTACCACACAACTCTTGCACAATGTGCAAAATCAGTGTAAATTTCGTGCGTTGTGCAAATCCAGTGCAAGTTACGTGCTTTGAGCAAACCCAGTACAAGTTCAGTACAATGTATAAATGACTTATATATTTAGTTAAATAGTTTCATTTGTTTAATTAGAATTGACAGATAGAACGATGCATTTAGATACTACTTCATGGTTATATGAATTTTACTTATATCTAGTTTTTGGCAATCCACTTCACTAGATGGCAAGCATAATACTTCCTTTATCGCTTAGGCAGTGTTTTGCTTATTGCACTATCTTTTCGGCGTTCAGAAAATTGAGTTGATACATCTTGGGATGGCTCATGGATACATTTCATCAGATGGAATTGGAACTAGATCAGGTTGCTATTTCAAAATTTCATTTTCAATTGTATATTCTTGGAAGACTTAGGTTATGATGCATGATCTTGCTCAATCTACCATCGATAACAAAGACCGAAGAGCCCAACTGCAGATGATTTCTACAAGTGCATCAAATCGCTCTTATATATAGATTATCTCCATAAGTGCCTGATTCAGTATGTAATAAATTTACTTATAATAAATAGCGCTTCAAGTATTCATCCATGCGAATGTAGTTGACTTGTGGATATAGTTTGGAAGCTTCTTCTTTCCCAATCTCAAAATTGGTCAGACATCCCTCATAAAATATGTGATAGAAATAGGGTTGCAAACGAATAAAATAATTTTGATTCGATTTGAAATTTAGCTATTCGTATTCAGAATTTTATGATTCGAATTTGAATAAAACATATTCGATTCGATAAGTAAACAAATACGAATACAAAATCTCAATATTTGATTCGATATTCGTTCGTATTCGATTAAATTTTTTTTGTTATTGTGTATTTTCAGTAATTTATGCTTTTGTTCTTCATGTTAAAATATTGGCCAATTTCTGTCAGGCCCAATCCAGGCCCATGATGCACTAATAGTGAGGCCCAATTAGTCTTCCCACATCAATTCTCCCAATCTGCCGTGTCTCTTGTCTGAACCCTAAATTTCTTCTTCTCCCTCTTAGTGAGTAGCGGCGCCCCTTCCATTTTCTCTCTTCTAGTTTTTAGCCTTAGACCATCTCCAATCGAGAACACAAAACTCAAACCCAAAATGCAATAAATATCATCAAACAGTATTTCATCTCCAACATAAAACACTAAACTCAAACACAAAAGAATATTTTATAGAATATTCTCTTTTTAAGCCTTCAAAATCAAAAAACATAGTGTTGGAATAGTGTTGATGTGATGAACAGTAAAAACTGAATTTTGAGTTTTAGTTACTGCAAAATGGGGGAATACACATTTTGCGTTTGCGTTTGGAGTACCATTGGACCAAAATCTACCCATTTTTTGGGTTTTTGCGTTCTGTTGGAGATGATCTTAACACATTATCTTATTCTCCTATCTCTTAGTGACATAGATTAGTGAGTGTGTGTGAGATTAAGGGCTAAGAGGTGTGAGTTCTTTGTGAGGTTGGGACGACGGCTGTTGGGAGCTCGGTGGAGGGTTGAGTGCCTTCTTCTTTGTAGAGCCTTGGTGGCTAGGTCACCGGAAACAAGGCCGGAAAGAGGGCTTTCCGGTGAAGGGTTTGAGGCGGCAGAAGGTCTGTGACGTCGCGGTGGTCCAGCAGCGGAGCTGTGGAGGCCGACGGGGTGTCGGCAGTGGTGCTTGGTGGTGGTTTCCGGTGGAGCTTAGTGTTCTACGTCGAGTGGTGTCTCATTTGGGAGCTCCGAGCCTATTTGTTAATAGATCTACATAGATTTATTTGGTATCTCTATTTCATTTTTACATTTGTTGTTATTCGTGCATTCTAACTCTATTTTGTAGATTGGAAACTCGAGAACGGAAGAGAGGGACTAGAGGACAGTAGATCGGATGAGCATAAAACGGAAGGCGCTGTGAGATTTTGGCTCGGGCAAAATTTGTCCGCCGGAGGCAGAGACCGGGACGGCATGGCAGCAATTTGTTCAAGGCTTTCAAGTTTCTGTTTCTGTTTTCTTTTTCTGTCTAATGAGTGAAACTTGTATTGTGAGTAAAGCCTTGTAAATCCCATAGATCTAGGCCTTTTGGGTACCCAACACTTCACAATTCACTACAAGAAATTTCAGGATTACCGACCGCAATCACCGACCACCAGTGTGCGGGTCGGATTTACCGACCGCTCCACCGACCTCACATGGTGGTCGGTAATTTTGAGCCGTTATTGGGCCCCAGCTATCTTGGCAACAACTGCACCGACCACCACAGGGTGGTCGGTATCACCGACCGCATTACTGACCGCAATTGCGGTCGCAAGTATTTTT
The DNA here is from genome assembly GCA_030278955.1 of Hygrophila difformis. NCBI lineage: Eukaryota > Viridiplantae > Streptophyta > Magnoliopsida > Lamiales > Acanthaceae > Hygrophila > Hygrophila difformis. The sequence continues at coordinate 57,905,338 of JAOANR010000003.1, forward strand.
TCAATTTTTTTAATAATTTTTAAATTACCGACCACAAATGCGGTAGCAAGTATTTTTAATTTTATTATTATTTTTTAAAAAAATTATTATTTTTAAAAAAATATATTCTACCGACCGCATTACCGACCGAAACTGCGGTCTGTAAAACTTTTCCCAATATTTTTTATATTTTATATTTATGAATTATTTTCTTGATTATTTTTATTATTTAATTATTTATTTATTTATTAATTTAATTATTTAATTATTTATTAATTATTTAATTTTTTATTAATTTAATTATTAATTATTTACATATTTATATGTATATATGTATATAAATAGGTTATATAAAAAATACTTTGATATGATGACATGAAACATGAAGTGCACAGATGGCATGCGCGCGTGAGAGACTCGGACTTACTCGTGTTCGACGCCTCTCTTCAACAAAATCTTTCAACATATTTGAAATGTATAATATATAGGACACTTGGCAGACCATGGTTGATGGGCTAAAGAGCTAGCCAAGTTGGTTAGGGTTGATGTTGGTTGGTATTGGGGTGGGCGGTTCGAGCCCTCCTGAGCACATTTTTTTCATAAAAGAGATTTACCGACCGCAATTTACGGTCGATAATTCGGTCGGTAAACTTCCCCGGGACCTTTTGGGACCAGATAGTACCGACTGCACGTACAGTCGGTATTTCAGTCGGGAAATTTACCGACCACCGTTCGGTCGGTAATGCGGTCGACAAGGTCCCGACGGCAAATTTTTTTGGTCGGGGAAAAAATACCTACCGAGATATTACCGACCGGCACTTGCGCACCGGTGCGGTCGGTAAGCCCCGAAACGACCCGTATCATGGGGTTACCGACCGCATTTTTCGGTCGGTAAACGCGAATTTTCTTGTAGTGTATTTTATCTTTGCTTTCACAATTTTTTTGATTTTTATTTGAGTAGAGAAAAACAGAGAGCATCAAAATATGTGGTTGAATGCAAATTTCTATGCCTTTAAAATTTACATGTTTACGATCTTCGAATCGGATCAAATACTATTGTATAGGAAAATCGAATCGAATAATTCGAATATTAACTTCGAATCGAATAAGAATCTTATTTATTATTCGAAAAAAAATCGAATACGAATACGAATACAAATAGTTGAACAATTTTCAAATACCGAATCGAATAGGGTGGTATTCTCTTCCATTTGATTGCAACCTTAGGTAGAAATGTCCGATCCCCACCTGGGCTGCAAACTCAGCTCCTACATTCATCCCCATTAATATTTTCATTACATCACAAAGCTGCAATAGAATATAACTAATATTTATAATTTTTGACCTAAAACTAATCCTTAAATATACGGTGGGACTAATATTTGGATTTGTAAGGTATTTCTTAATTAATTAACCACTAAACGATCTCACTTCGTTCCTATAATGCACCAATTTAACGGAATATGGTGTCTTAAAATGTACTACCTGGGAGTGTAGCAAGGAAATCCTGCGCAGAAATGGTGATCTTCTCCAGTGTCCCCCTGATAGCTTCTCCCATATTCCAACCAGCTCCATCTGGCTCATAATGTTCTCCGGCGGCCTCAGGTACACCGTCTTGTTCAGTGTAGTCGTCTACACACTTAATTGTGTACCTCACCACATCGTCTTTTTCCATGAACACCGCTATTATAATAAAAACATAGATTTAAATAATCAACAAGGTTTTAATATTTGTAATGTGGTTCTCAGAAAGAAGGTGGACTAGGGCTTTTAACCTAAAACTAATTGGTAGGAGGTAGAGTTGTCCATGTTCATATAAACAGGGGTATCCCAACATATAACTGATTTGGGATATTATAACAGTTGTTACACATTATTCATGCCGTGTAAAGAATATTTGCTTAGTATTTGTCCATACGCGGTCTTTGGTGTGTACAGTATTTGCTTAAGTATATATTAAGTTTGTCACATTTTTTTTTTTTTTTTTAATTTCCATGCCAAAGTCCGATGGAAAAAATCGCTGACACCAAAAGAATTGAGTAAATAATATACTACCTCCGTTCTTGAATGTTTCTTACATTCAATAAGGTGTCACTATTCACACACAGACTTTTACTTAAAGTTTTATCATAGTTATAGCTAAATGAAATCTTGTTAAATTCATCTCGTCGTGTAGTTTTTAAATGGAACTTTTAGAATTTTTATATGTACCGAACTTGAGTTATTGATGATTTAAAATGTGCATTGAACAGCGTGACGGGTGGGCCCGTCAAAAACAAATGAAAGCAGAGGAAGTACTATATTGGTTTAATTAAATTTATGATACTAGATTGGAATTGTCAATTGTAACTAGAAGCTAACGTGGCCAACTCTTTAACACTTAAATTCCAACATATTATACCAACTTATGGTATCAAAAAAAATGTAATTTTTCCCTATTCAATCTAATGCATTCTAGCTCAGGCCATCAATTTTTTACTTCACCAACTTTTAAGGGGAAATACATATTTTGTATAATACTATATTTTTTTCACCACAATTTACTATCATATTTATATATTTTACTTTATTGTATCAGTTTCAAATAAAAAATAGAGATTTTAGATATTGAGGATGTTTGAGAGTTAACAGATCCGCTAGCAGATAGCAGATTCGGAGAGAGAATTGTGAGAGGATATGCTCTTCTAATATGCTATATGCTAATAAATATGCTTGCTCACAAACATACTCATTGTCATATTTTGAATGACATTGAGTTTTAAGTATTAAGTAGAATGCAAATTTATTTCTTTGTAATGTGTGTCTGCTCATGTGTCTTCAAAACTGACAGCAGTACAAGGTGGTTATCATTTTTAGAAGTTAGTTTTCACTATTTTTGATCAGCTGGATTTTGGGAGGGTTAACAGTTAAAAATTTAGAGAACTTTTGTGAATTTTTTGCTGATTCTGTTTTTCAGCTTTTGAGAAGGAGTTTTATACAAGAATTGTTGAGAGATTACTTTTGTGACAGAACATTGAATGTTCTTGAGTGATGATCTGCTTGTAATCATTTGTTCTTGTGTTTAGTGGATTTATTGAAGCTCCCGTGGATGTAGATCATCTTGATCGAACCACGTAATTCTTGTGTGTTGTTTTTTCTTGTTTTTTGATTCAACAAGTGGCGCCGTCTGTGGGAAACAACCAAGGCTTGACAGCATACTTTCTTGATGGGATCAAGATTGGAGATTGAGAAATTTTCTGGGAAAAATGACTTTGGCCTATGGAGAATAAAGATGAGGGCCTTGCTGGTGCAACATGGAGTTGTAGAAGCTTTGAAGGGCGCAGAGAAGCTGCCAGACACAACGACTCAATCAAAGAAGGAGGAAATTCTGGACAAAGCCCATTCATTGTTGATCTTAAGCCTTACTGATAAGGTTCTTCGAGAAGTTGCCAAAGAATCCTCTGCAGCTGGAGTTTGGATGAAATTGGAGTCACTATACATGTCAAAATCCTTTGCAAATAGATTGAATATGAAGCAAAGGTTGTATTCCACCAAATTTACAGAAGAAAAGGAGGTTGAAGAAAAGGAGGTTGAAGAGCAGCTTGATGAGTTTAATAAAGCCCTTGATGACCTTGAAGATATTTATGTGAAATTAGGTGATGAAGACAAGGCAATCATCCTATTAAATGCATTGCCAAAGTCTTATGAGCATCTTAAGGATGCTATGCTGTTTGGAAGAAAGTCCACCATCACATTAGAAGAGGTGGAGTCTGCTTTGAGGGCTAAAGAATTGCAGAAGAGAAATGAAGGTAAGCCTGAGGGAAAACCAGAACAATCAAATGAGGGATTGATGATCAAGAAGTTCAAGAAAATTGGAAAAATCCTTCCAGAAAGCAAAATCAGTCAAGGGGAAAAGATGCCCCTGTACAAAAGGAGAAGGAAAAGGAAACCATGACATATCACTATTGCAAGAAGCCCGGTCATCTTATGAAGGATTGCTTCATTCTCAAGAAGAAGAATCAGGCAAAAGGACCAACAAAACCTCCAGAAACAGTTGACTTTGTTGAGTATTGTGAAGTTGAAATGTTACATGTTACTGGAACATCAATCCAAAATGCTTGGATTATGGATTCTGGATGCAGTTTTCACATGTGCCCTTACAAGGATTGGTTCACAGATTTGGAGCTTCAAGATCAAGGGATTGTGATGCTTAGGAACAATAAAAAATGCATCATCAAGGGTATTGGAAATATTCGATTGAAGCTGCATGATAACTCCATTAAGATCATCACTGGAGTAAGGTATATCCCTCAACTCAAGCAAAATCTGATATCACTTGGTATGTTAGAAGCAAAGGGATATCAATTTGAGTCTAGAGATGGATTTTTCCATGTTAAGAGGGGATCTCAGATTATTCTTTAAGTTGTTAGGAGAAATAGTCTTTATCATTTAGTTGCTGAAACTATTGTTGGAAATGTTGATATTACAATGAAGTATGATGCTGAAAAGTGGCACAAGAGGTTGGCTCATGTTGGACAGAAAGGGATGCTAGAGCTGATAAAGAAAGGTGTGTTGCCTAGTGTTGGCACAACAGATATAACAGACATACAGACTTGTGAAGAATATATACTTGGGAAGAGCCAAAAGCAAAATTTTCTAGTGGGTAGACACACATCCAAAACACCATTAGATTACTGTCATGCTGATCTTTGGGGTCCAACAAGGACTGAAACTAATGGAGGTGGAAAATATAACTTGAGCATTATTGATGATTTCTCCAGGAAATTATGGATTTTCATTCTTAAGAGCAAGGATGAAACATTCACCAATTTTCAAAATTGGTGCAAAGAAGTGGAGTTGGAAAGGGGCACTACCTTGAAGTGTCTAAGAACTGACAATGGTTTGGAGTTCCTGTCCAAGGAGTTTATTGATTTTTGCAAGAGCAAAGGCATTAAGAGACACCTATCTGTCCCAGGTAATCCTCAACAAAATGGGGTGGCTGAAAGGATGAATAGAACCATCCTTGAGTGAATAAGGTGTATGTTGTTGGGAGCAGGTTTGCCTAAGAGGTTTTGGGGTGAAGCAGCTATGACAACAGCTTATCTCATCAACAAATCACCTTCTGCGGCAATTGATTTTAAAGTACCAGATGAAGTTTGGCATGGATCCACCAGTACATATTCACATCTTAGAGTATTCGGTTGCATGGCTTATGTTCATATCAAACAAGACAAGTTGCAGCCTAGAGCTTTAAGATGTATCATGCTAGGGTACCCAAAAGGAGTAAAGGGGTATAGACTATGGTGTTATGAATCTGGTAAACAACGGTTCATCATTAGTAGAGATGTCATATTTGATGAGGATGTTATGCCATTGCAGCAGAATTTGTTTAGAGTCCCTTGTCCAGAGTTTAATGTTGATAATGGTACACAAGATAAGGTGGAGCAGAGTGATGACAGACACATAGTTATAACAGCAGATCCTCATGTTGCAGAGAAGACAATCTCAGAAAATCAGCATGTTTTAGATGATTATCAACTTGCAAGGGACAGAGTAAGAAGGATAATTAGGCCACCTGTGAGATATGGAGAGGCAGCTGAGGTTCATTATGTGAAACTTTTGACAATTTCCTACACGAGTATTTTTATAAAACACATCAAGTTCGAATTTATTAAATGAAAAGAGTTATGATCTGTGGGAAAGGGGTTTAAGGATATATTCCACTTTTTATTACTCATGTGGGAGACTTTGATCTCAAATGGCGTTGTGGAACTCCCTGGCATGAAACTTTTGATAATTCCATGCTATGGAGATCCTTGCCATGAAACTTTTCGACAGGTTCCCACTATATGAGTATTTTCTGAAAATTAATAATCCAGGTTTTCACTTTTATTTAATGAAACCACATTATGAGGATGGAGTTGGGATTAGGGATATATTTATAGGTTGTCACGTTTTTATTACTCGTGTTAAGAAACTGTGCCCCCGAAAGCGCACGGTGTCAAAAATTGCAGTAATTTATAGTAAGACCGGATCGTTCACTGGAGGATGTGCGATAGAAGCAGGGCCCACGTCGTTTTACTAGATTTTCCACTCGTATTGCTCCAATTGGTTTGAAAAGTGATTAATCATCTACTAACTGAATTTAAACTAAATTACGAAAGCACTTAAATATATTCTACAAAGCATATGAATTCTATTCTAGAAAGCGGGTGAATTTATATTAGAAAGCAAATAAAGTTATTCTAAGAATGCAGTAAATACTATCTGTAGAAGCAATGAAAATTTATACTATGCTAGCTATGAAGCTGATTCACAGTTTGCACAGAAGGGACAGGAAGAAAAGAATAAAAATTGGACAAGGTTTGGATAAGACATAATTAAACTTCCATTTTAATGTACAGATCTTTGGTTGGGATAATCCTGTCAGATAGCTAATTTTCATGCTCTCAATGTTGAGTTCCCTTTGATAGACATGTACTTACAACATGAGTTTACATGTTCTTAAGACCACAGATTCTAAGATACCACAGATTTGTAACTGCCCTGGCCGGGGTATGTTGCTTCATCTGTGGTGGACAAGCAACACCTGACAAATCATTTATTGAAGTGCCAAGTACTACTATCATTCTCCCATGTCACACCCAAAGATTCTAATCAAGCCTAAACTATCCCTTAACTATCAATCCTAGTAGCAGTTACACAACTCTCAATACAACCGAGTGACCTCTAATGAAAGCGTTTAAAAGAAAGCGATAAAGAAAGCATTTAAAATCCTATCACTCGGAGGTTTTGAAGGTCTGACCCTGGTAGTAAAAGACAACCCCCAGTTATAGTAACCGGGTGTGGATCAAGAATTCTCGACTCTCGGTGAACCGCTCGCAGTGTTCACTTCCTTCCGAGTGGTTATGAGATACAAACTAATGAAACGAACTAATAAATTAGTTCGTTCCGGATGTACTCACTCAGGACTCAAAGGTAGGCTTTGGCAGAAGAGGATAGTGGTTGAAAGGAACTCAACCCTATCTTAGAAAATAACCAAGGCCTGGATGTTGTTCCTGTAAGATTATCTACCACACTGTATTTGAATCCAAGTGGACCCCATCTCGGTGTAATAATTAATCTCGGATTCCCAACAAACAGCAATTTTGGAAAATAATGAATTTGAAAACCATTCCCTAAACAGGTACTAGACTCTCAATTAAAACACAGATCCTTTCAGTCTAGATGAGACCTAATCGCTAATTCTGCTTCTAATTTCCCAAAATCAACCCTTGACAGAATATGAACTAGTCATAACTGAGGAATTTATCCCTTACTCAGATCCGAATTTTATAAAGGAGTTTTTGTTGGAAATTTAATATGCAATATCTGTTTAAATCTAGACTTCTATTGTCCAAGGGAAGGATCCCAAAATATTATAGACCACATTAATTACATAATAGTAGCATGCATACAGATATAATGAAGTGCAAGATGAATTGACCCAAAATATACTGGCGGGTCTAGACAGAAGATGAAACACAAACATGAAGTGGTCAGAAGTCCAAAGTAATGGCAGAATAATCGGGCAGACTGCAAACATCTGCTGTCCAATTTCCCAATTACTCGGATGGAGCGAATTTAGATAGCTTAAGCCCTATAATGGCGGTGTCAATGCCAGTTGGGCCTCCACTATCTGTGAATTCAGATAAAAACCTACATGCTTCTGTTCTGCAATGATCATTAGTCAACATTGACAGATGTTGACTGATTCACACTACCGATTAGAATTTGGGTTTGGAAATTAAGATAAGAAAAGAAAATTGTATCCGGATAGGAGTCAGCTGAACAGCTATTATTATCCCGGATGGACGAACCGCCAAGGCTTCCACTAACTGCTATCCAGACCATGCAAAATAACACTTAGCAACTAATACCCAGAATACGAGCTAGTTTGTCTGTGAGGGAGTACCCGCCAACATTAGTCTGATGTATTCTTTACTAATTGTTACACACAATACAGAAAAGACAAGATGGAAATAAAATGAAAACAAGGCCTTGTATGAGAGACATTGGTTTCTCATGCAAGGTTATGGAGCTAATCCATAGTTTCCATAGTTGATGACCTAAATAATCCCTCCTACCATAATTAATTACAGTCCGGATTATCTGTTTAAGGCATCATGGTTTTGTTTATAGAAAAATGTTTTAATGACAATTGAACAAAGATCATTTAATCATAACAATTAGTGATTTAATCATTGCTAATTACAATCATTAATCATTAATGACTAGATGGTTCAATTAATTAAGTGATGGAAATGGATAATCAAAATTTTGGCAGCATAACGCCCTATATTGCAATTCTGGGATATTACATCTTAATCCGTGGGATTAAGATGTGAGTGTTTGCAATATCATAGAGGATAAGAAATCAGAATTTTTGGGATTAAATAGAAGAGAGGATTCTGTCGAGAAACCATAAATTGTGTCATGAGCCTAGACCCGCGACATGGGTACCTCGACAGGTTTTTAGAAATTTGGCAGAGTTTCACCTTGTGTCGCTAAGCGAAAGTGTGTCGCGAGGCGTGGCCTCGCGACAGGAGTTTAGCGACACAGGGTTTTCTGAGAATTTTCAAAGTATTTGGCTCCTAGTCGCTAGTCTGGAAATTGTGTCGCGAGGCGTGGCCTCGCGACTGGATGTCTAGCGACTAGGTTTTCAGAATATTGACAAGGCAATAATTTTCTGTCTTGGAATAAAAGTGTGTCGCGAACCGTGGGTCCGCGACAGGAGTGTTCCGCGATAGAGGCCATGCAGAAAAATTTGCAAGAGTTTGGTCCTTAGTCGCTAAGCATGTGTTGTGTTGCGGACCGTGGGTCCGCGACAGGAGTGCCTCGCGACAGAGGGTTTCGAAATATCAAGACAGGTATCCCTAGACACCCTTGTCGCGAAACAACCTTCCTGTCGCTTGACGTGGTCTCGCGACAGGAGGCGGTTGGCGACAAGGATGGTTCAGGACACAAGTCAGTAAAAGCAGAAATGAACAGTGGCATGCAAACAGCGTGATGTCACTCTATTTCAGATTAAAAAGCTGTTCTAAGCTAAAATAACCAAACACAATTTAAAATCTACAAGAACATGCTTGAACATAAATAAACTAAACTGGGACAGTATTTAAAATAAAGCAAAATCCTAATCTAGGGTTTGATCACACACAAACATGCACCATTAACCAAAAATAAGAACACAGTAAGCGCTAAACAAGAAATAAGGGTCAAATGACCCAAAAGAGAAGGAATGCAGTAAATCCATGGGTTAATAACACCCATTTCATGTTTGTGGGACACATTATCAGATTAACTTCCCATTTATTAAGTGGGTTTGTCAATCCCCATTAACTTGGGCATCACAAACCCTAAATCAAAATCCATAACAAAAAATAAAGCATGTGAACAGTGGATACTTAAGCTATTAAAGGAAAAAACAACATTAAAATAAAACTAATCTAAGCTAAGCTAGTGCAAAAATTAAATAATACAAAAAAAAAGAAAACTAACACTAAACTAAGAACTACCTAGAGAGAATCTTGATTTTGTCTTCAAGAATGGAGAATGTCTAACTCCTGAGCACATAGGGATCACCACATATTTATAGAGGTGAAACCCTAGGCCCATGGGCCTTGATCTGAGGCCCAAGTCTGTTGCAAGGCTCACACACATCACAAGCAAGTCGCGGCATCACGCGGTGTGGCGCGAGACTAGGTTGCATGTTGCCAGACTTCACGCCCAGTCTTGAGGCTCTCTGGACCAGGTCTTGATTCTGTGTCGCTAGCTATACTCCTGTCGCGAGACCATGGATCGCGCCACGAGGCTAGCGACAGGAGTCTATGGACAGTTTCTTCTTCATCATGCTGGTGTGGCACGGAACCCTCCTGTGTCGCTAGACCATGGTTCGCGCCACGGGGCTAGCGACAGGATGTTCCAGGACTGGCCTTCTCTTCAGTTGGGTTGTTGTGTCGCTAGCCTGCCCCTAGTCGCGGGGCCATGCTTAGCGCCAGGATGCCAGTCTCGCGACTGGTTCGCCTTATTGGGCCTGATGGGCCGGAACATGTATTTTTGTGGGTTTTTCTTTCTTTTCCCATCTTTTTGTATTTTGTGGGCTTGTTTTATTCCTTTGCCCATCTTTTTCATTCATTTTTCTTTTCTTTTCTTTTTCTCATATTTTTTGGATTTTTCTAACATAAATGTGTAATAAAATTACATATTTATGCATTTTTCATACCAGCTCAATATTTTACAATTATGCATAAATCAGTCCAATTCAACTGCTTTCTTATTTAATATAAGACCGGAATGCGACCAAATGCCCGTTTTAGACACGGAAATGGATTGAAAATAATGGTCATTTCTGGCCATTATCAACATCCTCACATTTAATACTGATCGTCCCCGAGCAGTTAGAGTCAATGTTCTAAAGAACACGGACTCTGCATATTCAATTCATTTTCGTGGCTTCATAAATCACATTCTTTTGGATTGGGATAAGACAATCAAAGACTACAAGTGTTAAATCCCCTTGATTGCAGTGTTTAATGAAATGATACTTGCTCACTACATCGGGCCTACAAATCAAACATTATCATCAACCCTTCATGAACATCATGTTCGAAAAACGCAAGGATTAAGAATCAGAATTAAGGTATGACACAAATATAATTAATGGAACAGAGCCTCACATATAAGAGAATCGGAAAATTCACTCACTCTCACATGGGGTTTAATCATTGAACGCTCAAAATCAACTTTAATTAAATTATCCCATAAGCTTGCAATTAGACCAACTCGCCACCGGCTCATTTCCTCAAATCGAGATCATGAGGTCTTATTCAAGGGTTATAACGGGGCATACGGTTGTAACATTTTGTAAGGAAGGAAATTATTGGGCTAAGAAATGGCAATAATTAATTCTATCATAACATGGCATATTTTTATTTAAAGATTTATGATCATCGATATTTCTTTTTTTTTTTGCTTTTCTTTTTCTATTGCATGACATTAGACTATGTCTAATTTGCGTTGTCATTTGCAATTTATTGTTGATGAATGAAACTCAACATTTTTCTTCTTTTTCTCTTTTTTTTTTGAATCGGTTCTTTGAATCCGATTTATGCTCTCCCTTTTTTTTTTCGATGATCATAAATTCAATGTCTTGATAAAATTTATCCTTGCACACTTGGGTTTGAACATTTTGGTCTTTTTGTAGGCTAAGAAAAATATAGAGGGCTTCAAAGAAAAATTAGGCTTAAAGGCTCAAAGTGGTTAATCCTAAGGGGAAAATATTTTTGGGTTCGGATTTCAAAAGAAGGCCAAAATTTTAGTTTTCTAAGTGCCTCGATCATATGCTCGATTTCGGGTGTATGGAATGGTCTTGAATCGGTCCCAATTGCAAGTTCTAGTTTCCTTTAATCAAATTGATTCAAACAACAAAGAAATTAAAAGAGTAAAAGTGACTCATGGCTCAAACCTCGCAGGTTGGATTGATTCATGTCATACAACATTCTGAAATTTAATCAAAGCTTAATTCTAACAATTTATTCAATCAGAATTTCTAACATGCAGATTCATTACCCAATAAGATGATCGCATCGTTAAATTTTTATAGCTCAAAACCTTAGGAATTCATTTCATGCATGTAGGGGTGGGAATAGGCCAGGCTTGGCCTTGTACGGCCTAGGCCTACTTAAATTTTGTAAGGCCTAAGCCTGGCCTATGGCCTTATATAGGCCTAGTTTATAGGCCTAAACCTGGCCTTTTTGTTTAAATAGGCCAGGTTTTAGGCCTTTTAGAGGTCTACTTAAGCCCATTTAATTATTAAATAAATAATAAATAAAAATATTAATAAATATATAAATAAATTATAAAAAATATAAAAAAATTTTAACAGGCCGGCCTGGTAGGCCTAACAGGCTTTTGTGTGAAGGCTGGCCTAGGCCTATATAACTAAATAGGCCTTGAAAATTATTCGGGCCTGGCCTATTTTGTAAAAAGGCCAGGCCAGGCTAGGCCTTAAATAGGCCAGGCCGTAGGCCCCTGTCGGGTGGCCTGGCCTATTCCCACCCCTACATGCATGTTTTCAATTATATTATCCCAATTTAGAAGTCTGAAGATTTAATCACAAGCGTAAATTCAACATGTGAATTTAGAGCAGGTTTATGCACATTTTTGCTGGTTATTTAATTTAAAGCGGCAAAGAGGCACTGCTGACATACGGAGTATGTCAACAGTATATTTTTAGCCTGACAGTCACTTATTCATCTCGGACTGTCAGACATCTTTTCAAAGGAAATAAATAAAAATTGTTTGCGGATCTCAAAGCTTGAGTTCCATTTAGGGAAAGCAGTAAATTACATCAATTACAAGAGATTCTTATGCAGTTAGTACGAACCTGCATACAAAAGAAGGAATCCCTCATATGATGCCTATACTAGAGCTTAAAAAGAAATAAAGCATACTAGGATTCATTCCTCCTCCATTCTTCTCTCTCAGAACATGTACCTGCTCCAGTGGACGAAACTTGTCAAGTCACATCGCAGACACCAGCCATTATGGTCTCTCAGGGGTTCATGCATCATTGTGCAGTAGACCCGGGGTGGTTGGTTTGTGAATAAGTAGGGAGTGTTCGGGTTGTCCGCCATCCATGAGAGAGTGTTGGTGGATGTGTAGTCCAGGACCGATCTATCGGTCACCATTCTTTCTATCATTCGAATCCCCTGAAGAACCTGGCTTTCGTCCAGCTTACTCATCAGCATCAGTCCACGTGTGAAGATTGATGCCTTGTGATTGTCCTCAATTTCTAACCGCAGTAGCTCACAGGCTTGCTCCTCATCCCCTTCCACGAATGCTAGGAGTGCTGGAATGATTTGAAGATTAAAATTTCCTGCCTCCACGCATGTTTGCAGGAATCTCTCCTTCTGCCACCGAATTCTCTCCTGCCACTGCTTCACTGTGGAAGTGTCGCTCACATCGCTTGTACACGATGGTGAGGTTCCCTGCGTCTCTGAGCTTTTTGCACGTTTCCTGCGCAATGAATACTTCCCTGATTTCATCCTCTCCTATTCGAGAGAGAATTTCTCATAGAAGCTCCAGTGGTAAGTCTAGCAGATGGGTTCCTTCGGGTTCATGATCTGGGATTTGAGTAAGGTTGCCCCTGAAAAGATAAGAAGTAGTGAATCCAATTTTTATAATTTCCTCAAAGATTATTCAAGTTTGGAAACCAACATCCTCACATTTAGAGCTTTGCTCTAGATGTGAGGTTATTAAATATCCGACTTGAATTTAGTATAAAGCATAGGTAAAATAAATTTTTATGGAGAGATAGGGGTCATTGGGCCCCTATATGTTTTTAATGGGCCATCAGGCCCAAAAGTTCGATTTTCCAATATTATTAAACAAGTCCGAGACACTTGTTGGAAATGGAATGAGATGGAATGATGGAGATGAAATGCTCGAATGTGGGGATGTGTAGTGGAGGCGTGGCGAAATGGATTTGCTATTCTCGAATTGCTTAGACTGTCTTTGGACAGTTAAAGCATTCCCAAAATTTGCAAACACTATTGTAACACCCCGGTTTTTGGTCACCCAGGTCGGGGTGTCACCGCCACACCTCCCTAGCGAGACACGGTTTCTCCGAGCTCACTAAAGAGATGCAAGGCTATGGTTTTTTCAGGATTTAAAACATTCAAACAGCCCATTTATATATAATCTAAAAATAATACATCAAAGTTGCAGCGGAAAATAATATGTACATATATGTATCGCAACGGAATTTAAATATAGGGCCAACATGGCCTAATCGCGGGTTAAACAGGCCCGTTAATGCAAGATCTAGTCTAATACAAAAATTCAAAATAATATATCATCCCAAGCTTCCCGTGTATGCATATGACGATGCTTAATTCTCAACTCTGGAAGAAAAAGAAAAAGAAAATATGGTTTTGGTCAGCACTACGTGCTGAGTAAGTTAACACATACATAACTATGGGGTTTCAAAGCCATTATTTAATATTTAAAGAAAACATGTGCACAACACCCCATAATTTAATTTATTTCGCTAACAATAATTCAAACGACAGAGACTTCATGAGATCATAAATACAATTTGCAAAGCAATATAATTATAGGACATAATCTAAAAGCATAATCCAAAAGGAACAATTTTCGAGTCTCCTAGTTTCATTTCTCATGTCTCATGTTTTAAGTTTCCTAGTTTCATATCTCATGTCTCATGTTTCAAGTTTATGTTTCAATTGCCATTCGGCAAGCTTTATATTTCAATTGCCTCCCGGCAAGCAGTATATTTCAATTGCCTTTCGGCAAGCAGTATATTTCAATTGCCTTTCGGCAAGCAGGATATTTCCATTGCCTTTCGGCAGGCAGGATATTTCAATTGCCTTTCGGCAAGCAGGATATTTCAATTGCCTTTCGGCAAGCAGGATATTTCAATTGCCTTTCGGCAAGCATTATATTTCAATGGGTATTTTATTTCAATGGAATTCCCAATCATTTAACCCTTAAAGGCTAATTTCATGTTTCAACAAGATTTCAAGATTTCGTTTCCGGTAAACCACAGTTTACTCTAAAATTCGTCTAAAATAAGATTTAATTCCAAAAATTCCAAAATTTCACGACTGACTCAGAAACGTCGAGATCTACAACTTTCGTGTTTTAACGTTTTCAATCCGAGATACCTAAATAGGTCAAAATCACCAATTTTCGTAGAAGAATAATTCTGTCCGAATTTAATGTACCACAGTTTAAAGATTTCAAATTCTACCATAGCAATTCAACTCCAAATTTGATGAAATTTGACAGAGATCATCTTAAGACAATTATCTATGACTTTCATGTTTGGCCAAAGATCTAAAACAGTCTAGATCCTATGTCAAAAACGTGATCAAGATCATTCCTAAGTTCTGTTCAAGATTTCAAGATCTAGATTCAAACAGTTCGGTTTCGGTGGGTTTTCACATATCAAATCAATTCCAAAAATTCTCAAACATTTACAGTAGCTAGATCTAAGTCGTAGGAACGTTTTTCGTGTTTTAAGTTTTTCCGTTTGAGTTCGTTTTAAGGTTCGGAAAAATTCATCAAATCTGTTGCGCCGATAGAAAGTTTAGATGGACAGATTTTCGGTTTCTTGTTAATCTTTTAGTTTTGAATGTTTTAATTCATCCCAAAACCATGTAAGAGTTAACTTACAGTGTCTATGAACGTCGGGGATGTCTAGTTCGGAGGCGTGGCTTCCAGATCACCGTTTCTCCTCTCCGTTCGTCGGGTTCTACGATCTAGATTCGATACGGGGTGTAGAAAGAAAAGAACCAAAGTTAGAATCCGTTTTCGGATTGAAACGTGAAAAGATTTATTGGACTAGAGCTTACCACAATGTTTGGAGACCTTGGATTTTCGTCCAAAGCTGCTGCCTCCGTTTGGTGCTTTCCGTCGACTCCGAATTTAGGGTTTCGAACGTATAGAAGATTGTAGGGTTTTGTAAACTTGTTTGGGGCTCCCAAGGGGCTTATTTATAGAATTCTCAATCCCTAGGGCGTCCACAACCGACCTAAAGGTCTGGAGTCGAGAGATGTTCAACCGAAAGTCGAAAAATCCGCGTTCGGGCGAGAGATTCACGCAACAAACGAATCTGTGGGGTGGCGCGGCCGTGGCGCGCTGAACCACCTTCACCGCGCGGCCACCGTGCTGACTTCGCCTGGACTTCGGTCCGGGCGGGTCGTGCGATCCGTCGTGCTTTTCCGCCTCTCTTTCGGGTTTCTATCCCTCTATGCTCCCGAATTCCGATTTCCGGGGTATATTCGGGTTCATACTCTCTCTCTCATTTTATTCTCAGTCTAATTGGATGTTTTGGACTCGAATACTCGAGTTCATTAGTGTCGGGTTTTGGTGTACCATTTATCCATCCTTTTTGTTGAATTAAATTCCTTTAATTCCTTTTTAAGTAAAAATCTCATTTCTCATTTCCTTATCTTTATTTATTTCTTTTATTTGCTGGATTTGTTTATTTATTTATAGTATTTATTTTATTTAATTATTGTTTTATTTTATGTTGGAAAATTCTCGGGTATTACAGTCTACCCTCCTTAAGAATCAACTTCGTCCTCGAAGTTGTGTTTCGGCTTTTCTCGTCTCGTGCTAAGGTCTTGTGTTTGTTTTATTATGTTGTGACTGAACTTAGAATTAAAACTTCTAAGCTGCCTACGTACCCGGTAAAGGGATCAAGCCATAACGTAGTTCAAAAATTTACAAAAATGCACAAAAAATTAGGGGGTATGACATCCTCTCCCCCCTTAAGATTGCAGTTATGTCCCCATAACTGTGTCGGAATCGGTTTGGAACAATGTCGGGTATCGTTCCCTCATATCGGATTCTACTTCCCAAGTTGTCGTCTCACTTTCGTGATTTGACCAAAGAACCTTGATCATTTTGATGGTTTTGTTCCTCGTTACTCGTTCCTTAGTATCGAGAATACGCACTGGGACTTCTTCGTAAGTCAAATCTTCATCGAGCTCAATTATCTCCGGTTGAAGTACATGTGTCGGGTCCGGCACATACTTCTTTAGTTGCGAGACATGGAAGACATTATGAACTCGATCTAAGTGTGGCGGTAAAGCCAATCGGTAGGCTAGAGTTCCGACTCGTTCTAGGATTTCGTAAGGTCCTATGTATCGAGGACTTAACTTCCCTCGTTTGCCAAAGCGCATCACCCCCTTCATGGGTGATATCTTTAGCATGACTCTATCTCCCACTTGAAATTCTAGGTCTCGTCGTCTCACGTCGGCATAACTCTTTTGACGGTCTTGAGCGGCTTTCATCTTCCCTTGGATCACTTTGATTTGTTGAGCCATGTCTTCGATAAGTTGTGGTCCCACTACCACGGACTTATCATTTTCTTCCCAGCTCAAAGGGCTTCGGCACTTTCGTCCATACAATGCCTCGAAAGGTGCCATGCCGATACTCGCATGGTAACTATTATTATAGGAAAACTCAATCAAGGGTAAATGAGATTCCCAATTTCCTTTGAATTCCAACACGCATGCTCTCAGCATGTCTTCTAGTGTTTGGATTGTCCTTTCGGTTTGTCCATCCGTCATCGGGTGGAATGCGGTGCTCATTTTGATTTGAGTACCGAGAGCTTTTTGTAACTCCGTCCAGAAGTGAGAGACAAATCTACTGTCTCTATCGGAAATGATGTCATGTGGTACTCCATGTCGTCGTACCACATTATCAATGTAGGCTCGGGCCAATTGGTCCATAGTCCACGTGTCTTTCATTGGGATAAATATGGCTGTCTTCGTTAGCCTATCCACAATCACCCAAATCTTGTTCATGCCTCTAGGTGATCGGGGTAATCCCGAGACAAAGTCCATTGAGATGCTATCCCACTTCCAACTTGGAATCTCTAGTGGTTGCATCAGTCCTAAGGGTTTTTGTCGCACTGCCTTAACCTTTTGGCAGGTGAGACATCTCGCTACGAAATTTGCCACTTCCTTCTTCATTCCCGGCCACCAATAGATCTTCTTCAGATCCTTGTATAGCTTGTCACCTCCGGGATGTACGGAATATGGCGTGTTGTGCCCTTCCTCCATCAACCTTTGCTTCAATTCGGCACATTTAAGAGGCACACACCATCTACCTTTAAAACGGATGCTTCCATCCTCGTGGACAGCAAATCCTATTGCCTTTCCTTCGGCAATATACCCTTTTATCTTCTCGAGTTTCGGGTCGCCCGGTTGAGCGAGTCGAATCTCGTCTAATATTGGAGTCTCTACGACCATGGCATTGATCGTTTCTCTCACTGTGCCAGGATGCACAAGTGCTAACTCCAATCTTGCCAAATCCATGTACAATGCCGGCGGAATTACGAACGAGTTTGTCACGTGTTGGGTTTTCCGACTTAGGGCATCGGCTACCACATTCGCCTTCCCCTCGTGGTATGCTATCTCTAAATCGTAGTCTTTAATAAGTTCCAACCACCTTCGCTGTCTCAAATTCAACTCCTTCTGAGTGAATATATATTTCAAGCTCTTGTGGTCGGTGAACATTCGACACTTCCGCCCATAAAGGTAATATCTCCATATCTTTAGAGCGAAAACGACCGCTGCCAACTCCAGGTCATGTGTCGGATAATTTTCCTCGTGAGGTTTTAGTTGGCGTGATGCATAGGCTACGACTCTCGAGTCTTGCATCAAAACACAACCTAAACCTTCCTTCGAAGCATCGCTATATACTTCGAAGTCACCATTCTCTGATGGTAATGTTAATACGGGTGTGGTTGTGAGTCGTTTCTTCAGCTCTTGAAACGATGTCTCACACGCTTCAGTCCACTCGTATTTTGCTCCTTTCTTAAGTAGCTGGGTCAAAGGACGTGCAATCCTTGAAAAGTCCTTCACAAATCGTCTATAATATCCGGCTAATCCAAGGAAACTCCTTATTTCCGTTGGACTTTTCGGAGTTGCCCATTCAGTTACGGCAGAAACTTTTGCCGGATCCACTGATACTCCATCAGCGGATACCATGTGTCCGAGAAATGCCACTTCTTTCAGCCAGAAGTCACATTTCGACAGCTTGCCGTATAGCTCATCGAGTAAACAGTAGAAGGTAAAAATAAATAATAAAAAAAAAAAAAAACTTTGAGGCTCGCGCGGGCCCGCGCGGTGGCGCGCGGCGACCGCGCGGCCATAGCAGTTCGAGTAAAAGGGCTCGCGCGGAGCGCGAGCCATTCCGCCCCATTTCCACTTCCGAGGCTTCTTCTAGTTTTCTCTCAAATTCGTTCTCCCATCCCCCGATTCTCTCATTCCCGGCCTCGATTTTCCTTTGCAAGGTATGCTTCTACTACTTCTACTTGTCAATTTCAGATTTTATGTCTTGATTAGCCTTAATCTTTGGGCGAATTTCAAAAATTAGGGTTTAGAGACAAGAATTGGGGGTTTGTTGTTTTTAGACTTAATTTATGCAATTAGCGAGTTTGGGCGATACTTGGTGTTATTTTTGTTGATTAGGAAGTATTTGTGCCACAATGCATGCCTAGTTTGAGGAAGTTTTACTAGATTCCATATTTTAAGGAAAGCATGAATTTCCCTATTTGTATTGGTATTGTGGGCATGCGGATGAGTTCGTTGTCGTCAATTTGTGCCCTATTATGATGATAAGTTATTGTCTAAGCCATTGGTTTGTTTTGGGGACGTTCCCCATGTGTTTACAAGTAAACTTTGGTCTTGATTTATCGCGCACTCAACGTGTTCGACGAAATGTCCCAAGGGGGTTTGGGACTTTTCTAGACATAGTCTTGGTTTGGTTATCCTCTTGATCGCTCGTGTTAGGGCTCCCACTTCATGTTCTCGTGTTTTCTAGATTATGCTTCGTGTAATCGCCGTGTGGGATTTATCCTTACATTTGGTATTGGTTGGATATTTGCAGGATGCTGCTTTTTCTGTGGATTGTTTTGGCGTCACTCATGTGTCCCCCGAGGACCAGGAGACGAGTTGCTCAGCGCGATGAGGCTGGTCCTAGCACTGCCGCTCCGGCGATGTCTGATTTTGACGAGAGCGAGTCTGAGGAGGACGAGGAGCAGCGGGGCCCTAAGCTCAGGGGTCTCCCCGACGAGGTGCGTCCCCGTCGACACGACAGGTATCGGTTCGCTACTATGGCCTCTTAGGAGTTCTACTTCGACGAGCTTCGTCGAAACAGGTCTTATGTCCCGGAGAGAGGCATATATCCTTGCCATATGGACGACGACAGGGTTAGTCCGGTTTTGGGTCTTCTTCAGTGGACTGGGCTTGCGCGCCATCCCGAGGGCGTCGCTTCTGGGTACTTAGCTATGGAGGTCATTGCCAACACTGGCGGTCTCGGGGAGAACAGTGACTTGTCTCAAGTCTGGGTTCGGGGTCGCCATCTAGATTTCAGTGCTCGGGCGATCAACGTCTACTTTGGCCTTCCTGACGACGGCGTGTTCCGGCCACAGCCTGACGGTCGTATACCCCCGCCTGCGTGGGGCGTTTTATGCACCTTGACGGCTCCTCTGCTCGAGCATGATCACGAGCTGAGGTTGACGACGATGGACTCTCCGTGGCGCGAGCTAGCTCAGATATGGTTAGGCCGTGTCCGGCCGATCACCCGGAGCCACATTGTTATCGACCACGTCTATGAGACCATCTGCTTTCTCGCCCGGGGTGGTAGGGTGAATGTTGGGGCTTGTATCGCGGACAACCTGAGGGGTATGCGCCGAGGACGAGGAAGCAGGGTGATTACCCATGTTCATCTTATTTACGGCATGTGTGCGGCTCAGGGGATCCGTACGTCCCAAGAGACGGATCCTTACGAGCTATCCGCTGGCGGCTACTACCGTATCCCTAGCTACGCCCCTCGACGCAGTGCTCTTCGACGTGGGGCTCCTCCGGCTGTCCTTCGCCCGGAGCCCAACGGTGATGGTTTGATTTTAGTTGTTCCTCCTGAGCAGCCACCTCCGCCTCCCGAGGTTCCCCAGCAGGGTGCGGAGATGCCGCAGATAGTTCAGATGCTGCAGGGTATGCAGCTTAGTATGGATGCAGGGTTCGCTCGTATGGATGCTGGGTTTGCAGCCGGGCAGGCTCGCTACGACGCTCTGGATGCCAGGATGGACCTGTACCAGGCTCGCATGGATACGATCACTACGAGACAGCTGGAGCAGCAGGCCTCCATGACCGATATGTACGCCTACATGCGTCAGATGGACGAGTATATGCGTCGTCAGTTCCCGCCTCCCGACCAGTGATCCTTTGTTTCCGCATTTCCATCTAGGCTTGATGTAGTAGTGTTTTTCCTATGGACTGTACAAGGATGACCTTGCTGATTATGTTTTGCAGTTTATGTTCCCGTTGTATCCTTGTTGATTGTTTTGACTGTTGTCGTTTAGAGAAAATGCGGTGGAACTGTTCCGGTTCGTCTCTCTCTCTTTTTTTTTTTTTTTTTTTGATAAATTTGGGCTGAAGGATTTCAAAAAAAATCAACTCACATTTTATTCCTTTAAAAGAAATTTAATACAAGTAATAGGATGCGCAAAATAAATATACTATCTAAGATAAAGTATCTAAAAGATCTCCGCGCCCTCTGGCAGGGTAGCGGGGTCTTCCATAGGATCATCCTCATCAGAGACCTGGCGGTAGTAGGTCGTCAAAGATAGTGTTTAAGTCTTGCCCGTGGGCATCGATGTATTCCTTTAGTATTAAGTTTTGTGTAGTGAGGGTTTGGACTTGGCGTTCGAGTTGGTTTATGCGGTGATGATCCGCCTCTCTCAAGTTGCCCATGTGATGTAAATTGGCCTCCAACTGAGCCATACGGTACTTCATTTGCTCTAGGGTTTGGTGGGAATCGAGATGTACACTCATCATCCTGACCATCAACTGCATCATGTCCTGACTAGCCATCTAGCGCAAGCAAGAGATCTAAGTTAATATTCGCCAAGATTCTAAGTTAAATTCGCCAAGATTCTAGGTTCGAGTTTCCAAGATTCTAAGTTCAAGTTTCGCCAAGATGCTAAGTTCAAGTTTCGCCAAGATTCTAGGTTCGAGTTTCCAAGATTCTAAGTTCAAGTTTCGCCAAGATGCTAAGTTCAAGTTTCGCCAAGATTCTAAGTTCATAGCAGAGATGCAACATGCATATGCAAATGATATTTCCCCCCAACCATAATTTAATGCACCATATATATATATTTTTCCCATGGGTTTTAAAAAAAATTTCTCCATGGAAATAATAATTTAAAATTTAAAATGATAGTCAAAATATTAATAGTAGTTTAAAAATAATAATGGTTTAAAAATAATAGTTTAAAAATAGCCGGGCTCTGATACCAACTTGTAACACCCCGGTTTTTGGTCACCCAGGTCGGGATGTCACCGCCACATCTCCCTAGTAAGACACGGTTTCTCCGAGCTTACTAAAGAGATGCAAGGCTAGGTATTGCAGTATTTAAAACCTTTAAAGCATTCAAAATAGCCCATACAATATAATTCGAAAATAATAATAGCATAGCGCAGCGGAAATATTTAGTTTAGTACAGTATCGCAGCGGAAAATATAAAAAGGGCCGACATGGCCTAATCGCGGGTTAAACAGGCCCGTTCATGCAAGATCTAGTCTAATACAAAAATTCAAAATAATATATCATCCCAAGCTTCCCGTGTATGCATATGACGATGCTTAATTCTCAACTCTGGAAGAAAAAGAAAAAGAAAATATGGTTTTGGTCAGCACTACGTGCTGAGTAAGTTAACACATACATAACTATGGGGTTTCAAAGCCATTATTTAATATTTAAAGAAAACATGTGCACAACACCCCATAATTTAATTTATTTCGCTAACAATAATTCAAACGACAGAGACTTCATGAGATCATAAATACAATTTGCAAAGCAATATAATTATAGGACATAATCTAAAAGCATAATCCAAAAGGAACAATTTTCGAGTCTCCTAGTTTCATTTCTCATGTCTCATGTTTCAAGTTTCCTAGTTTCATATCTCATGTCTCATGTTTCAAGTTTATGTTTCAATTGCCATTCGGCAAGCTTTATATTTCAATTGCCTCCCGGCAAGCAGTATATTTCAATTGCCTTTCGGCAAGCAGTATATTTCAATTGCCTTTCGGCAAGCAGGATATTTCCATTGCCTTTCGGCAGGCAGGATATTTCAATTGCCTTTCGGCAAGCAGGATATTTCAATTGCCTTTCGGCAAGCAGGATATTTCAATTACCTTTCGGCAAGCATTATATTTCAATGGGTATTTTATTTCAATGGAATTCCCAATCATTTAACCCTTAAAGGCTAATTTCATGTTTCAACAAGATTTCAAGATTTCGTTTCCGGTAAACCACAGTTTACTCTAAAATTCGTCTAAAATAAGATTTAATTCCAAAAATTCCAAAATTTCACGACTGACTCAGAAACGTCGAGATCTACAACTTTCGTGTTTTAACGTTTTCAATCCGAGATACCTAAATAGGTCAAAATCACCAATTTTCGTAGAAGAATAATTCTGTCCGAATTCAATGTACCACAGTTTAAAGATTTCGAATTCTACCATAGCAATTCAACTCCAAATTTGATGAAATTTGACAGAGATCATCTTAAGACAATTATCTATGACTTTCATGTTTGGCCAAAGATCTAAAACAGTCTAGATCCTATGTCAAAAACGTGATCAAGATCATTCCTAAGTTCTGTTCAAGATTTCAAGATCTAGATTCAAACAGTTCGGTTTCGGTGGGTTTTCACATATCAAATCAATTCCAAAAATTCTCAAACATTTACAGTAGCTAGATCTAAGTCGTAGGAACGTTTTTTGTGTTTTAAGTTTTTCCGTTTGAGTTCGTTTTAAGGTTCGGAAAAATTCATCAAATCTGTTGCGCCGATAGAAAGTTTAGATGGACAGATTTTCGGTTTCTTGTTAATCTTTTAGTTTTGAATGTTTTAATTCATCCCAAAACCATGTAAGAGTTAACTTACAGTGTCTATGAACGTCGGGGATGTCTAGTTCGGAGGCGTGGCTTCCAGATCACCGTTTCTCCTCTCCGTTCGTCGGGTTCTACGATCTAGATTCGATACGGGGTGTAGAAAGAAAAGAACCAAAGTTAGAATCCGTTTTCGGATTGAAACGTGAAAAGATTTATTGGACTAGAGCTTACCACAACGTTTGGAGACCTTGGATTTTCGTCCAAAGCTGCTGCCTCCGTTTGGTGCTTTCCGTCGACTCCGAATTTAGGGTTTCGAACGTATAGAAGATTGTAGGGTTTTGTAAACTTGTTTGGGGCTCCCAAGGGGCTTATTTATAGAATTCACAATCCCTAGGGCGTCCACAACCGACCTAAAGGTCTGGAGTCGAGAGATGTTCAACCGAAAGTCGAAAAATCCGCGTTCGGGCGAGAGATTCACGCAACAAACGAATCTGTGGGGTGGCGCGGCCGTGGCGCGCTGAACCACCTTCACCGCGCGGCCACCGCGCCGACTTCGCCTGGACTTCGGTCCGGGCGGGTCGTGCGATCCGTCATGCTTTTCCGCCTCTCTTTCGGGTTTCTATCCCTCTATGCTCCCGAATTCCGATTTCCGGGGTATATTCGGGTTCATACTCTCTCTCTAATTTTATTCTCAGTCTAATTGGATGTTTTGGACTCGAATACTCGAGTTCATTAGTGTCGGGTTTTGGTGTACCATTTATCCATCCTTTTTGTTGAATTAAATTCCTTTAATTCCTTTTTAAGTAAAAATCTCATTTCTCATTTCCTTATCTTTATTTATTTCTTTTATTTGCTGGATTTGTTTATTTATTTATAGTATTTATTTTATTTATTATTTATTTATTTAATTATTGTTTTATTTTATGTTGGAAAATTCTCGGGTATTACAGTCTACCCTCCTTAAGAATCAACTTCGTCCTCGAAGTTGTGTTTCGGCTTTTCTCGTCTCGTGCTAAGGTCTTGTGTTTGTTTTATTATGTTGTGACTGAACTTAGAATTAAAACTTCTAAGCTGCCTACGTACCCGGTAAAGGGATCAAGCCATAACGTAGTTCAAAAATTTACAAAAATGCACAAAAAATTAGGGGGTATGACATCCTCTCCCCCCTTAAGATTGCAGTTATGTCCCCATAACTGTGTCGGAATCGGTTTGGAACAATGTCGGGTATCGTTCCCTCATATCGGATTCTACTTCCCAAGTTGCCGTCTCACTTTCGTGATTTGACCAAAGAACCTTGATCATTTTGATGGTTTTGTTCCTCGTTACTCGTTCCTTAGTATCGAGAATACGCACTGGGACTTCTTCGTAAGTCAAATCTTCATCGAGCTCAATTATCTCCGGTTGAAGTACATGTGTCGGGTCCGGCACATACTTCTTTAGTTGCGAGACATGGAAGACATTATGAACTCGATCTAAGTGTGGTGGTAAAGCCAATCGGTAGGCTAGAGTTCCGACTCGTTCTAGGATTTCGTAAGGTCCTATGTATCGAGGACTTAACTTCCCTCGTTTGCCAAAGCGCATCACCCCCTTCATGGGTGATATCTTTAGCATGACTCTATCTCCCACTTGAAATTCTAGGTCTCGTCGTCTCACGTCGGCATAACTCTTTTGACGGTCTTGAGCGGCTTTCATCTTCCCTTGGATCACTTTGATTTGTTGAGCCATGTCTTCGATAAGTTGTGGTCCCACTACCACGGACTTATCGTTTTCTTCCCAGCTCAAAGGGCTTCGGCACTTTCGTCCATACAATGCCTCGAAAGGTGCCATGCCGATACTCGCATGGTAACTATTATTATAGGAAAACTCAATCAAGGGTAAATGAGATTCCCAATTTCCTTTGAATTCCAACACGCATGCTCTCAGCATGTCTTCTAGTGTTTGGATTGTCCTTTCGGTTTGTCCATCCGTCATCGGGTGGAATGCGGTGCTCATTTTGATTTGAGTACCGAGAGCTTTTTGTAACTCCGTCCAGAAGTGAGAGACAAATCTACTGTCTCTATCGGAAATGATGTCATGTGGTACTCCATGTCGTCGTACCACATTATCAATGTAGGCTCGGGCCAATTGGTCCATAGTCCACGTGTCTTTCATTGGGATAAATATGGCTGTCTTCGTTAGCCTATCCACAATCACCCAAATCTTGTTCATGCCTCTAGGTGATCGGGGTAATCCCGAGACAAAGTCCATTGAGATGCTATCCCACTTCCAACTTGGAATCTCTAGTGGTTGCATCAGTCCTAAGGGTTTATGTCGCACTGCCTTAACCTTTTGGCAGGTGAGACATCTCGCTACGAAATTTGCCACTTCCTTCTTCATTCCCGGCCACCAATAGATCTTCTTCAGATCCTTGTATAGCTTGTCACCTCCGGGATGTACGGAATATGGCGTGTTGTGCCCTTCCTCCATCAACCTTTGCTTCAATTCGGCACATTTAAGAGGCACACACCATCTACCTTTAAAACGGATGCTTCCATCCTCGTGGACAGCAAATCCTATTGCCTTTCCTTCGGCAATATTGCCTTTCCCTAAGAAGCTCCTAACTGATTTGATTGAGTTAGGAAGAGGGAGGTTGGAAATGATGGAAACTTTGGCTGGATCAACCTCGATACCTGCACGAGAAATGCGTTGACCTAACACTATGCCCTCAGTGACCATAAATGACACTTTTCCCAATTCAAAATGAGATTAGTGTCCTCACATCTCTTTAAAATCTTTGCAAGATTGGTCAAACAATCTTCAAATGTATCTCTATATACAGAGAAGTCATCCATGAAGACCTCAATGCATTTTTCGATAAATTCGGAAAATATAGACATCATGCAATGTTGAAAAGTAGCAGGTGCATTGCAAAGACCGAATGGCATGCGCCTGTTGGCAAAAGTGCCATAAGGGCAAGTAAAAGTTGTTTTTTCGTGGTCTTCGCTTGAAATAACAATCTGATTATACCCAGAATAACCATCCAAAAAGCAATAAAACTCTCTCCCTGCCAACCTCTCAAGCATTTGATCAATAAATGGCAATGGAAAATGGTCCTTGCGGGTGGCCTCGTTCAGTTTCCGGTAGTCGATACAAACTCTCCATCCGGTCACTGGCCTGGTTGCAACCTCTTCTCCTTGCTCATTCTTGGTTATGCACATCCCTCCTCATTTTGGCACGACCTGCACTGGGCTAACCCATTTGCTGTCAGATATAGGATAGATTATACCAGCATCTAAGAGCTTGATAACCTCCTTTCTTACCACTTCTTGCATGAGGGGGTTCAAACGTCTCTGAGGTTGACGGGAGGGTTTATACTCTTCTTCCATTAAAATCCTGTGCATGCAAATAGAAGGGCTTATTCCTTTTATATTAGAAATGGTCCAAACTATTGCATGTACATATTTCTTAAGAACGACCAGCAGAGCATTTTCTTGCTCTTGGGAGAGCTTAGCCGAAACAATCACATGTAATTTTTTATGTTCTGCGAGAAATGCGTACTTGAGATGATCGGGTAATGTTTTAAGTTCAAGCTCTGGTGGACATTCAATGGAAGGGAGTAGTTTGCGAGAAATGGGTAGTGGGAGATCAGATTTACCTTCGGGACCCTGCGTCAGTACAGGGCCCTCTTCTTCCACTTCTGTGCCATCGTTCTCCTGTGCAGTGAAATCAGCACCGTCATATGCTTCAAGGTCCCCGGACTCGGGATCCTCAAATTGGACGGCGCTGCACTGTTCCTTTAGCTCAGCACCAGCAGGCATCAGTACCTGCTTTGAAGATTCATACAACATCATTTCATCATTGTTTCCAGAGTCTGGCTCTTTCCTAACTATTACGTCATCAAATGAAAAACAAGAACTGTCATTCGGGAATTTTTGCAGTTGCTCCATGTCGAAGACAACTTCATCTCATCAATACGGAGTGTCACCCTTCCGGATTTAGCATCTATCAGTGCCCCGCCTGTGGCCAAGAATGGCCTGCCTAAGATGAGAGGCATGTCAGAGTCCTCCTCGATGTCCAGAATGATGAAATCCACTGGAAATGGAGTACTGTCAGCTTTGATTATCACATCTTTCAGGATTCCGATTGGCTTTGTAATTGACCTATCTGCAAGCTGGAGCCTCATTTTGACAGGTTCCACCACTCCGAGCTTAAGACGTTTAACCATGGTTAATGGCATAACGTTAATGCTGGAGCCGAGGTCACATAGTCCTTTTCCGGCGTTGTTCTGGCCAATCCGAATCGGCAATGTATAGCATCCGGGGTCCTCTTTCTTCTCTCGCAGCTTCTTTTGAATAATAGCACTGCAAGTGCTGTTGAGTACCACCAATTCATCCTGCTCAACCTGTCTCTTTCCTGAAATTATTTCTTTCAAGAACTTAGCATAGACTGGCATTTCAGAGATCATTTCAATCAAAGGAATGGTAATCTCAACTTCCCGCAGTCTTTTTAGAAATTTTTCAAACTTCAGATCTTGTTGCTTATTTTTAAGTCTAGCCGGGTAAGGAACCCTAGGCATGAACTTGTTTTTGTTATCATGTTTTGGTGGTAGATGGTTAGAGGTTGTACCTTCACCATTACCGTTTTCTGTTTCTGTCGTTCCTTTTGCAACGTCAGTCTGCTGTTCGGCTTCCTTCTGTTCATCCATTGCTTCCTCATCAGCTTTGTCAATAGCATCATCATCTTCCCCATAGTTGTTTCCAGTATCCGCTCCCCTTGATCCAGCCAGTACCTTCCCAGATTTCAAGGTTATTGCTTTGCATTGCGGGTTCTTTTCCGCAGTGCTCGGCAATGTCCCTTTATCCCTTTTCTGCATTTCATTAGCCATCTATGTAACCTGGGTCTCCACATTTCTGATAGAGACCTGCAGCTGAGTGTTGATCTCCTTCTGGCTAGTAATAAAATCAGTCATCAAATTCTCCAGCCTTGAAGGAGGCTTTTGATTTTGATTCTGATTTTGGTTTTGGTTCCATTGGCCTTGGTTTGGAATAAATTGAGGCTGGAAGTTTTGGGGCTGAAAGTTTTGAAAGTTCTGGGTAGGCTGTTGGAAATTTTGAGGGGGTCTCTGCTGGATCTGGGGTTGGAAGCTTGGGTTTTGAAAATTCTGGCCCCTGTTCTGAATGAATCCTTGATTCTGCTGAGGATTGAATTGCTGCTGTTGTGGTTTGTTCAAGAGGTGGGAGTGAAGGGCATTGTTGTTTGAGTATGACAGGTTTGGGTGTCTATTTGGGTAAGCTCCTGCAAAGTTACAGCTTTCAGCTGCAATCTGTTCGCATGTATCAGTTGCGCGAGCACCTTGACACAGTCCACAAATCACATTTGTTTGCTGTCCTTGAGTAGAGCTCCCAGCTCCCTGATTAACAGACAATGCTGCTGAAACTTTTGACAATTTCCCACACGAGCATTTTCTTAAATTATACCAGGTTAGATTTATTAGAAGAAAAGGGTTTTGATTCACGGGAAATGGTTTAGGGATATATCAAGATTATTAGTCTTTTATTACTCAAGTGTGGTGCTTTGGTTTCAAATGGCGCTGTGGTCCTCTCTGTCATGAAATGTTGACAAATCTCATGGCACAGCCGGGATGGTTGACCTTCAGCCTGTCACACTGAGGATCCCCGGCAAATATGCCATGATACTTCTCATCAATTCTTGCCATAAGATTTCCTGCGATGAAACTTTTGACAGATTCCCACTACATGAGTATTTTCCGAAAAATCATAATCCTGGTTTGGGTTTTATTTAATGAAACCAATTTATGATGGCGGGGTTGTGATTAGGGATATATTTATAAGTGGTCATGTTTTTATTGCTCGTGTTCAAGAAACTGTGGCCCGAAAGCGCACGGTGTCAAAAATTGCAGTAATTTATAGTAAGACCGGATCGTTCACTGGAGGATGTGCGATAGAAGCAGGGCCCACGCCGTTTACTAAGATTTTCCACTCGGTTTCTCGATTCAAGTGTGTGTTTGAATTACCAACTACTTGACATAATTTAAACTAAGCTATGAAAGCAATTAAAATAAAGCAGATAAAATTATTCTAGAAAGCGAGTTAAACTTAATCTAATAAAGCAATAAAATTATTCTAGGAAAGCGGTTAAAAATTATCTAAGAAAGCAGATTTAAATTGAGACAGAAGGGACAGGGAGAAAATAATAAAGATTGGACAAGATTCAGATGAAACACAATTAAACTTCCATTTTGTTACACAGATCTTTGTTTGGGATCATTCGTTCAGTTAGCTAATTCTCATGCTCTCTATACCATGTTCCCTCTAACAGACAGGTACTTACAGCAGGAGTTTACATGCTCTTAAGAAAGTAAATTCTAAGATACCACAGATGCATAACTACCCTTGCAATGGTATGTTATTTATCTGTGGTGGATAAGCAACACCTGACAAATCATTAGTTGAAATGTCAAGTACCGCTATCATTCCCCCATGTCACGCCCGAAGATTCTAATCAAGCCCTGAACTATCCCTTAACTCTCAGTCCTAGTAGCAGTTACACAACTCTCAATACAACCGAGTGACCTCTAACGAAAGCATTTAAAAGAAAGCGGTAAAGAAAGCATTTAAAATCCTATCATTCGGAGGTTTTTGAAAGTCTGACCGTGGTAGTAAAAGAAAGCCCCCAGTCAGGATGACCAGGTGTGGATCAAGAATTCCCTATTCTCGGTGAACCGCTTGCAGTGTTCACTTCCCGTCGGGTGGTTATGAGATACAAACTAATGAAACGAACTAATAAATTAGTTCGTTCCGGATGCACTCACTCAGGACTCAAGAATAGGCTTTGGCAGAAGAAGATAGCAGTTGAAAGAATACTTAACCCTACCTTAGAAAATAACCAAGGCCCGAATGTTGTTCCTCTAGTATTATCTGTCACACCTTATCGGAATCCAAGTGGAATCTGACCCAGTGCAATATTTAATACAAGATTTCCAACAAACAGCAATTTTGGAAAATAATAAATCTGAAAATCATTCCCTATCAGGTACTAGACTCTCAATTAAAACACAGATCCTTTCAGTCTAGGTGAGACCTAATCGCTGACTCTGCTTCTAATTTCCCAAAATCAACCCCCAGTCGGATATGAATTAGTCATAACTGTCGAATTTATCCCTTACTCAGATCCGGATTTTATAAAGGAATTTTTGTTGGAAATTTATTGTGAGACATCTGATTAAAATCAAGACTTCTATGTCCGAGGGAAGGATCCCAAAATAATATTGACCTCAGCATCTACATAATAATATCATGCATAAAGTTATAGAGAAGTGTAAAATTAAATAACCCAAAATATAAGGTGGGTTTAGACAGAAGTTGATACACAGAGATGAAATAGCCGGAGATGAGAAGAATTTATTTGGCTAAAAAGATGACAAAAATAATCAGGATAATCCGGACTGCAAACATCTGCTATCCAGGTCCTGATTATTCCAGGTGGGATGATTTTTAGATAGTGAAATGCCCTAAATGACAGTTGCCACTGTCATCTTAGACTCCACTATCTGTGAATTTGGATAAAAACCCACATGTTCTATCACTGCAATAATTATTAGATGACATTGGCAAATATCATCTAACATTATTACAACTCCAGATTCGGGTTTGAAATTAAAATAAAGAAAAGAAAACTGTATCCGGATAGGAGTCAGCTGAGCAGCTATTATAATCCCGGATGGACGTACCGCCAAGGCATCCACCGACCACTATCCGGACCATGCAAAATAACAATTAATAATCAATATACAGAATACGAGCTAGTTATCCGTGTGGGAATACCCGCCAACATTAGTCTGATATATTCCTTATTAGCTGTTTCACACATCACGGAAAAGACAAAATAAATGAAAGAAAAATATTTTTGGGTCATCTTGCATGAGAGACATTGGTTTCTCATGCAAGGTATGGAAATTATTCCATAATTACTCTCCATATCTAAATAATCTCTCATTCCGTAATTAATTAATTAATTACAGTCCGGATTATATACTTAGATCATTAGAGTTTAATTTCTTGTAGAAGGATCTTTTAATGGGAAATTGAACAAAGTTCTTTATATCAAATTAGTCATGGGTTGAGATCATTGGATTTCAACCTCAAAATATTAATATAAAGGTTCAATTAGTTAATGGAGTGAGATGAAGAATAAAAATTTGGCAAAAAAGGTGCCACTTTGTTGCAATGCAGAGTTTGTGTCGCGGAGCGTGGCTCCGCGACAAAGGTTTCGCGACAAAGGGTGGGAAATAAAAGGAATGGAATTTTGAAAATTTAGGGTTTGTCTTGTCGCTAAGCAAAAATTTTGTCGCGGAACATGGTTCCGCGACAAAGGGGTATAGCGATAAAGGGGTTGAAAATTGGACAAGGCATAATTATTGTCGCGGAACAAGAGGTTTTGGCGCGGAACGTGGTTCCGCGACAAGGTTGCTTCGCGACAAAGCCCTTCCAGAATGAAATCACAAGTATTTGGGTCCTTGGTCGCTAATCAGGATTTTGTCGCGGAACGTGGTTCCGCGCTAAGGGTTGTTTCGCGACCAAGGGTTTTAAAATAATGGTTAACAGATGTTCTTTGGCACCTTTGTCGCCAAAGCATCATTTTGTCGCGGAACGTGGTTCCGCGACAAGGGTTGTTCCGCGACAAAGGTGTGTCCAGGACACATGTCAGAAAAGTAAAGTGGAACAGTGGCATGCATTATGTGTGATCTCACCCTTTTCAGATTCAAAAGCTAAACTAAGCTTAAAATGACAAAACAAAATATGAATCTAGCTAGAACATGCTTGAACATAAAAGAAATGAAACAAACTTAAATCTTAAGAAACCCTAATCTGAGCTTGATCACCCATAAGCGTGCAACATTATCCCAATAAAAAGTCACCAAGCAGTGACATTAAAATGCAAAACGAAAATCAAGTGACCCAAGGAAAACGAAAACAGTAAGATCCATGGGGTGTGAGACCCATTTCATGATTTTGGGACACAAATGGAGAATGTTTTCCCATATTATTAAACGGTGTTGTTCATACCCATGATTTGGGTATCACAATCCCTTAAACAAAAGTTTAGAGAGGAAAATAAGATGTAAAAACTGGCTATCTAACCAAAGCGCAATAAACTACATCTAACTAGTGCATGAATTAAATAATACAAGAAAAACCTAACTAAACTACCCTAAACTAAACTAAACTACTGAGCTCCCCACTTGTCTTCAAGAAGGTGTATTTTTCCTAAAATTCTTCCAACCCTTAGCTCAAAGGAAACACCTCATATTTATAGAGGGGAAACCCCAAACTCATGGGCCTTGATTTGAGCCCATTGTGTCTCAAGACATCACACACATCACAGCTTTGTCTCGGAGCACCAAATTTGGTCGCGGAACACACTGCATGTGGCAAAGCTTCTCGACTGGGTCTTGTGTCTCTAAAAGTGCATCTTTGTCGCGGAATGGACCTTTGTCGCGGAACAGGGCATCGCGACAAGGGTATCGCGACAAGGGTATCTGGCTGGTCTTCTCCTTCATCTGAGCTTGCTTGGTCGCGGAACGTTCCTTTGTCGCGGAATCATGCATCGCGACAAAGGGGCTTCCGCGACAAATGTGTTCCTGGGCCTGCTGGATTGGGCCAGATGGGCCGAAAATGTTCTTTTTGTGGGCTTTTTCTCTCTTTTTCCCATCTTTTTCATTCCTTTTTCTTTTCTTTTCTTTTTCTCATGTTTTTGGCTTTTTCCAACATAAATATGTAATAAAATTACATATTTATGCCTTTTTCACACCTGCTTATTATTTTTACAATTATGCATAAATCAGTCCAATTCGACTGCTTTCTTACTTAATGTAAGACCGGAATGCGATCAAATGCCCGTTTAAGACACGGAAATGGATTGAAAATAATGGTCATTTCTGGCCATTATCAACATCCTCACATTTAATACTGATCGTCCCCGAGCAGTCAGAGTCAATGTTCGTAAGAACACGGACTCTACATATTCAATTCATTTTCGTGGCTTCATAAATCACATCCTTTTTGGATTGGGATAAGACAATCAAAAACTACAAGTATTAAACTCCCTTGATTGCAGTGTTTAATGAAATGATACTTGCTCACTATATCGGGCCTACAAATCAAACATTATTATCAACCCTTCATGAATATCATGTTTGAAAGATGCAAAGATTAAAAATTAGAATTAAGGCATGACATGAACATTGTTTAATGAAACAGAGCCTCACATACAAGAGAATCGGAAATTTCACTCACTCTCAATTGGGGTTTAATCAGTGAACACTCATAATCAATTTTAATTAAATTGTCTCATATGCTTGCAATCAGACCAACTCGCCACCGGCTCATTTCCTCAAATCGAGATCACGAGGTCTTATTTAAGGGTTATAACGGGGCATACGGTTGTAACATTAGGTAGGAAAGGGAATTATTGGGTTAATAAGTGGCAAGAATCCATTCCATCATAACTTGGCATATTCTTGTTTAAAATTTATGATCATCATTATTTTTCTCTCTTTTGCTTTTCTCTTTCTATTGCATGACATTAGACTAAGTCTAATTTTGCTTTGTCATTTGCAATTCATTTTCTTCTCTCTCTTTTTTTTTTTTTTTTTGAATCGGTTTATTGAATACCGATTTAAGCATCTTTGATGATCACAAATTCAATGCCTTGATAAAATTTATTCTTGCATACTTGGGTTTGAATATTTTGGTCTTTTTATAAGGCTAGGAATAATAGAGTGGGTTTCAAAGATAAATTAGGCTTAAGGCTCAAAGGGGTTAATCCTAAAGGGAAAATGTTTTTGGGTTTGGATTTCAAAAGAAGGCCAAAATTTGGGTTTTCTAAGTGCCTCAGTCATGTGCTCGATTTTTGGAATATGGCATGGTCTTGAATCGGTCCCAATTGCAAGTTCTAGTTTCCTTTAATCAAAATGATTCACACATCAAAGAAAATAAATGAGTAAAAGTGACTCATGGCTCTAATCTTGCAAGGTTAGGTTGATTCATGTCATACAATATTCTCAAATTTAACCAGAGCTTAGTTCGAACAATTTATTCAATCAAAATCTCTAACATGCAGATTTATTACCCAATAAGCTGATCGCATCATTAAATTTTTATAGCTCAAAACCTCAGGAATTCATTTCATGCATGTTCTCAATTATATTATCCCAATTTAAAGGTTTGAAAATTTAATCACAAGCCTAAATTCAACATATGAATTTAGAGCAGGTTTATGCATATTTTTGCTGGTTATTTAATTTAAAGCAGTAAAGAGGCACTGCTGACATACAGAGTATGTCCAAAGCATATTTTTGGCCTGACAGTCACTTATTCATCTTGGACTGTGCAGACATCTTTTCAAGAATAAAATTGTTTGGACTGCAAAATTCCAAATTAAAACAGTGAATGATATCAATTACAAGAGATTCCATTGCAATCAGAACGATTTTGCACAAGGGAAATGAAATTCTCTTGTATGATATTTACAATTATGCTCGATTGAAATGACAATCACACACTCAATCTGTTTTCTCCCCTGGCTGACTCGATGGCCCTGCTGCATCTGATGGAGGTGGGGGTGGCTTGGGAAGTTGACTGATGAGTGCTTGCATTAGTGTTTCCATCATCCTGCGCTGCTTTTCTTCACTCTCCACTCTTTCTCTGTGCATGCGCTCTTCTCTTTCCATCATCATTTTCTTGAATTCCTCCTCTCTCTTTTCCTTCTCCTGCTTCTCCTTTCGCTTCTCTTCCTTTTCTCTCCTACGCTCTTGGCGTTCTTCTTCTCTCTCCCTCCTTCGCTCTTCACGCTCCTCTTCGGCCCTTTTCCGCTGTTCCTCTTGGCTCGCCATAACCACATTAGTCATGGACTTCATTCCCTCGAGCATAGATTGACTCATCCTGCTCACCATCTCAATTGTTTGGGAATCAGCAGGGAATTGCGATACATTCTGGCTTTGAGGAGGCATCTGAGGTTGAGGTTGAGTCGGAGGTGGAATCGGAGCTGCCGGAACTGGAATTGGCGTCTCTGAATGTTCTTGATCTGCAGGAGGCTCTTCTTGAACATTCGAAGGTCCTGCATCAGCACAGGTTTTCTGTGTTCCCTTCTTTGCCTTGGGCTGTCTCTTTCGTTTTCTTGATGCCTGCCCACTTGATATGAAAGAGGATTGAGCGTCTGAATCTCCTTTGCCGAACAGTTGGGGAAGGGAATATCTAATACTCTCACACAGGGGAAGTCTCGGCACTCTGATAAGTGGGTTTACTCTCACCACTGCGTCACCCTCAAAAGCGCTCAAATCAACTCCCTGAGCTATGCAGATTCTCCTAATCAGATTCGGATAGCATAGCACCTGTCTATCCTCTATCCGGGTTATCATCACCTCGAACACATGCCTCCCTACATTCAGTTTTGCTCCGCTCCACATTCTTGCAAATCCCATCAATACATTCCCAGATGTGGTATGCGGATGAGAATTGGGCCGGATCTTGGACATGTAGAACTCATAAGTTGGCATGAACTGTATCCGCAGCCATTTTGCATTGAATGTGTGTCCTGGGGCAGTCACGCTTGTCATGCTGTTAGCCAAGGTTGCATACTTCGCATATTCGCTCGTCTTGGCTCTCTTTGTCATGATCTCATCAGGGGGAAATTCGCTTTTAATGTCCGGAGTCCCAAAGAATTGATTCAGCCAGTCAGGTGCAATGTTTATCACTTGTCCACGGATCCATGTTGTTCTGGCAGCTTTATCGATGTTGCAGAAGAATTCCTTTGTTAGCTCCACGAAGCCATCTTCGTCATGATGCAGCATGAAGTTACCCCACTCTTGATTTCTGTAGAAAGTCTCAACAGTGGGGTGTGACAATGCATCGGGTCTGAATCCTTTATCTGGCACTATCATTTTCTGCAACTTCTTATACTTTTCTGCATTCTCTTTGTTGCCATTGAACTTGATCTGCATCTGTTCTTCACTCAGCTTTTTCTTCTCATACTCCTTTGAAACGCGCATCCTTTGCCTCACAGTATTCTCAGACCAGAACTCGACTGGTCGAATGGATCCGACAGATTCGTCGTCACTCGTGTGCCAGTCTGTTTGATCGTCACCTTCCTGTGGCTGGTCATCCCTTGGTTCGGCCTCATCTCTCCTCTGACTTGACCTTCCTTCTCCATGAGCTGTTTCATCTCCGAATTCCTCCTCAACCTGTTTAATTACATTTTTCATTGTATTGAGTTCACAATTTACAAGCAAAGAAGATGTAATTACATGAAAATTACGGTCATCAACATCAGTTGATACCTCCTCCTCCTCCCTAACTCGCGCAGCTCGTCCAACTGGACGTTGCAAAATAGGCGCCATCTGATCCATGAATTCTTGCTCCTCTTGCCGAGCTTCTTCCTCTGAATCATTTCCCTTTGCAGCCTCAGTCACAATTTCCTGAACATTTTCCTTGAGCGCAGAGGCCATGGGGTGGTCGCCTGGCTGTTCTTCCAATGTTTTGGCCAATGCTGCTGGATCAATGGACTCATGCGATCCTTGTGGCTGTTCAGCTTGATGCGATGATCCTTCTTTAGTGATGAATTCTTCAATTCTGGCCGTGCCCACGAGAGGATCAATCAATTGACCCACTTCTGTCTGATATTTGATTTGATTTGGCTTTTCTCCAGCATCAATTCTCGTTTCAATCTGTTCGTTGATGTTTTGTCTCAATTCTTCCCGAAGTGTCTCAGCACTACGAATAAAAGGGCCAGTCCATCCTGATGGTTGTTCTTCTTTGATCTTTAATCCCTTTCCTTCGACTCCACCAATGATCTTCAGCTCGAAGTCTTCCTCATCACCCTGTTCAGCTTCTCCAGATTTCCTGCTTTCCAGATCAGCTTGCATTTTCCTGGCAGTCTCTTCGTCCTTCGTCTGCTGAATATTCTTTCTGATCTGCTCTTCCTCTGCAGCTTTCCTTTCCATTTCCAAGCATTCTTCTTCAGTCAATTTCTCTATTCCCGAACCACCTGTTACTTGATCCATGAGGCCGGCTGATGCAAATTCATCATTTTGCATTTTTCTGGCTAGCTCAGCATCGAATGCCACTTGATGCTTCTTTTTCGGAGGTGGTGGTGGCATCGGCTTCTTACCCGTGTCCTTGGGATCTGTGGGCTCTGCCACTTTCCTAACAGTTGGCTCAGGTTCCTTGATCTCCACTTTCTTTTCCGGAGCTCTTGCTGGTTTATCTTTGTCAGCAGATTTTATCAACCTTCTCCTCGTTCCCGGTTGAGGTGCTGGCTTACCTTCAGATGCGACAGCAATACTGGATGTCTGCTCGGGCGGTATGGGTGCCTTAGTGGTGGCAGGTGCTGGCATTTCAGATTGAGCTGGCTGCGTTGGCGTCCTGGTTGCTTCTTGTTGCACCACTGGCTCGGACGTAGCAACTTCTTGCACGTCAGTATGCCCTCTTGGCGGCAAAGCCGAAGCTTGTACTGCTGGCTAGGTAGGCTGTGGGTTGGCCTCAGGAGGGGTGGAAAAATAAGCATCAATCTCAGCATCTGGGTCTTCCGGATCTTCCTGAGCCTCTTGAGTTCCAAACAGTTTGTGTGCAAATCTCAGATAATCATGCACGAATGTCTGACTTGTCACCCGGACCAGTTTAAGTTCCCAAGCCTCCTTAATCCGTGTGCAAAACAGGCTCCTGACTTTGTGGTTATAGTGCATGACCTTTGTTTTATTTCCTTCCTTCCCATACCTCAAGGCTTCTCTATCCATTTCCATGAGGAGTTCAAGATATGAAGTTCTATACTGCTCCATCATGGTGTTGATCATGTCTCTTTCTAGCTCTTCTGTCACATAAGTCATCATCTGTGCTTTGTCAAACGTCAGATATTCCTTTGCTTCAGCCTCGCTCATTAATCTGAGTTGCACCTTCTTTTTGGTCAATACTGACCAATTGTGGTGCTGCACCTCATAAAGGGCTTTTTCCCTTAGTTCTCTGATGTGCTCGGGAAATCCAGGGTCCACCTGAGTTCCCTTTTCCACTGGTCTTGTCTGGCCAAACCGCTTGTTTATGAAAATTGTCTCAAAATTATCCTCATCTGGCAAGGTCAATCCTTCATCCAATCTCTCTTGTGTTATGAAACCCTTGCCTTGTCCCCACAGAAGTGCCATCTCGTGCCATTCCTTCCGAGCTGCATTGATTTCTTCTCTAAACTTGTTTATCATGGTGGAGTTCCTTTCTGTGTTGAACTCCTCGATTCTCCTCAGTTTGTGGCGCAGGTTGTAACTCATCTCCCGATGCCTTAGCTTAGCCTGCCTGGCCACCCATCTCTGCTATTCTCTTCCCATGTTGTCAAATAACCTCGGGTTCCAAATGCAAGGGAAGGCCTCATGCATTGAAATGGCTCCCTTTGACAGTATCAGGCTCACCGGTAAAGGTCTTTCCACGAACTGCAATCGCACTTGTGGGTCTATGGGCTGGTCGGGAATGAGTATATCATAGTTTGAGATATCGATTCCCACTGTTCCATCTTCTAGATGACGTTGCCAGACAGCTGTGTGTATTTGGAACTTCAGCGTGATTCTTTCCAAATGCACTTCGGGTGTCATTATGGAATCATGCGGAGCATGGTCTGTCATTAGTTCCCAAAACTTCAGCATGTGATGGGAGAAATCCCTTTCTATGTTCGTCAGAGCGGTTGATCTATCTGCAGGGGGGATTTTTACGTCCCATCCGGGCCTCAATGATAACTCAGCTTCAGTACCCCGGTCCAATGGAACACTGTACACGCTTATCAGAGCCTTCGTGAGCTTCTTAA
This sequence comes from Hygrophila difformis, assembly GCA_030278955.1. Taxonomy (NCBI): domain Eukaryota; kingdom Viridiplantae; phylum Streptophyta; class Magnoliopsida; order Lamiales; family Acanthaceae; genus Hygrophila; species Hygrophila difformis. Next base: position 57,944,614 of record JAOANR010000003.1, read on the forward strand.
TCTGAGTTCTGTTTGCAGATGCTTCTACTGCTGCCTGATGCAGAGTGCAATCGGGTAATCCAATAGCTGACTTAATCACTAGTTCATTCCTGAAAAATATAGAAAGTATTAATTCCGATCAAGTTTTTTATATATTTTTGAGAGTTGAGTTTCAAGCCAAAAACCAACATCCTCACATTTTGAGCTTTGCTCGAAATGTGATTTATTTGATTAATGCTCAAGACATTATCATAAGGCAGATGCCATTAATTAATTTTAAAAAAAAAGGTCTAAGTCTTTGGACTTAGAGAATTTTTAGTAGGCTATTGGGCCCAAAAAGTTTGCTTTTCCAATTTTATTAAACAAGCTCGAGGCACTTGTTGAAAACGGAATGAAATGATGACGATGGAATGGATAGCTCGAAAATGGAATGTGCAGTGGAGGCGTGGCGGGATGGATTTGCTATTTCCGGATTGTTTGGACTGTCATTGGACAGTGAAAACGTTCAAGAAAATGCAAACACTATTTTTAATTTTGAAAAGGTTGACTTGATTTTATTTAATGAAAAGTGGGATGTGTGTGGTCCCATTTTTGGATTTTGTAAAGAGGTAGCAGTTGAGGTGGCAAAATACTGCTACTTAACTCACACTTTTTAGTTCCATTGGGAACAAAAACAACTTGTCAACCAAAATTCCTATCGCTATTTTTGTCTTTAGTGGAAAAGTGATTGGCCAAAGGGGCTTTGGTGTGCACAGACTTGCTAAAACAATACAAACACTCACTTTCATATCTGCAGCATACATACACAGTCATGCCAAACAGGGAAAAATATTAAATGAACATATTGGCATGCAAAGAACATGGTCATAGCACAACATGAACATAGGATCAAACATCTACCCTAGCCAAAACAAGGAATCACACTGTCTCATGCTTCATAATCATGAAATCAAACGCAGTGACATGCTTCAAACTAACAACATCAAGACATTCAAAAACGCCCATATGCTCGTTGGTTTTCCAAATTTCACCATTCTAGGAATTTGAGAATTTCAGCAGGTTTCCTCAGATAACCAAATCAACACTCAGACTAAAGGTTTACGAAACAAAGGTAGGATAACTAAGAACCCAGTAGAGCCCTAAATTTTTTTTTTTTAAAAAAAAAAGAACACTGGTGATTCTAACTGCTAATATGCTCTCCAACAGCCCTAAGTTCAAAAATTTCAAAAATCAATAACCGAACTCCCTTGTGCATTCATAACACAAAACAACACTCCCCCTTCCTCTGAATCATGCTCGGCCATTACAGTAATAAACAGGGAAACAAAATCCAACATGCCCGAACCACACATTCCCTAAAATCGAACTCGGATAAGCACAAAAGTTCAGAACAACATATACTCATACATTTTCAAGTTCCAGAACACAAAAATCCTCGAAACCACCAAGATGCGAAAACAGGGGCAATGGGTGCACGAGAAACAGTCAAGAAACACTTACCAGGGCTCGGCTTTCTTAGGAGATGACGAAGACGAGGGTTCCATTGGGTTTGCGAAAATCGGGCAGAGTTTCCCCCGAGTTTGGTGGTCGGAGTGTGCGAAGAACACGGTGGTGTGCTTCGGGAGAGGCGGTTTCGCGTACGAGGGATTTTTCCGAAAATTTTCTAAGTGTGGGAGCGTGGGGAAGAAGAGGGAGGGGAAGGGGTTTAAATACTAATGGGCCGGTCGCGGAACCCTAGCCCATTGTCGCGGAACAGGGTTGCGCGACCAGGCTCGGCGACATTAGAGGTGTCGCGGAAATGGGACTTTGTCGCGGAGTCATGCACCGCGACAAAGTGTACCGCGACAAAATGGCAAGGAAGAATGGGGTGGTGTGCCCGTGTCGCGGAATAGGAGCTTTGTCGCGATGCAGTGCTCCGCGACAAAGGCTTCCGCGACAAAGACAAACAGAGTTCAGGGATGAGTGAAATTTTGTCGCGGAGTTGCACTTGGTCGCGATGCTGGGCACCGCGACAAAAATGGTTACTCCGCGACAAACTTTTTGAATTTTCAAATTTTCAACGGACTGGGCCCGAGTGTGATGTTGGGCCTGCGTCTATTTTATTTGATTTGGACCTAAATGAATTCAGTCCAAGTAAATTCAAAACATTGGGCCATTATTTAAAATAATCTACTTGCATAAAATTAGGTTGGGTCAGTTCCATTTATCTGCGAGATTTATTACGGATCTTAAATTCCTTTAAATTCCGAAAATAGTTTCTCAGATTTGTGGAATTTTCCCAACCAAGAACCTGGTTTTCCATGCTTTTTCTGCTCCTTCTTTTTGGGTGGTTCCGAATTTCCTGCAAGACAGATAAATACCCATTAGGTTAGGTTTTCTCCTCAGTTCAACATCCTCACATTTAGAGTCTTGGTACTCTAAATGTTCAATTAATCTCGAGGGTACTTTTTCTGTTCTGGATTACATTAAACTAAGCTAATCTATGAGTAATCAGGAATGTAATTCTCTTAATAAACGACGCTGCATCCTCCCCGGCAACGGCGCCATGAAACTTTTGACAATTTCCCACACGAGCATTTTCTTAAATTATACCAGGTTAGATTTATTAGAAGAAAAGGGTTTTGATTCACGGGAAAGGGTTTAGGGATATATCAAGATTATTAGTCTTTTTATTACTCAAGTGTGGTGCTTTGGTTTCAAATGGCGCTGTGGTCCTCTCTGTCATGAAATGTTGACAAATCTCATGGCACAGCCGGGATGGTTGACCTTCAGCCTGTCACACTGAGGATCCCCGGCAAATATGCCATGATACTTCTCATCAATTCTTGCCATAAGATTTCCTGCCATGAAACTTTTGACAGATTCCCACTACATGAGTATTTTCCGAAAAATCATAATCCTGGTTTGGGTTTTATTTAATGAAACCAATTTATGATGGCGGGGTTGTGATTAGGGATATATTTATAAGTGGTCATGTTTTTATTGCTCGTGTTCAAGAAACTGTGGCCCGAAAGCGCACGGTGTCAAAAATTGCAGTAATTTATAGTAAGACCGGATCGTTCACTGGAGGATGTGCGATAGAAGCAGGGCCCACGCCGTTTACTAAGATTTTCCACTCGGTTTCTCGATTCAAGTGTGTGTTTGAATTACCAACTACTTGACATAATTTAAACTAAGCTATGAAAGCAATTAAAATAAAGCAGATAAAATTATTCTAGAAAGCGAGTTAAACTTAATCTAAGAAAGCAATAAAATTATTCTAGGAAAGCGGTTAAAAATTATCTAAGAAAGCAGATTTAAATTGAGACAGAAGGGATAGGGAGAAAATAATAAAGATTGGACAAGATTAAGATGAAACACAATTAAACTTCCATTTTGTTACACAAATCTTTGTTTGGGATCATTCGTTCAGTTAGCTAATTCTCATGCTCTCTATACCATGTTCCCTCTAACAGACAGGTACTTACAGCAGGAGTTTACATGCTCTTAAGAAAGTAAATTCTAAGATACCACAGATGCATAACTACCCTTGCAATGGTATGTTATTTATCTGTGGTGGATAAGCAACACCTGACAAATCATTAGTTGAAATGTCAAGTACCGCTATCATTCCCCCATGTCACGCCCGAAGATTCTAATCAAGCCCTGAACTATCCTTTAACTCTCAGTCCTAGTAGCAGTTACACAACTCTCAATACAACCGAGTGACCTCTAACGAAAGCATTTAAAAGAAAGCGGTAAAGAAAGCATTTAAAATCCTATCACTCGGAGGTTTTTGAAAGTCTGACCCTGGTAGTAAAAGAAAGCCCCCAGTCAGGATGACCAGGTGTGGATCAAGAATTCCCTATTCTCGGTGAACCGCTTGCAGTGTTCACTTCCCGTCGGGTGGTTATGAGATACAAACTAATGAAACGAACTAATAAATTAGTTCGTTCCGGATGCACTCACTCAGGACTCAAGAATAGGCTTTGGCAGAAGAAGATAGCAGTTGAAAGAATACTTAACCCTACCTTAGAAAATAACCAAGGCCCGAATGTTGTTCCTCTAGTATTATCTGTCACACCTTATCGGAATCCAAGTGGAATCTGACCCAGTGCAATATTTAATACAAGATTTCCAACAAACAGCAATTTTGGAAAATAATAAATCTGAAAATCATTCCCTATCAGGTACTAGACTCTCAATTAAAACACAGATCCTTTCAGTCTAGGTGAGACCTAATCGCTGACTCTGCTTCTAATTTCCCAAAATCAACCCCCAGTCGGATATGAATTAGTCATAACTGTCGAATTTATCCCTTACTCAGATCCGGATTTTATAAAGGAATTTTTGTTGGAAATTTATTGTGAGACATCTGATTAAAATCAAGACTTCTATGTCCGAGGGAAGGATCCCAAAATAATATTGACCTCGGCATCTACATAATAATATCATGCATAAAGTTATAGAGAAGTGTAAAATTAAATAACCCAAAATATAAGGTGGGTTTAGACAGAAGTTGATACACAGAGATGAAATAGCCGGAGATGAGAAGAATTTATTTGGCTAAAAAGATGACAAAAATAATCAGGATAATCCGGACTGCAAACATCTGCTATCCAGGTCCTGATTATTCCAGGTGGGATGATTTTTAGATAGTGAAATGCCCTAAATGACAGTTGTCACTGTCATCTTAGACTCCACTATCTGTGAATTTGGATAAAAACCCACATGTTCTATCACTGCAATAATTATTAGATGACATTGGCAAATATCATCTAACATTATTACAACTCCAGATTCGGGTTTGAAATTAAAATAAAGAAAAGAAAACTGTATCCGGATAGGAGTCAGCTGAGCAGCTATTATAATCCCGGATGGACGTACCGCCAAGGCATCCACCGACCACTATCCGGACCATGCAAAATAACAATTAATAATCAATATACAGAATACGAGCTAGTTATCCGTGTGGGAATACCCGCCAACATTAGTCTGATATATTCCTTATTAGCTGTTTCACACATCACGGAAAAGACAAAATAAATGAAAGAAAAATATTTTTGGGTCATCTTGCATGAGAGACATTGGTTTCTCATGCAAGGTATGGAAATTATTCCATAATTACTCTCCATGTCTAAATAATCTCTCATTCCGTAATTAATTAATTAATTACAGTCCGGATTATATACTTAGATCATTAGAGTTTAATTTCTTGTAGAAGGATCTTTTAATGGGAAATTGAACAAAGTTCTTTATATCAAATTAGTCATGGGTTGAGATCATTGGATTTCAACCTCAAAATATTAATATAAAGGTTCAATTAATTAATGGAGTGAGATGAAGAATAAAAATTTGGCAAAAAAGGTGCCACTTTGTCGCAATGCAGAGTTTGTGTCGCGGAGCGTGGCTCCGCGACAACGGTTTCGCGACAAAGGGTGGGAAATAAGAGGAATGGAATTTTGAAAATTTAGGGTTTGTCTTGTCGCTAAGCAAAAATTTTGTCGCGGAACATGGTTCCGCGACAAAGGGGTATAGCGATAAAGGGGTTGAAAATTGGACAAGGCATAATTCTTGTCGCGGAACAAGAGGTTTTGGCGCGGAACGTGGTTCCGCGACAAGGTTGCTTCGCGACAAAGCCCTTCCAGAATGAAATCACAAGTATTTGGGTCCTTGGTCGCTAATCAGGATTTTGTCGCGGAACGTGGTTCCGCGCCAAGGGTTGTTTCACGACCAAGGGTTTTAAAATAATGGTTAACAGATGTTCTTTGGCACCTTTGTCGCCAAAGCATCATTTTGTCGCGGAACGTGGTTCCGCGACAAGGGTTGTTCCGCGACAAAGGTGTGTCCAGGACACATGTCAGAAAAGTAAAGTGGAACAGTGGCATGCATAATGTGTGATCTCACCCTTTTCAGATTCAAAAGCTAAACTAAGCTTAAAATGACAAAACAGAATATGAATCTAGCTAGAACATGCTTGAACATAAAAGAAATGAAACAAACTTAAATCTTAAGAAACCCTAATCTGAGCTTGATCACCCATAAGCGTGCAACATTATCCCAATAAAAAGTCACCAAGCAGTGACATTAAAATGCAAAACGAAAATCAAGTGACCCAAGGAAAACGAAAACAGTAAGATCCATGGTGTGTGAGACCCATTTCATGATTTTGGGACACAAATGGAGAATGTTTTCCCATATTATTAAACGGTGTTGTTCATACCCATGATTTGGGTATCACAATCCCTTAAACAAAAGTTTAGAGAGGAAAATAAGATGTAAAAACTGGCTATCTAACCAAAGCGCAATAAACTACATCTAACTAGTGCATGAATTAAATAATACAAGAAAAACCTAACTAAACTACCCTAAACTAAACTAAACTACTGAGCTCCCCACTTGTCTTCAAGAAGGTGTATTTTTCCTAAAATTCTTCCAACCCTTAGCTCAAAGGAAACACCTCATATTTATAGAGGGGAAACCCCAAACTCATGGGCCTTGATTTGAGCCCATTGTGTCTTAAGACATCACACACATCACAGCTTTGTCTCGGAGCACCAAATTTGGTCGCGGAACACACTGCATGTGGCAAAGCTTCTCGACTGGGTCTTGTGTCTCTAAAAGTGCATCTTTGTCGCGGAATGGACCTTTGTCGCGGAACAGGGCATCGCGACAAGGGTATCGCGACAAGGGTATCTGGCTGGTCTTCTCCTTCATCTGAGCTTGCTTGGTCGCGGAACGTTCCTTTGTCGCGGAATCATGCATCGCGACAAAGGGGCTTCCGCGACAAATGTGTTCCTGGGCCTGCTGGATTGGGCCAGATGGGCCGAAAATGTTCTTTTTGTGGGCTTTTTCTCTCTTTTTCCCATCTTTTTCATTCCTTTTTCTTTTCTTTTCTTTTTCTCATGTTTTTGGCTTTTTCCAACATAAATATGTAATAAAATTACATATTTATGCATTTTTCACACCTGCTCATTATTTTTACAATTATGCATAAATCAGTCCAATTCGACTGCTTTCTTACTTAATGTAAGACCGGAATGCGATCAAATACCCGTTTAAGACACGGAAATGGATTGAAAATAATGGTCATTTCTGGCCATTATCAGCTGCCACCTACTCTTGAAGCTTTTCAATATCTGATTTTTCTATTGTACATACAACACACAAACCACGAGGGGGAGGGGGATTAACATCATCAGTAAGAACAGATCTGTTTACACTCATTGCTTCAATCTTGCCCCATGCTTGATCCATTGGTATGTATAGCAGGTGTTGACCGTCGACAGCATCAAGCATGTATTTCCACGATAGGGTCAACCCGCTGTAGAACTTTCTCAATTTCTCCCAATCATGGAAACCATGTTGGGGGCATTTCCTGAGTAAGTTGAAGAATCGTTCCTTTGCGTCATACAGGGACTCGTCTGGCTTCATTTTGAATTCCGCAATTTTAGAGCGGCATTCATCCACCTTGGACTCCGGGAAGTATTTCGCTAAGAAATTTCTGATCACGTCCTCCCATGTGGACTTCTGATTTACGGGCAGTGATTTGTACCATGTTCGTGCTCCGCTAGTTAGAGAGAAAGGGAACCGTCTTAATCGAATGGTGTTAGCAGATACATTCTGGTTCTTGATAGTATCACACAATTCTAAGAAAGTCTGCAGGTGATCATGGGGATCTTCATGACTTGCCCCAGCGAACTGATTACTCTGAACAAGATTGATGAGGGCCGGCTTCAATTCGAAATTCCTGGCCAAGAATGGAGCTTGTCCAGGAATGTTCAAATATGGCTATACGATTGGCTGCATGTAATCAGCGGCTGCTGCTTGTTGATTGTTCTCAGCCCCTCCTTGATAAGCCTCATTTTAATACACAGATCTTAGCTTGGGATAATCCTTTCAGTTAGCTAACTCTCATGCTCTCTATACCATGTTCCCTTTAACAGATAGGTACTTACAGTAAGAGTTTACATGCTCTTAAGGCAACAAATTCTAAGATACCACAGACTCACAACTGCTCCCGTCAGAGCGTGTCATTTATCTGTGGTGGACAAGCAACACCTGACACTCCATAGATTGAAATGCCAAGTACTCCCATCATTCCCCCGGTCACACCCAAAGATTCTAATCAAGCCATGAACTATCCCTTAACTCTCAGTCCTAGTAGCAGTTACACAACTCTCAATACAACCGAGTGACCTCTAACGAATGCATTTAAAAGAAAGCTATAAAGAAAGCATTTAAAATCCTATCACTCGGAGGTTTTTGAAAGTTTGACCCTGGTAGTAAAAGAAAGCCCCCGGTCAGAATGACCGGATGTGGATCAAGAATTCCCGGCTCTCGGTGAACCGCTCGCAGTGTTCACTTCCTTCCGGGCGGTTATGAGATACAAACTAATGAAACGAACTAGTGAATTAGTTCGTTCCGGATGCACTCACTCAGGACTCAAAAATAGGCTTTGGCAGAAGAGGACAGCAGTTGAAAGAGTACTCAACCCTATCTCAGAAAATAACCAAGACCCGAATGTTGTTCCTCTAGTATTAACTATCACACCGTATTTGAGTCCAAGTGGACCCCATCTCAGTGCAACATTTAATATCAGATTCCCAACACACAGCAATTTCGGAAAAAATAATGAATTTGAGAACCACTCCCTAAACAGGTACTAGACTCTCAATAAGAACACAGACCCTTTCAGTCTAGGTGAGACCTAATAGCTGACTCTGCTTCTAATTTCCCAAAATCAACCCCCAGTCGGATATGAATTAGTCATAACTGTGGAATTTATCCCTTACTTAGATCCGGATTTTATAAATGAATTTTTGTTGGAAATTTATCATGAGACATCTGATTTAAATCACGACTTCTATGTCCAAGGGAAGGATCCCAAAATAATTATTACCACAATATTTACATAATAGTATCATGCATAATTTTATAAAGAAGTGTAAAATTAAATAACCCAAAATATAAGGTGGGTTTAGACAGAAGTTGGAACACAAAGATGAAATAGCCGGAGATGAGAAGAATTTTGGCTAAAGAGATGACAAAATAATTAGGGTTAATTGGATTGCAGTTATCTGTGGTCCAGTTCCCTAATTATTAAGGTGAGATGATTTTTAGACAATGGAATGCCCTAAATGACAGTTGCCGCCGTCATCTTAGACTCCACTATCTGTGAATTTGGATGAAAACCTACATGTTCTATTACTGCAATAATTATTAGATGACATTGGCATATATCATCTGACATTACTACAGCTCCAGATTCTGGTTTGAAATTAAAATAAAGAAAAGAAAACTGTATCCGGATAGGAGTCAGCTGAGCAGCTATTATAATCCCAGATGGACGAACCGCCAAGGCTTCCACCGACCACTATCCGGACCATGCAAAATAACATCTAGTAATTAATATATAGACCACGAGCTACTTTATCCGTGTGGGAATACCCGCCAACATTAGTCTGTTATATCTCTTACTAGTTGTTTCACACAACACGGAAAAGACAAAATAAATAAAAGAAAATATTTTTGGGTCATCTTGTATGAGAGACATTGGTTTCTCATCCAAGGTTGTGGAATTAAATCCATAATTACTCTTTATGGTCTAAATAATCACTCATTCCATAATTAATTAATTAATCACAGTCTGGATTATATACTTAGATCATTAGAGTTTAAATTTTTGTAGAAGAGTCTTTTAATGGAAAATTGAACAAAGTTCTTTATATCAAATTGATCATGGGTTGAGATCATTGGATTTCAACCTCAAAATATTAATATAAAGGTTCAATTAATTATTGGGGTAAGATGGAGAATAAAAATTGGCAAGAAGGTGCCCTACATGTCATGAAGCAGAATTTGTGTCGTGAACCATGGGTTCACGACAAAGGGATCATGACATGAGAGGTGGGAGATAAGAGGAATGAGATATTTTGAAAATTAGGGTTTGTTGTGTCGCTAGACAAAAATCCGTGTCGCTAGGCGTGGCCTCGCGACAAGGGTTTAGCGACACAAGGTTTGAAAGTTCAACAAGGGCATAATTCCTGGTCGCGGAACAAGGAGTGTGTCGCGGACCGTGGGTCCGCGACAGAGCCATTCCAGAATAAATTGCAAGTATTTGGGTCCTCGGTCGCTAATCAAGGAGTGTGTCGCGAACCGTGGGTTCGCGACAGAATTGCCTCGCGACCGAGGGATTTTAAAAATTTTATAAAATTTCGGCAGCATAACGCCTAATATTGCATTGCATAAAAGTACGTTGTGATCCGTGGGATCACAACGGGAATATTACGTTGCAACCCATGGGATCATAACGCATTATTGATGATTTCTCCAGGAAATTATGGATTTTCATTCTTAAGAGCAAGGATGAAACATTCACCAATTTTCAAAATTGGTGCAAAGAAGTGGAGTTGGAAAGGGGCACTACCTTGAAGTGTCTAAGAACTGACAATGGTTTGGAGTTCCTGTCCAAGGAGTTTATTGATTTTTGCAAGAGCAAAGGCATTAAGAGACACCTATCTGTCCCAGGTAATCCTCAACAAAATGGAGTGGCTGAAAGGATGAATAGAACCATCCTTGAGTGAATAAGGTGTATGTTGTTGGGAGCAGGTTTGCCTAAGAGGTTTTGGGGTGAAGCAGCTATGACAACAGCTTATCTCATCAACAAATCACCTTCTGCGGCAATTGATTTTAAAGTACCAGATGAAGTTTGGCATGGATCCACCAGTACATATTCACATCTTAGAGTATTCGGTTGCATGGCTTATGTTCATATCAAACAAGACAAGTTGCAGCCTAGAGCTTTAAGATGTATCATGCTAGGGTACCCAAAAGGAGTAAAGGGGTATAGACTATGGTGTTATGAATCTGGTAAACAACGGTTCATCATTAGTAGAGATGTCATATTTAATGAGGATGTTATGCCATTGCAGCAAAATTTGTTTAGAGTCCCTTGTCCAGAGTTTAATGTTGATAATGGTACACAGGATAAGGTGGAGCAGAGTGATGACAGACACATAGTTATAACATCAGATCCTCATGTTGCAGAGAAGACAATCTCAGAAAATCAGCATGTTTTAGATGATTATCAACTTGCAAGGGACAGAGTAAGAAGGATAATTAGGCCACCTGTGAGATATCGAGAGGCAGATGAGGTTCATTATGCATTATATACGTCTGAGGAAATTAATGTAGCAGAACCAACATCTTATGAGGAAGCCATTCAATGTCCAGAGAGCAAGGAATGGAAAATAGCTATGCAAGAAGAACTTGATTCACTTGAAAAGAATCAAACTTGGATTGTTGTTGAAAAACCTCCAGATCAAAAGACAATAAGTTGCAAGTGGTTGTTTAAGAAGAAATATGAGATTTCTGAGAAAGGTGAATACATTAGATATAAAGCCAGATTGGTGGCTAGAGGTTTCACTCAAAGAGATGGAATTGATTTCTATGAAATATTCTCCCCTGTGGTGAAGCATGCCTCCATCAGAATTATTTTGGCTATGGTTGCTCAATTTGACATGGAATTGGAGCAACTTGATGTGAAGACAACATTTTTACATGGAGATCTTAATGAATCCATTTACATGGAGCTGCCACAAGGACTTGTAGACCACAACCACAACCTGCAAGGTAAGGTTTGTTTTTTGAAGAAATCCTTATATGGTTTAAAGCAAAGTCCTAGACAATGGTATTTGAAGTTTGATGAGTATATGGCAGAAATTGGTTTTTAAAAACGCTCATATGATGATTGTGTCTATTTGAAAAATAAGGGAAAGCATACTGCCATGTATTTGCCATATATTTGCTGATATATGTAGATGCTATGTTGTTAGCGAGCAAGTCCCTTGAAGAGATACAACAGGTTAAGTTTCAACTACAAGAAAGGTTTGAGATGAAATTCCTTGGAAGTGCTAAAAGGATTCTAGGCATGGAAATAATCAGAGACAGGAATAGTGGTTATCTGTGGCTGCACCAGGAAACCTATGCTCAACAAGTGTTAAAGAGATTCAACATGCATCTGGCTAAAAGTGTATCCACACCATTGGGACAACAATTTAAGTTGTCTGAATCTCACGAACCTGCTTGAAGGTCCCTTTTAACCAAGATTCAGTTATCGTCGTTATTCGTGTGTTGTAACTTTGTGTGAATGGAAAGCAGTAAAAACACCAAGAATTTGTTGACCCAGTTCGGTCGTGAGACCTACATCTGGGGGATAGCAATCCAGGCGATCTAGACTAAGAAGAACCAAAAACTCTACAGACTTCAACCTAGATTCAAACTAGAATCGGACTCAACACTAGACGAACTATCTAGATGAACTCCATTGTTGAGACTCCCCCTCAACAACAGCTTGCAGGAACACCTCCTGATCCGAATCTCCAGAATATCCTTGAATTTGATCTTCTTCGTTCTTCTTCTTTAATACACCTGAATCTTCTTCTCCAGACTTTTACAATAAGCTCATATCAATTACAACTCAAGTTCTTCAATGCATATCAATCTTGAAAAACTTAACTAACTTTCTTGAAGACTCAAGAACAATGAAAATCTCTCAAGACGTATACACTAAAGATGTAAACAATGAATACTCAATCACTTCTAAAATTACAGACTCAAAACAAATACTTCCTCCGTTTTTTATTGTTAGCTACATTAGAAGTTTTGCTACTATTCATTGAACTACTTTGATTTCAATTTTTCTCATAGTTATATAAGTTAAAATATAGTCAAGTGGGATCTTGTTAGATTCGCCTCGTCATGTAGTTTTTAAATATGGAACTTATAGAATTTTTACTTGTACCGAACTTGAGTTATTAACGGTTTAAAAGGTGCATTGGACTGCGTGCAATGTGGGTCCGTAGCAAACAAATAAAAATGGAGGAAGTATATATACAACATTAAACCTAATCGAGTCTGGTAACTGTCGTCGTCAAAGCAAAGTGCTAACACTTGTGTCAACATCTCAATGAAAAGTATGGGTTATAAAGTTCAAATAATGTATTAACATTGCTGATGAAGTGGAAATGAATTATATGGAAAAGGTTCCTTATGCTAGTGCTATTGGGAGTATTATGTATTTGATGATATGCACTCGGTCTGACATTGCTTATGCCGTGAGTGTTATAAGCAGGTTTATGGCTGATCCAGGAAAGGCCCATTGGGAGCATTGAAGTGGTGACTCAGGTACCTTAGAGGATCTGTGGATGTTGGGATTAAGTACAGTAGAATGACATCAAATGAAGGTGATTTTCTGAAAGGTTTTGTGGACTCAAACTATGCTGCAAATCTTGATAATAGGAAGTCACAAACTGGTTATGTTTTTACCTTGTTCGGTGCTGCTATAAGTTGGAAGTCTATGCTGCAATCTGTTGTAGCTCCATCGACCATTGAAGCAGAGTATATGGCTTTAATAGGAGCTGTTAAGGAGGGAATTTGGTTGCAGGGAATTATTTCTGAGCTAGGTGTTAGTCAAGGCTGTGTCAATCTAATTTGTGACAGCCAAAATGCCTTATGTTTGGCAAAGCATCAAGTGTTTTATGAGAGATCAAAACACATTGATGTTAGACATCACTTTGTGAGGGATGATGTGAATAAATGTGTGGTAAGTGTGGAGAAAGTCTCCACAGATGAGAATGCAGCATACATGTTAACAAAGCCCTTATCCTCATTCAAGTTCAGGCATTGTTTGGAATTGATTTCAGTAGGATCACAAGCAAGTACCTCTGGTACAGATAGTGTTGATGCTTGATGACTTGATTATATACACATTTGCAGACAATGTGGAGATTGTAATGTGTGTCTGCTAATGTGTCTTCAAAACTAATAGCAGTTACAAGGTGGTTATCATTTTTAGAAGTTAGTTTTCTCTATTTTTGATCAACTGGATTTTGGGGGGGTTAACAGTTAAAAATTTAGAGAGAGAGAGAGAACTTTTGTGAATTTTTTGATGATTCTGTTTTTCAGGTTTCGAGAAGGAGTTTTACACAAGAATTGTCGTGAGATTACTTTTGTGACAGAACATTGAATGTTCTTGAGTGATGATCTGCTTGTAATCATTTGTTCTTGTGTTTAGTGGATTGATTGAAGCTCCCGTGGATGTAGATCATTTTGATCGAACGACGTAATTCTTGTGTGTTCTGTTTTTCTTGTTTCTGATTCAACATTCTTTTTTCTTTCTTTTTAAAAAAGAGAAATACATGGGTCCACATATACATAATTTTTTTTGGAGGAGTCATTGAAGGTCTGGAAATGGGTGGTGGGAGCTCATGCCACATAAATTACAAAGGAGAACAAAAAAGAGGGATAGGGAGCCGGTGGGGATCGAACCTTCCGCTGAATTACATTTCCCACATGAAAAAAAAAATCTCCAATAAACTCCATTGGACGCGCCCTATCTTAAATTCCCAAATTAAATCGAACGCCGCGGTTTTGGGTTGATCTATGGACAACCGAATACAGCAATTTAGGACTGAGACGTCCAATATATACTGAGACGTCAATATATAGAGAAGTAACTTTTATTGAAAAATTTTATTTTTGGTAGCATATGATTTTCTTTTAACTTTAGAGTTTAGCAATAGCGTCTAAACTTGTGAAGTCAAACACCATTAATGGAAAAAATACCCATTTCGTCCCATAATTTAAAAAAATTTCCAAAACAGTCCCACAAATATTGAATTAGACGAATCAGTCCCATAACTACCCTAATCATAGCCGAACCCGTCCATGAACCCAGTTTTTTCGCTAATCATTACCCAATCCATCCCATAACTACTCTAATCATTGTCGAACCCATCCCTCCATTAGGGAAGTTATGGGACGAGTTCGGCGATGATTAACAAAAAAACCGGTTCATGGACAGGTTCGACGATAATTATGGTAGCTATGGGACAGATTCGTCTAATTCGATATTTGTGGGATGATTTTGGAAATTAAAAAAATTTATGGGACTAAATGAGTTTTTTTATTCCATCATTAATTATACACACTATTGAAAGGAAAAAAATCCTAATGATCCCTTAAGTTTGTTCAATTTCTCATTCAATCCCATAAAAATTGTATTAACTTAATCAATCTATTAACTATACTAATTTTAACTTAATCCATCCCAAACCCTCTTAATAATCCCTTAATGACATTTTCCGTTGACGTAGCACTGAATTATGGAGTGTTAACTATCTTGACCATTTATTGACATGAAACGTCGGTTCTCCCTCAAAGCTCTCTTTCAGACATGTTTCTCCACCCTCCAACTATTTTACACTCTATTTTTGTACATATTCCAATTTCATTCGTGTTTCACATTCCAAGAAGAAGAATAGCAGAGGAAACTTACCTCATGGGTTTCTTCTCAAGATTCCTTCTGCTTTCTCTTCTCTGCTTCGCCGCCGCATCTTCCTTTAGCAATCTACCGTTTCCAATATTCTCCCATTTACTCAGTTTGCTTGATTCAAACTCAACGGGTGGTTTTCGATTTCAGGTAATGGCAAAATGGATCCCAAATTTGGGGTCTGCTATGGCAAGCTGGGGAACAATTTGCCTAGTCCACGCACCAGATTGAACTCATTTTAAACTCAAAAGTCCTTCTGCTTTCTCTTCTCTGCTTCGCCGCCGCATCTTCCTTTAGCAATCTACCGTTTCCAATATTCTCCCATTTACTCAGTTTGCTTGATTCAAACTCAACGGGTGGTTTTCGATTTCAGGTAATGGCAAAATGGATCCCAAATTTGGGGTCTGCTATGGCAAGCTGGGGAACAATTTGCCTAGTCCACGCACCAGATTGAACTCATTCTAAACTCAAAAGTGAAGCTATCAAAATTCTACGGCGTAAACCCTAAAATTCGTCGTCATCTACAACCGATTGAACAATTCTACAACGCTGCCACCTACAACCGCAACATGGTAAAAAAAATTCGCCGCGAAGCCATTGACGGGAACCCAACCCGACCTTGAGCCGTCATCCCTACAACAATCTTCGTGGAGCGGTGGTTCTTGTGCGACATTTTCCGGTGATGAATTGTTGACGGCGGTGGTGTCTTTGCCGAGGAAGTGGTCGGGGAAATTGAGCCGGGCATTCTCCCGTCTGAGCTTGAAAGCTTCCGTGTCGTACGCCATGGCGGCTTCCTCGGCGGTGTCGAACGTGCCGAGCCATATACGCGTCCTGTTCCGTGCAAGACGGATTTCGGCGACCATTTGCCCCAGTGGCGCTGGCAGACGCCACGCGGTAGAGCTTGGTGGAGGAAATTGGGCGACGAATTAGGGTTCTGGAACCTGATGACGCTCAATTTTGACCTAATTTGTTCATCATCATCATCATCATCCGCCCTCTAGGGCTCAAATTCAGCGTATCGCTACGGTAGTGCAGTCCACTAGTTGTCTCATTTCTTATCTGGGTCGGGTCCGAACCCGCCAGGTAATGTGCCATTTAAGGTCAATAAATGGTCAAAATTGTTAATCTTCAATAATCTGGGGCCACGATCAGCAGAAAATACCATTAAGGAAGGTTTGGGATGGATTATGCTAAAATTAAAATTAATATAAGAAATTGTTAACCCAACAAAATATATGTTAAGGTCCATCCGATGTCCAGATTGCCCGGCCCAGTCCGTGGAGATATATCCGGAAGAGAGGACCCGTCTTCAGGTTAGTAAAGTATATCCCGAAGGAGGGACACATCTTCAAAGTCCCAGTCCATGAAAATATATTCGGAAAAGAGGACGCACTTTCAAAGGCCCAATCTATTTTTCTAAGGCTCGGTCCAATTCAAAATTTATCCGGATAATGACCCAATGGGAGAACCTGCACCATAATGCAAGGGCGGCAGGAAAGTGACCCAGGCCGCCAATCAGTCGTATCCTCAAGCCACGCCTCCTAGGTGTCTATGATGTAACCAGAAGTCAAGGACGACCGCGACAGCATCGCGTCTCATTAATGCAGGGCGGCGGCATGCAGGGTGCAATTCAAGGAGAGGATGGCGGCTCATTAATACAGGGCGCATGGGAGAGGAATGAGTACATGAGGAGGGTGTCGTCTCACCCTATATAAAGAGATGAGGAGGCATGGAAGCGAGGCAGCAACAAACCCCCCAAGAGGACGCACTTTCATATTTTTACTTTCTGCAACTTTTCTTTTCTGCAAGTTTCTTTCAGCTTATTTTTCCATTCTGCACTTTAATTCCTTTACAGCTTTCTTATTTCCGTGTAATTCCTTTCTGCAATTCTTGTAATCCTTTTGACATTCATCAATCAAAAAAGAAGTTTCTCTCTCAAAGAAATTCTTGGTTAACAAATTGGCACGCCCAGTGGGACACGAACTGGAAACCATATCCGCTTAGAAGTGTATGCTACTTAGATCTGGACGAGTAGTAAGGGACTTAACATAAAGATTTGGAGAAATGTCGCTGCATGAAGAAACTCCAGTAAGAACACCATCTGAGAACGTCGATAATACGGCGACTACCTCGCAACCACCGCAAGGGATGATGCAAGTCCCAACCCTTTCGGAACAAATGCGGCTATCGATGACCGAATCGATGGCTGAATTCATGCCTTTACTTACGATGCACCTTATGGATGTATTGCGGCCTGCCATGGCCGATCAAACTGACAGGATATGTGGATCCCTGCGTACTTCACAAGAGGGATCTATCACTGCAAATGGCATGAATATGTCACCAAGCGTCACAGGACCGTATGGCGGCCTACAGAAGACTTGGGGGACAACTTTTGGCCAGCCATGACTCTCTGAGTTTGGAGCACCACCTCCCATGATGTATGCTTCATCAGGATACATGATGGCGTCTAGCGCTGTACCAACGATTCCCGGCATGGCACCATACC